>OZ012737.1:62361724-62780308 GCA_963859935.3 Lathyrus sativus | reverse complement strand
AAAGCGATAATGCATTGCAAATACCTGCTGCTCCGCCAGGATATCAGAAACCAGCCGCTGCTCAGACTGCACCTAGGAAATCAAACCTCGAGTTGATGATGGAAAAATTTATAGCTACTCAAGCTCAAACAAACAAAGAATTCCTGAATCAAAACATACACACTAGCGAGCAAATTAAACAGCTTACCAGAAAAGTAGACGCTTTAGCCATCCACAACAAAATGTTAGAAACACAGATATCACAAGTGGCTCAACAACAAGCCTCTGCTGCCGCACCCGCTGGCACGTTTCCTGGACAACTCGAACAGAATCCAAAAGGTCAAGCAAATGCTGTAATATTAAGAAGCGGAAAAGAATTGGACGAACCGATCGATCCGAGGACCGAAAACTCAGCCATGCAACAAAAACCAATTGAACAAGCAAAAAAGGAATCCGAGTTAGAGAAGAAGGAAGACAACGAGAAGGAGGATACCGCAAGTGAAAAAATGCAAGCACCTCCAGCGCCATATAAACCACCTATCCCTTATCCTCAAAGATTAATAAACTCCAAAACTTCAGGACAGTTTAAGAAATTTGTAGAGCTCCTTAAACAATTGAATATCACTATTCCTTTTACAGAAGCGATAACTCAAATGCCGTCAAACGCTAAATTTCTCAAAGAAATTCTGTCAAATAAGAGAAAGATCGAGGATAACGAAATAGTTATACTTACTACAGAGTGTAGCGCTATTATTCAAAACCGCATGCCTCCTAAATTAAAAGACCCAGGTAGTTTCTCCATACCCTGCGTCATAGGAAAGTTCGTAATAGACAAAGCTCTATGCGATTTAGGAGCCAGTATCCGTGTTATGCCTTTATCTATATGCAAAAAGCTGAATATGGGAGATCTAAGACCAACCAAAATGTCCGTACAATTAGATGACCGATCAGTAAAATATCCCGTCGGAATACTGGAAAACGTTCCAGTACGCATAGGACAATTCTACATCCCAACCGACTTCATAATCATGGACATCAAAGAGGACTCTGTTACCCCAATTATCCTAGGAAGACCGTTTCTAGCTACAGCTGGAGCTATTATAGACGTGAAGAAAGGAAGGCTAACATTCGAAGTAGGAGAAGAAAAGATAGAGTTCATTCTCACCAAGTTCTTACAAGCACCAGCCACAGACGATACCTGCTATTTAGTAGATGTAATTGACGAATGCATAAGAGAACTTGAAAATGAAGAGACCACGTATTCAGAAATAATAAAGATTCAAATACTCGATATTTCTGAAGACGATGATTGGCGTAAACCGTATAAAGACGACAACCTAAGCGAAAGCTTAGCACTGACCCCAAACCATATGCCAGGTCCGAAGAACCCATCTTTATAACTTAAAACACTACCCAAAAACCTTAGATATGAATTCCTAGACGATGAACTAAAAAGACCAGTGATAGTCAACGCCGACTTAGGACAACTAGAAACCATAAAGCTATTAGAAGTCTTAAAGAAGTACCCCATCGCGTTAGGCTATAACATAAGCGATCTAAAAGGTATAAGCCCTTCAATCTGTATGCATCGAATTACAATAGAGGAAGACTGTAAAACCTCTAGAGAGCATCAAAGGAGACCGAACCCCATCCTAAGCACTGTAGTCAGAGATGAAGTAAAGAAATTGCTAGATGCAGGAATCATCTATCCAATCTCCGATAGTGAATGGGTTAGCCCAGTTCATGTCGTACCTAAGAAAGGAGGAGTCACAGTAGTTAAGAACGAAAAAGGCGAATCAATAACAAAAAGAGTCGTGACTGGAAGCAGGATGTGTATTGATTATAGGAAGCTTAACAAAGCCACACGAAAAGATCACTTCCCGTTACCCTTCATAGACCAAATGTTGGAAAGATTAGCCAAACATTCATATTTCTGCTATCTAGATGGTTATTCAGGATTTTTCCAAATTCCCATTCATCCTGACGACCAAGAAAAGACTACATTCACATGTCCTTATGGTACTTTTGCTTACCGCCGAATGCCGTTCAGACTTTGTAATGCTCCAACAACCTTCCAAAGATGCATGATGGCAATCTTCGCAGATTTCATAGACGACATCATGGAAGTATTTATGGACGATTTCTCGGTATGTGGACAAAGTTTCGAAGGATGCCTACAAAACTTAAAATGGTATTAGAACATTGTGTAAAAGTGAAGCTCGTCCTAAATTGGGAAAAATGCCATTTTATGGTCCGATAAGGAATAGTTCTAGGACATGTCATATCAAATAAAGGAATTGAGGTCGACAAAGCTAAAATAGAGATTATAAAAGATCTCCAACCTCCAAAATCCGTACGAGAAATACGGAGTTTTCTAGGACATGCCGGCTTCTACCGAAGATTTATAAAAGATTTTTCAAAAATCACAAAACCTTTGACCGACCTGTTGATGAAAGATGCTGAGTTCGTCTTTGACGACAACTGTCTAAAAGCATTCGAAACATTAAAATCAACCTTTATCACGCACCGATTATGCAACCACCCGATTGGCGACTACCGTTTGAAATCATGTGCGATGCGAGTGATTATGCTGTAGGCGCAGTTCTAGGACAAAGGAAGGACAAGAAACTCCATGCCATTTATTATGCCAGTAGAACTTTAGATCCTGCCCAAATGAACTACGCTACAACAGAAAAGGAACTTCTAGCAGTTATATTTGCGCTTGACAAATTCTGTTCTTACCTAGTAGGAGCAAAAATTATCATATACACAGATCACGCTGCCATTAGGTACCTAATAAGCAAAAAGGATGCCAAACCAAGATTACTGAGATGGATCCTGTTATTACAAGAGTTTGACTTAGAAATCAAAGATAAGAAAGGAACCAAGAATGTTGTTGCAGATCACTTATCCCGAATAGAAGGCATTAAACATGAACTAGTACCGATAAATGACGATTTCCCGTACGAACATCTGATAGCCAAATTAGAAAGTGACATGCCTAACTTAATCTCGGAAGATCCAGAACTCGAAAAAGCTGTAGAAGCCGTCTATGCCCAAGTCACATTACCTTGGTATGCTGACATCGTTAATTACCTAGCTGCAGGCGTGCTTCCACTGGATCTCACTTATCAGCAAAAGAAGAAATTCTTCCATGATCTGAAACAGTATTATTGGGACGAACCTCTACTCTTCAAGAGAGGGGCCGACAACATATACCGTCGCTGTGTCCCAGAGGAAGAAATAGAAAATATCATTTCCCAATGCCATTCAGCACCATATGGTGGTCATGCTAGTACATCCAAGACGTGCGCTAAGATTCTCCAAGCCGGCTTATTCTGGCCTAACCTCTGGAAATACGTTCACATCGCTGTGCTAAAATGTGATCGATGCCAACAAACTGGCAACATCTCACGACGCGATGAAATGCCTCAGAAAGGAATCTTAGAGGTAGAAATCTTTGACGTATGGGGAATAAATTTCATGGGACCATTCCCGCCTTCTTTTGGTAATAACTACATACTCGTCGTTGTAGACTATGTGTCTAAATGGATAGAAGCCATTGCTGCTCCAACAAATGACGCACGAGTAGTAATCAAACTTTTCAAAAACACAATCTTTCCCAGATTCGGTGTACCCAGAATCGTCATTAGGGACGGCGGATCACACTTCATATCGCGAATATTTGATAAACTTCTTTCTAAATATGGAGTCCGACACCGAGTAGCTACACCCTATCATCCGCAAACTAGCGGCCAAGTAGAGGTCTATAACAGAGAAATAAAACAGATATTGGAAAAGACGGTCGCTACCTCAAGGAAATATTGGTCATCAAAGCAAAATGAAGCTTTATGGGCTTATAGGACCGCTTTTAAGACACCAATAGGTACTACACCCTACAAATTAGTTTACGGTAAATCCTGTCATCTCCCTGTAGAATTAGAGCATAAGGCCTTCTGGGCCATTAAGACACTTAATTTCAACTACACCGAGGCAGGAGAAAAACGAATCTTGAACTTACACGAATTAGAAGAACTTCGATTGGACGCTTACGAAAATGCCCGTATCTACAAAGAACGAACTAAAAAGTGGCATGATAAACGTTCATTCAAGAAACAATTCAGTGTGGGAGACATCGTACTGCTATTTAATTCAAGATTAAAACTCTTCCCAGGTAAACTAAAATCTAGGTGGTCTGGACCTTTTGAAGTGACTAAAGTACTTCAGAGTGGAGCTGTTGAAATTACCGATAAGACGAATGCACCGTTTATCGTAAACGGACAACGTCTAAAACATTATAATAAGAACGAAAACAACCCTCAAGTCTGCAGTAGAGCATTGCTTGAGCCTCCAGCTCAAACACCCGAATAGCTTGTTACCAAGCTATCGTCAGGCTTTAGACGTTAAAAACAACGCTTACTGGGAGGCAACCCAATTTTTCCCGCATTTTCCTCGTTACTGTATTTCATTCTCATTTTTATTTAAAATTCTACTTTGAAACTTTAACAAAAATTCTAAACTTAAAATTGCTACTATTTTTACTTTCTTTTATTTTAATATTTTATTTTATTTTTCTCTTTTATTTTTTGTTTTTACCGCCTTTTGTTTTTAAAAATCCTGACTTCAAATTTCTGTTTTAAACTTTTCAGGATTTTAAAAGTCTTCAAACCTTCCTCCTGTTTTTCTCCGACTTACCTGCGAGTATGGCCGCGTACGACTTCACAAAGGTTCATTTTCGAGGATTAGCTCAAAAGGCAAGATTTGAAGCATTAACTGAGAGAGGCATAGCCTTAACATTGTATTATGATAAGTCTACCATGGAGAAACTAGGAATTACTGATAGCATCCAATACCTGTTCAATCAATTAGGCTGGGAGAACACTTCTTTGAAAACCCGTTTTGCTACCTATAAGGACCTCACCTACGAATTCCTTAGTTCCTTCAGGTACTTACCCAACTATGGTTTTGGATCCAACACAAAGCTGATCACCTTTAGGATGTTTGGAATGGACCAAACCCATACCCGGATGTCATTAGCCAACCTTCTAGGATTTCCTAGCGGACCACATGTGTTCATCAGTGCCGAAGATGACGATCTTGATTTTGAACTCAACCAGTTCTGGGGTAGAATCACAGGCGGCTATCACCCTGACCCAAACAGCATGTATAATGATGACATTCATAACCCAACTTTCAGATACTTTCATAAGATACTAGCTCACACCCTTTTCGGAAAAGAAGAAAATATCACTGCAGTATCTAAAGAAGAATTATTTATCATGTTCTGTGCTTCTCAGGGCCGTACAGTGAATGTCGTGCCTTTTATGATGAGATCCTTCCGACGCCTCACTCAGGACCCACAATCACCTATTCTAATAGGAGGCCTTGTGACAATGATTGCCCACGAGCTTGGCCTTAGATTCCACCTAAATGCAAGCACTAGTTTTGGCACCATCCGACCCATGAATATCCAATTCTGCTTTAACAGGCGCATTTTAAGAACTATGGGACCTGGACCTTATGAGTACCTCATCAATGACAAACGTGTCCAGCTATTCACATTGCCAAATCATCAGATGACAAGTATCCATAACAAGGACAACTGGGTTTATGAATTTGATGAGCCTATGGGACCTCCTTCACCTCAATCAACACCACAAAATTACATGTACGACAGTGATCACATCTCTGAAGCACATGATTATATGTACTATGAGGATGCTGTATCAGAAGCTGAGGTAGACCCTACGACCCCTCCGCATTACAACACCTATCCTGAGCCCATTCCTGAGGAAACCACCGACGAAATGGATATTGTCCTGCACCGATTAGACAATGTTGACGCAGCTATGACCACCGTAAAAGAAGACATCACAAGCATACACAGCGAACTCGTAGTCTTCATGGACTTAATATGTGACCAGCTCGACTACTACGCCCAGAAGTTCGACGAATTGAAGGCACGAAAAGACTGAGATATTAGATTTAGTTTAGTTTGGTTTTTCTGCTTTCCGTCCGTTTTCAATTATTTTGATTTTTGCATTGTTAATTTCCTTATGCATTACATTACAATCATTCTAATTACTTGTTATTTCAATTGTATTCTTTATTCATTGATTCTGTTTTTACGTTATCCTATGTTTCTTAACCGATATAAAGCATTGCCATATCAATCCTAGGCCTCAAAACCATTGCAAGAACACCCCCAGATACGTGACGACCGTCACGAGCCCAAAACTGTTATCTGCTATAACAGGAGTTGCGTTTTCTCTCCCACTCACATCCTTTCAACTTCCAATCATCACAAACTCCAACCCCACTCCCAATTTTCGTTTTCACACCTTGCTCCATATATTCCAACTCCCATTTCAACTTCCTAATCCACCTCTGTAACATTTTTTCACTCCACAAAACCAATTCAATCCACATTTCCTCAGCATCCTCCAACAATGGCGAGAAACAACGAAACCCCAGACCTCAGCAACATCGTGTTCAGCGACGACGAATCCGGAGAGAAACAGCGAGCCAACTATATCGCCTTCCATCAACGGTCGCTACAGCCGACCCACTATCCGCATATCCCATCGCTCACGGAGCTCAGTCTCCTTGACGGCGTCACTTGGATGCTCCAAAGAGCCGGCATCTGGCACCTATGCACCAATCCGCAGCCGACGTACGAAAAACTCACCCTCGAGTTCCTCAGTTCGTTCAGCTACTTCACTTCCAGCGGCGACCTCAGCCAACACTCCGGCGCCGCATGCTTCCGTATGTTTGGCACGAACTATCAACTGAACCAGAACCAGATTGCCGACATCTTACAATTCCCTCGCAGCGACAATGCTCACCGCCGCCTCACCGAACAGTTTTAGCATGAAGCCTTTGCGCTCTGGTACCAGTTGACCGGAATCAATGCCGATGGCTGGGATTCTCTGCATGCAACGCACATCCACAACCCGACCATCTGGTATTTCCACCGAGCACTGAGCAACACCATCTTCGCCCGGGATAGAAACCATAAGGTGAACTCGAAAGAGCTCTTCTTTCTCCGCTGTGTGTTCAACTCCGAGCCCATCAACGCCGCTCCGTTCCTCCTGGCCCACATTTAGGCCAACTGTAATCGTGGCTCTAAGCCATTTTACTTTAGCGGGATTGTTACTTCCATTGCACTCAGGCTGAACCTCGGTGACCGCCTCTAGCATCTCCATGCCATTCCCTCGGTATTCCTCGACACCGACCACTGCAGAGCTTCTCACCTCATCCGTTCCAGGGCCGATGGCAAGTACCACCCGGTCGTGCGTGGCAAAACCGTCAGAAGTATCATCCTGCCATCACGCACCCGGATGCACCCACAGGATCGTGCTAACTGGCTCTTTGACCTCAATGCCCCTGCTGCTGCCGCTGCTCCAACTCAGACCCACACCCAAGGTTCTGGTGACGAAATGCAAGACGAGTTGGACAGAACTGAGCAACCGGAGGCATCGCAACCACTTCCTTCTGAAGGCACATCCTACCGCCGCCGCTGCCATCGTCTAGAGCCCGACTACTCTGAAGAAGACCTCTGTCGATCCCTCGACCAGCAGGTCCAGATACTCGCTATGATGCAGCAGCAGAATCAGCGAGCAGAGCAGTTCGAAGCTTGGCATCAGACCCAAATGCAACAACTCCAAACCGTCCAGGAAACCATTACTGAGAACTTGGCGAATCTTACCTTGCAGTTCAAAGGACTCCGCGACTATGTCTATCACACCGGAGCACTGGACTTTGAGGCCCAAGCCGACCAAGTCAGAGCCAGAGGACGCGACAAAGGACGTGACCGAGGCAGAGGCCGTGATTAGTTATTTCTTTTCTTATTTGTTTACTATATTTTCAGTTTCTTGTATTTTCATTTCCCTTGTATTTCCCTCTCGCATTCTTTCAAATCAGTGGGGACACTGATTGAGATAGTGTGGGAGCGGAGCGTTTATTTTTCATTCCCTTGTACTTTTAATTCCGTAATTTCAATTCGAACATTTTCACGTTTTAGCAAATAAAAGCTCTTTTATATATCTTCTTCCGTTATGCAAACATCCCCGCTTTATTCGACATAAACAAAAAATTTTCGTTCGTTCCTCAAAAGCAAAAGCATCACGAGAATGCGCCCAAGGTCAAACCAAGTTTTGAAACTTCGAGACGAAAATTCTAACAAAACCAGTACCGTCCTGACACCTTAGACCTCCGGTTTATGCGAGTCGGTTTCACTACCTACGTGTACCAAAGTTTCAAGTGTCTACGCAAACTCAGCCCCAAGTAGTTTATACTAGCAGTCAGCACCATCCTAAAACACTTCTAAGCGAGCGACCAATGCAAATAAGTGTATGATCTCCAAAAAGATGAAAAATCATGAAATGAAAGCCATTTAGCCCAAATATAAAGACGCGTTCCCTCTAAGTTAGGTGCTCCTCACCCGAGCATTTAGCCCAACGGTACGAAAACTCATTGAAAAATCACTGGTATAAGCTTATGAGCAATGAAAAAGATCAAAACAGAAAGGAGATCATATTCACTAACAGGTTGACTCGCCCTGAAAGTGTATGGACAATGGGCTTAATGTGATTGCGCTAGAACAAACAGGGTGAACTTGACACGAGAACCTTGATACCGAGCTACAGTAGCATGACTGGGACCGATTTGCATAAGAAGGAGACCACAATCTTGTAATCACTCTTCTTGATCAACCTCATGAACTCTTCAGCGTCCTTTACAAGTAAGTCCTTCTCTACCCCACGAGGGGTTTCCTCAATGACTTTACTCTTTCCCTTATCGGTTTCTCCAGCCTTGCCCGCTTTGTCCGCTTTATCCGTCACAATCTCGGGTGGAGCAAATACTCTTCCGCTGCGCGTGATTCCGCCAATTCCCACTAGGTTATCCACACACTGCCCTGAGGATTCCAATTCTAACTTCTGCCCGTTGCAGTAGACGTCTGCCCCATAATGCCACGGGACAACATTGGTGCTTTCAAAAGGGATCGGCCCAGCCTTGGTAATGCTAATTGTGGGCGGTCTGGGTGCGGAAATAGTGATCATCCGGCGAGGGATGGTGATGGTGGCAACCTCGTCCTCTTGCTTCAGCATTACCTCTCCAGATCAACATTCGACCCTTCGGCTAAACTGTAAGATTCCTTTGGTTATCAGACTCTGGATCCCCTCTATCAACTGCTCACATCCATCAGGACGAGTCGCACAGCCCATACACAGTTCTCCACAGCCTGGAAAGAAGCCTCTCTTCATCAGCTTGGCTTTAACGAAGCTAAGCGGTGTCTTCAAATCTCTGACATCAGTCAACACATCCAAATTCTCGTCCTCAATAATGGCATTCACCCCACTTCCCCGATGATTCGGCATAGGGTTCTTCGTGACATTTGGCACATTATCTGAGAAGTTGATGATCTTAGCATCCACCATATCTTGCACCTTGTGCTTGAAGGCTTTGCAGTTTTCTATCGTGTGGCCAGGTGCCTGATAACACGAAATCGTATATATATATTGATGCATAATTCAACTAATGTTTGATTGTTTTCAATCCGATTTCGGGTTCTTTCCATGTTATTTGTCTGATATTTTGCAGGTATTTGATGATCATGTCTAAACAAAGCAATATGAAGAAAAGAAGCAATTACAGATGAAATATGGACGAAAACCAGATGAAAACAACATGAAAAATGCAGAATGCATATTTTGCTGCTGTGACGACCGTCACACCTCCATGACGACTGTCACACGGGTGACGACCGTCACACACCATGACGACCGTCATGCAGGAAAAAACGCACAACTTCAATTGAACGTGCAAAATACAGTTCCAAGTCCCAAATAATGGACCACTACTCCCTGATATTTCTGCCTCCAAGTCCACCTTCTTCAAATTACAACCGTTAGAATTCTACTTCTATAAAAAGGGAAGGAGGGGAGCTGAGAAAGGGAGCCGCATTCAGACAACGAAGTGCTGCCCAAATTTATTTCCAGAGCAAAAAATTTAGTTTTATTCTTTCTGTTATTTTGTTTCCTTTCCTTATTCCTATATTCCATTTCGACAATATTCGTTTGTGCGCTCTATTGGTTTGAAGGCATAATCCTGCCGACATCGTTGGGATTTGGCCAAAAGCCAATTGGATACGTTACAGGTTTTTCATTATTTCGTTTATTGTAACTTTAATTATCAGTAATATGAATGTTCTAAGTTTCTGTTTTTATTTATGTTTTACCTTTCCCAAATCCATGTCTAGCTAAATCAGAGTAATCGATATGTAATAATAATTCAGACGGGATTTGATAATAACTGGTTGAAAACTTTCTTTTCTTTCAAAAGTTGTTTATGGTCTGAGTGTTTAAACTTATTTACTGAATAAACGTTCGTCGCGAAAGCGAGAACTTATTTAAAAGTAGTTTTGCCACGACAGTGGGAAATTAATTAAGGTACGAACCAACAAGCGACAGCTGCGGTAAGACCAGATAGTAAACACTAGGCATTTGTTTTAATAACAACGAAAGCACTTTAAAATGGATTAGAACTTAGAGATTTCCAAAAAGTAGTTTTAACCCCGAATGGGACAGCGAAAGCGTACATTCGGCCCTTAGAATTATGACTAGCGTCAACAACCATCGTGAGACGAAAGTCTTCAGATCACTATTTTCTGCTTAAATAAATTCTGAAAAATATTTCATATACCGGTAACTTGTCAAATCCCCGAAGGACATAATTACTGCATATCGATTCACGTAATTATAATTCAAGTAACATCTTTAGTTCCCTTTAGTGACAGAAATTATTTCCTTAAACATTATCTACCTAGCTAAACATAGTAACTCCTGAGAACACTAGTTTGATTACGAGTCCCTGTGGGATCGATATCTTTTATTACTACGCGATAAACTGTGCACTTGCAGTTAAGTTGTATTAGACATAGAAAGTCGCGATTAGTGCCCCCGAGTGGAACTCACACGTTTCATTCGTGTCATAACCTGGCGGAGTTGCCCCTGTCAAGGGAGCCAAGGTTCTCTTTTGGACTAGCTGTAACTGAAGCAGAGTTTGTAACTGCTGAGCATAAGACATGGGCGGTGTTTCAAGGTGACGACTTGATAGAGGTGCCCTGTTCTGATACTTTCTGTACCCTTGCTGATTCGGCTGCTGCTGTGGCTGGGGTTGTTGGACTACAGGGATGGTTATGCTAGCCACCTGCTGGCGAGGGCCTTTACCCTTCCTTCGAGCGTTGGACACGGCGCTCGTCTCTCCTTCCCGCCTTTTTCCACCATACGATTTTTTCCCTCCTCCAGCTGAGGATAGTTCACCTTGAATTTTCCCCAGTTTGATCCCATTTTCAACGTGCTCGCCGGTGATGATGAGATCTGAGAAACTTCCATACATACCGCTGACCAATTTCTCATAATACACCCCTGGGAGGGTGGCTACGAACATTTCAACAAGCTCCCGTTCAACCATCGGCGGCTGAACTCTAGCTGCCAATTCACGCCACCGCTGGGCGTACTCTTTGAACCCTTCGTTGTTCCTCTGTGACAAATTTTGCAGTTGGACTCGGTTCGGAGCCAAGTCACTGTTATACTGATAATGGTGCATGAACGCCTCAGCAAGTTCCTTCCACGTACGCACACTGGTAGGCTCCAAACTCATGTACCTCTCTAAGGATGGCCCAGACAAGCTATTCTGAAAGAAGTGCATCAGCAACTTCTCGTCTTCAGAGTGGGCGGACATTTTCCGGTAGTATGACCTTAGGTGGACGCGAGGGCAGGTGGTGCCCTTGTACTTTTCAAAGTCGGGTACCTTGAACTTAGGAGGCACCTTGAAATCAGCAATCAATCCCAATTTGGACATGTCGACACCCATAGTGTTCAGGTTCTCGAAATTCCTCATCTTGTCCTCGAGTGCCTTGAACCTCAGACGTGCTTCAGCAGTCAGCTCTCCTTCAACACCCTTCTGTGAGAACAAATCCTCTTGACGGTCTTCTAACCATGGCTGAGGCCCATACAGATTTCCAACACCTGCGTTGCCGTTGCCCAGCCCAACATTGACATTAGCTTCAAAATTCCCATTACCGACGCCAGTCGTATTACCATTGAGCCCCATGTTAGCGATCACATTGCCGTTACCACTGCCATTCCCCCCAGTCACGGGGATGCCATTCTGAGGAGTTTCAACAGGTGGAGGGGTTGGAACATTCCCACCGTGGAGTACACCGTTGCTGTTAACCCTTGAGATCAGAGGCTGGACCAATGTTCTGAGCTGGTCTTGG
Organism: Lathyrus sativus; assembly: GCA_963859935.3. Taxonomy (NCBI): domain Eukaryota; kingdom Viridiplantae; phylum Streptophyta; class Magnoliopsida; order Fabales; family Fabaceae; genus Lathyrus; species Lathyrus sativus. The sequence continues at coordinate 62,768,046 of OZ012737.1, read as the reverse complement.
CCGTTGGCAACCACTTGCATGAGCTCCATGAAGCGGTCCATCCTCTCTCGGAGTTCCTGAACGTCAGTATGCACTTGTTCCATTGCTCTAGCTTGATTTGCTCTGGTCAGATAGCGGTGGATTGGTCTTTGATCAATCCTGGAACAGCCTGAAATAACCTGTGAACACAAAAGGGTTAGAAAAACGACAAAGTGCTCGTTATGAAAATGCTTCATGCAAATGCAAACGTGTGTCTGTGCGTTAGGGAGATTTTCCCCCGATCCTAGTGCTTGAGTGCCAATGCTGATAATAAGAAGTCTGAGTCCATCATGGAAATAATATCTCATATATATAAAGAAAACCCATCAAGGTGGTACACAACGTCACTGAGTACAAACGAAATCAATAACATGACCTCAACCAACAAGCCTGGTGATGGTCAGCATACAACAATGATCAAAACAACAGGATTACAAATATAGTCAAGCACGGCCACGGGCACGAAACTCTTCTAACAACCCCTTCGTTTCTGGATGATCAGGCCGAGTGAGCAACCCTTCGACGAGTAACTCGCTCTGCGTAATAGTGTATTGAAGACCTTCAACTGAGTCTTCCCATGCTCCTTCGCCGCAATAATCTTCTAACTTCCGTTTCTTGGACTCAAACGTCAGTTTGCACTCCTTCAGGTTAGCAAGAGCCTTGTTGAGCAGGCCTTCAGCGACATATCTGCGAGCGGTTTCTTCATCAAACCTCTTCTCACTAGCCTTCACCTGGGGTTTCAACTTGGAGATCTACTGCTTCAGTTTATCCTCCCGTTCTTTGCCGTTGGCTAGGGTGGCCTTCCATTGCTGATTAAACTTGGATATTCTCCGGTACGCTTCATCCAAGTGCTGCTTCTTAGTGGCTAGTACGTCATTGACAGCTTTGAAATCTCGACCCAAACGCTCACGCTCAGCCATCTGCTTAGTCAAATCCGTCCCTAACTGGTTCACCAGCTCTGTTTGCCTCTTGAAGGAATGGACGGCTTCGCTTCTCTCGCTTCTGAGTAGAGCCAATTCTTTCTCCAATTCTTCATTTGCCTTCTTCAACTCATCTCTCTCAGCTAACACCTGATTATGCTGTTGAATAGGCACGGTGGTAGGCTCTTCAATCACTGGAGGGCTTTCTAGCTGAGCAGGTGGAAACGGCATCCCTATAATATCTGCCCTGGCTCTGATCCAGGTCACATATGGAGCGTAGGCTTGGCTGTTACTTTTCCCCAGCAATGGCTTTCCCCGCTTACAGATGCCATTCCAAGCGCGCTGAAGCTTAGATAACATATCCCCCTCTAGAAGACCAGTGAGGTACAGAGATTCTTGCACCTCTTCATCCTTCGGCGGAGCTCTCAAAGCATACGCAAACTGGCGGACCAGCAGAGATGGATTATAGTTGATACAGCCCTTCCTGCCTATCAAAGGCACATTCGGAAACCCGCTGCAGCTGAAGATAATCTCAGCACCCAACCTATCCCTATCAAACCAGGCAATGTCCTCCGCTGACAGACTCATCAAGCGCTCCGACCACTCAACTGTGGCTGCAGACGAAGCAAAGAGACCCTTCTTGGGTAGGTGACTATCAAGCCATCTATAGAGCAGGGGCACACAGCACAAGACGTTCTTACCCCTTCTGTTCTCGTTTTTGTAGTGGACGGAATGGTAAACATCTCCAATCAAGGTAGGGACTGGATTCCCTGATGCAAAGATGTGAAAGGCGTCGAAGTCTACAAAGTCGGGCATATTAGGGAACAGAACAATGCCATATATGCACAGAGCAAGAATAGCGTTGAACACGATCCAACAACCATCTTTGGCACACTGATGGGCCTTTCCCACTAAGAAATGCAAGGAGAAACTGGGAACCCTGTTCCAACTAGACAAGACCAACTCGGAGGCATCCAGATGAAGTGAAGGGGCTAGACTAGCCAGATTAGGCTCGGCATCCATATGAACAAAGGGCATCTGACTCTTGATAGACACACCTAACAAATCAGCATACTCCTTTAGTGTGGGTGCGAGAATAAAGTCCGGAAAAGTAAAGCACCTCAAAGGAGGATCGTAGAACTGCAGCAGGGCGTGCAACCCATTCAACTCAAACACAGAGGGTTTACGAACCAAGCTGAGCAGTTTCCAATAAGCCTTTCTGAACTCACCTCTCACAGAATCATCTGCCAAAGCAATCAAACCAGTTAGCTGAACCACATCAGGAGTGGGGAGCTTGTAGGCCACAGTCTTCCTCAGGGAACCCATGATAGGACAATAGAAGGCAAGAAAACTTGAACCGGGGGAAACGGTACCTGCATCACAGACACACGTTAATGATATGCGAATGAATATGCAAAGCAATGCAAAATGCAATCATGCAGCAGGAGATCAAGACGACTGTGTTGTTGAAGAGATGAAGGTTCTGTATCAACAAGACCATAATACTGCTCTGTCAAGAACAACCCTATCTCCGATGAGAAGAAAACCCTGATATCGGACCATAAATCTGCTTTGTCAAGAACAGATATCCATCTGATAATGAGAAGCCATGATGTCGGACTATAACTCTGCTCTATCAAGAACAAATACATGTCTGATGAGGAAAACCTTTGATACCAACAAAACTGATTCACTATCGAGAAAACTAGGTAGTCTGAAGGTTAAGGTTTCTTGCAACAAACCCGACCCTGCTCACAGGTATGAACCTAAACTGATACAAGTTCGGCATCCTATGCGGTCATCAGCGTCACAGACATTCAAGAGGGGTGATACGATACCCAGAAGGTGTGGCATCACCATCTTCTGAAGCGGCCTCACTCAACTGAATTCCAAATGATCGGTCCCCAGAGTCGACAATCCTCCAAACCAACAACCCCTCAGGCCCAAAGGGCCGGAAAAGAAGTCAACCGGGAGAACCTCGTCTGAGCATGGATTTCATGAGACACTAGTGCCTGCAAAGCACGCACGCGCCCACTAATTTCCACAACTAATGCTAGGTACACTCAAGCCTGGGTCTGGCTTCTCACTCATCAGAATGCCCCTCCCACAACAGCACAGATAATCATATCATACTGAAAATAAAGTGCGGGAAATAAAGCGCGATAAATAAACACAACCCAACATGTAATCATACAAGCGCTAGGATTGACTCTCGCAGGGGACGTTGGATCCCCAAACTAACTCGCATAAGGGACGTTGGATCCTAGGAAACTATCAGAGTCCCCAACAGAGTCGCCAGCTGTCGCTACCGCGAAAATAAGGTGCCGGAAAAACAGAAGAGTCGCCACCTTTCGTTATTTATCCCTCAAAACGGTAAAGGAAACGATCGGAAAAATCTGACGAAAAGGTATAAGACAAGGTCATCGCAACCATTGTCTGGGTTCGGGAGTCGGTTACGCAAGGGGAAGGTATTAGCACCCCTCACTTCCATCGTACTCGATGGGATCCATGCTTGTTGTGTTTATCTGACGGGTTGGTTTTATCTATCTACCTATCAAGGCCGGCTTAAAAAGAAAAGAAAATGACTCGACAAAGCGTCGCACTTTATGCCTACGTATTCTCATCAGAGAATGAGAAATCAGAGTCAACGTAGTTCGACTGACTACGGGTTACGGGGAAGGTGGCTCGCCAATACATCAGTATTGTGCCTACGTACTCTCAACAGGTATGAGAGATCAGAGCTTACGTAGTTCAGGATAATACGGATTACGGGAATTCAGATTCATCTGTTTTTCGAGTAGGGTTAACAAACAGTTCCAGCAGTTTGGCGTACGCAGCTCGACCATTGGAGACTTAAGCGTTACTGTTTGCGGTAGAACAGAGAGTTAACGACACTCTTTTCTTCAGAAAAGCTTCCTTTGAATTATGGGCCCACGGGGCAAAAAGGTTTGAAGTTTATTTTCTGTCTTTTACGGGAGAACTGTTTTTTATGGATGTTTGCAACTACTATCGCACTAGAGACTATGACCTGAGAGAGAATGCGTCGCATGTCACCCAAAGGGTGCCATACTAAACATCCAAACTGTTGAAAAGAAACTCTCCAACAATCCTTTCTCAGATAGCTTAAGGCTCGTAACGTACGAAGTCAGTTAACCTTTATTACTGTATTTTAATTTGTTTTGAGATGAGAAGAGAGAGGGACAACTAAGGGGAGACTATCAAGTCCTAATGTTGTCATGCCAAGGATTCATCCTATGGTTGAGGTTTGAAACAGGGAACTCCTAGAGTTTATCATGCATAGGTTTCAACCTAAAGTTCTAATCATCACTTCCTTATCAAAGGAAATGAGATTCCTAGGGGATCATATCAATGATAAACAGAAACAGGTAAAGCGTCAGCTTAAACAGTAAACAGTAAACGACTGTAAAATGCATGCAATGCAAGTGAGGGAGGAAATACGTGTGGGGCATCATCCTCCACAAGCTCATCTCAACCTCAAGCCAAGTATGAATAACTGAAATCATAAAGGAAAATAAAATGCCATCAAGCAAATTACAAACCACATAGGCAAGGGAGTTGGGCTCTACCGAATACCCGCAAGCAAAGCCATACAGTAAAAATACAAGCAGAGGGAGCAACTCAACCTCTAGTGCAATCATGCTCCTAGCTTAACACAATCTAACTATGGACTTATTCTAATGCATCAAGCAAATCACACAAGTCACAACAATACAGTTGCACAAAAAGCAAGCAGACAAGAAAGAAAGCAGATCAACAGCTTCCACAGCTTCACAGCAAAGCAGTCCTCTGACAGCAGTTTAATCCCCAGTCTTCAAATTCCCTTCAAGGCTATCATCTTCAATAGCAAGTGTCAACTTGCTCCTTCAAGCTTTCAATGCATCAAACACACAAGTATCAACTTGTTTTCCTCAAGCTTCAGCTCTTTCCTCAAACTCAATTCCAAAGCAGACTCCACCTTCAGGCTTCAACCCTAATTGCAAGTATCAACTTGTTCCTTCAAGAATTCAATGCATCAATCACACAAGTATCAACTTGTTCCCCAACTTCAAGCTTCAGCTTCTTCATCTGATCTCAACTGGATTCCCTTCACAAGTGTCAACTTGTTCTTACTGGTCTTCAAGCTTCAGCTCCAATGGCAGTCTTCAAATACTGGGAAGTGCAACTTCTAGCATCTTCAATCTTCTAACAAGGAACTCCATCCTCTAGAAAGGGAGAAATATTCATCTAACAAGAGCAAGGTTTGGATAGTGGAAAGCAGAGTGAAGACCAAAGGTCACCACTGAGCACTCCATCACCAGAGAAAGGAACCCTCAAAGGTTCTACCAAATTGTGAAGAGCCACACATCCTACCAAAGGAGGTATGAGGCCTTCACAAGGGACCTTATATCATAGGGAGGAATGGAAGTGATCAACACCTTCCATGTTTATGAAAGAAGAGAGTCTATCTAGAAGCTCTGCCTGCAAACCCTAATCTTAACACCTAAACAGAACTACACCAAAAGAAAGGAAATCTTCACATCCAAGCTTCTTCAAGCATTCCAAAGTAGGCCACACATGTCTTCAACATCATCCAAGAGCAAAGAAAGAAAAACCCTAATCTAAGGGAGCTAAAGAAATCAATCTATTAGAATTAGCAAGTTAGGATCACCTGAAACCTAGTACTAAAGTTAGTCCTAACTAAAATACTAAAACCAATTGTAATATCCTACAAAAATAACTATGGGTCCCTAATTCAATCATGAATCTACCATACAAAATCTAGAGGTTGAATCATCCACAAAGCCCTAAAAATAAATCCTAAATCACAAGGTACTAAGCATAAACCCTAAAACTAGAGCACCTAAAGTTTCAACTTAAAACTAGCCCTAAACTTCTTCACAAAAATGTGAGAAAATTACTAGGGAAACATGCATATCTATGCTAGCTACACACAAAAAATCAAGTCAAGAATCATCACCAAATGCTCAAACAAAATTCATCCAAACAAGGTATCAACCATGGCCATTTTAATACCAATTAATATTAAAAAATGCAAATAAAATCACAAATGCATGAATTCCTAATATTTTTAATCTACAAAATTCTAGATTCAATCATGAATCAGGGAAAAAAGTTTGGAATTAATTGAGTTAATTTCCTATTTTTTATGAATTAATCTCTAAATCACATGAAATGATGAAAATAAAGAAAATAAAAGGAAATTAATAAAAAGCGCGTGGCAAATAGAAAGTATTAACAGTTTAATTCTTGGGTTGGGTTAGAAAGGGGGTGTAGATAACAAGGACTTCATAGGCCCAGGTGCTTGGATCCACTTGCATTTTCTTCAGCAATTAAAATGGAAGAAAAACACACACAAGCCATGATTCGAACTCGTGCTCATTCAGTCCATTCAAAGAGTAATTAAAACGGTGAGTTTTGGGGGAGGGGTACGTGGTACAACACACGCGCTTAGATCAATGGACCAAGTCAAGTCTTCAGCCTGAATGGAGGGTGAGGATTTCGTCTTCCCCAATTTGAACATGAAACCTGCGCGCGAACCAGCCATCGCCGGTGGCTTTTCCGGCCACCCCTGCAGAACCATAACTTCCTCTACAGCCAACCATTTGCCACGATTCCTGAATGGATCTTGACCAGAATCTTCCCAACAATTCAACCATACCAATTATTCATCCTCAAAACGTATGAATCATGAAATACCAATCTCAACCAAAAATGGCATCTGACCTAAATCATCTATAATCAAGCAATTAAACATCCTAAATCCAACTACTTCCCATCAGGATCCTAACCACATATGAATTTCTATCTATCACTGCCTAAATCATGCATAATCAAGAAATTCACCAACCTGTGTTCAAGCTTGTAACAGAAGTGGTTCTTGCACGATTCAGACTCCACAACAATCCAGATTCACTCCAAATTTCCCTCTGAAGCTAATGCACACCTCAAATTGCCTTGGTTCTGCCTTGAACTCAAAATTCGATCTCAACTTGCATTCATGAAACTTTGATCTCCTTCTCTGCAACCAGCTTCAATTCCTTCCAAAAAAATGGCTGAGTTCACTCAATGACTTATATAGAAGTGATTGGGATTGTCTAGAAACTTCTGGATTTATTCAAATGAGATTTTGGATTTTCAAAATCTCTTCAAAATCTCATCCATGGCCATCACCATTCTGACTCCCTCTTGGCATGGCTATGTGTGTAATCAAATTCTCATGAGATTTTGAATGAGTTTGATGAGTAATTTTCCTTGTTTGCAAGCCAAAGGTATGAATTGGATATGTTGCTTCATCATAAAGAAATGAAATGGAATGTTATGAAAATGACCTCAAATCAAAATTCTAACATTTCCATTGTTTCTAAAATCATTTTTCCAATCAATTTGACCTATAATTTTGTTTCATTTGGTCACAAAATGAATTATTTGAATTTTTGGCCATTAAATCCTTTTAATTCTTTCTTTTTCCAAACTTTCTTGAACCAAGTCTCTCCTTGAGCCATTTCAATGCCTCCTTGATGCATGGTTAAGGTTAAAACCCCATTTTGAGAAACTTTATAGTTGAACAAAATTTCATTTGAGGCCTCTAAGTTGGTGAAAATGGCCTATGATCACAAATGACCTATAATCACCAAATGTCCAAAATACCCATGACTTGTCCAAGCCATAAATTGAGTTCTACAAATCCTATCAAGGACTTCTAGTACTCTATAGAAAGCTAAGAGAATAAGGAACAACATTCATGTTTACCAAGAGTTAATAGGAATCATCTTTCTAGGGCAAAAGGTTCATGCAAGTTGGGTAACTTTCAAGCTCCAAATTCACATGCCTCAGAGGACTTGTAACTTGTCAAAGCCATAACTTGAGTTCTACAAATCCTATAAAGGACTTCTAGAACTCAAATTAAGGATAAGATCATGACCTACAACAATAATGTTGGGGGAAAGATGAGATAACAATCACATCTTGAGCTAAATTGCCTTGAAGATAGGGGTGAAACTAGGGGATTTTACACTGTCAAGCCTTAGAAACCCTAGCCTGAAACTTCTCAAACTCTTCAATCATGATGAGTTGACCTTGGAATAATCCTTAGAACATATAAATGTATCAATCCATGATCACATGGCTCTTGAATTAAGTCTCAACCTCCTTCAAATCATCAGTTGACCTAGGGTTGACCCAGTCAAACCCTAGCTGCACCAATCATGGCTGGGTCTTCTTAATCTTGCACAATGACCTGTCTAGGCCTCAAAGTGATATTAAACACTTCTCATGAGCTATCTCAAAACCTCAAGTCCAACTTCATGGCCTCAGAATCATCTGATGATCTTCCCACAACTCTCAAGTTAGGAGACCTACACACTTGGCTTCAATCACTCTCTCTGAAGATCTTTTAACTTCTCTGACAAAGATATCAACCCTTGAACATCTGAATAACCTTCTTAACTAGCTTCAAAGTCTTGTATAGCTCTTGATTGGTAATCATACCTCTTGATCTCATGCATACATGTCAATGAAATGCAAATGATAATGCTAATGTGAATGAAATGCAACATAAGCTAGGTAGAGAAAGGTTGGGCAAATTTTGGGGTACAACAGATGGCAATGCTATTTTCAAGCTTGAATCTACAACTCTAAGGACCTTTTAACCATTTTATATGGTGGTTGGTAGTGTTAACTCATGAGGGTCACTCCTTGTTGGGTTAATACGAACGCCTTAATCAGATGAGATCCCTTGAACGTATTATTATTCTGACAATGATACTTTCAACCTTGATCTATGACTCTGAGATGCCTTTTAGAAACCTTGGACTTGATGGTTATGTAGTAGAGACTCACGAAGAGCCTTTCTCGTGAGACGATGCAAAAACCTCATCTAGAAGAGATCCTTTCAAGGGTATTATTTTTGGATGAGTCTTTGTCATGATAATAATATTTTTGAAAAACTCCATGACTCTAGGCATCTACCTCTTTAGAGCCTACCCTTGGGGTTCAATGAACAGAGTAACCTTTTGCTTCAGATTTTGTTGGTGGTCCTCCTTGCATCTGCATCTCATATTCATATCATAACAATGACATTTTTGGATTTCAGGGAATCTAAGAATTACGTTGCAGACATTCAGGAATTATGGGAACAAATACCAGAAGCACCAATCCATACAGTGTCAGAAAGCTAAAGTTGGATGATTTACGTAGCTTAGTTTCTCGCATCTCTGTTGTATTCAGAATTAAATTTGAAAAGGATTATGGCAAGCTCATTCATATCTTGACCCAAGAAGTGGATCATCGAGCACTTGTTACTTTAGCTCAGTTCTATGACTCTTCCTTGAAATGTTTCACGTTTCAAGATTTTCAACTAGCACCAACACTTGAAGAATATGAGAAACTAGTAGGCATTTCTATGAAAGGTAAGTTACCATTTGTGGGAGTGAACATGACTTTAGAAGATAAAGTTGTAGCTGATGCTCTCCATATGCACAAGAAATATATTATTGATAATTGGAAGACTAAGGGTGGTGTTATGGGACTTCCTCTTAAGTTCCTTATTGAGAGAGTTGACACCCTTAGTTGGGACGCTTGCTATTCTGCAGTGGCTTTAGCTATCTATGGGGTTGTCTTGTTCCCCAACATAGATGATTTTGTGGATATGACTTCCATTCACATTTTCTTGACCAGAAATTGGGTACCAACTATTTTAGCAGATATCTTTTATTACTTAAGATGGAGAAATGAGAAGAGAGGAGGGTCAATTGTTTGTTTTGCACCTCTCCTATATCAGTGGCTGAAGATGCATCTACCAACCAAGGGACCATTTATTGATCGAGCCAGTGATAGTTGGGCTCAAAGGATGGTGTGTCTCTGATCTGCTGACCTTTCTCGGTACTCACAAGATTATGATGAAGTTATTTCAAACTGTGGTGAGTTTCCTAACCACCTGCTCATTGGAACTCGAGGTTGTGTTAATTCTAACCCAATGTTATCAGTAAGGAAGCTCAGGTATCCAATGGTAGCTCCTCCCAAAAAGAAGGATCTGGAAGCTTTCATGATACATGACTTAAGAACTGAGAATCCTGAGTTGTTTAAGAGGATTACAAGATCTTGGAAGACTATTAGGAAGAAAGCGAAGGGTGACTTGGGAAGAAGAAACAATATTACCAAGGAACCGTACTTTGCTTGGGTCAAAGAACAGACATAAGAGATTAAAGTCCATTTTGAAGAGAAGACATATGAGCCTTTACCCGAGCCAAAGCCTACTCACATCCCAAAGAGGAGGCTGTGGATCTTAAGGCCACGATAGCAAGATTGGTAAAAGAGAATGAAATTCTTGAGCTGAAACTCCAAGATGTCACTAGTGAAAGAAATGCAATGAAGTGGGAACTTCAGCGCAAGAATACCCAACTAGGAGTAGTGGAAAAGAAGGCAGACAAAGAGGAACACCAAAAAAAGAAGGTTAAGGTGTGTCTTAATCAATTTGACAGTAAGGTGAGTGAACTCAAAGAAGAGTTGGATAGACTTGAAGAATGTATGTTGAAAATAAGGATTGTTGGCTTGCAACTACTAAGAAGAATAAGGCAATTCGAGAAGAAATGGAAGTAGAAACCCACAGGCTAAACACCGACCTACGCCTCTCAAGAGCTTCTGAAGCAGAGGAGCGTTGACTCAAAGAATATGATAGAAGAGTTTCTTGGGTTGAACCCGCTGATTGGGACAGGGTATGCATAAAGCTGAATGACACCAAAAATCTTGTCGAGCATTTGAAGCATCAGATAAAGGTTGTTTTAGAAGACAAGGCCATATGGTCTTCTGCAAGAGAGAAGGTGTCTCGTGATTATGAGGGTTAAGAGAGGTCTATTCACATCTTGATATCTGACCGAGATATGTACCGTAACAGGCTCAATGGTCTGATTGAGTTCCGTAGCTAGTTGGCTAAAGACTTGGTCTGGAAGCAATAAATGATTCTACTCCTCATGTTATATGTGACTTCCTTTGCCTTTTCAAGGCAATGCTCAATAGGTTCAAGGAGGAATTAGAGGAGCGTGAAGCTCGTAGTACGAAAGTTTGAAGTTCACCTTGCTTTTGTACTTTTCCCACTTTTTAGACATTATGGGTTGTATTTGATTCTGAATGATCCTTTGTATCGCTTGACTATTACATTTTGATGAATGAATGTGATTTGGTTTGTTTCTGGTTCCTCAATATTCTTGTGTATGTTAGCAACTAATTCAAATGATTCCTTGAGAAACAAATGCATATTGTTGCGGTGGAAATAGGATCACAAACTATTAATGAGTTTGAATCGCAATTCAATTCACAACCGCTCTTTGATTTATCCGAAGGAAAAGGTCAAAAGAGGGAAAACCTATTTTGCATCGTAAACACAATGCGGGGAAAGATCTAGGGTTCGGGGGTTGGTTAAATTTAGGGAAGGTATTAGCATCCTAAACTTCTGTAGTACTCTACAGGAACCTTTTGTTCAAATGTTTACTATTTTTGCTTTATTTATTTGCTTAAGATATATGTACAAAAGATTACAAGTGAGAAAATAAACCTAAGGGGTTAATTCTAAGTTTACTCGGCAAGACATCGCATCTTGTGCCTACGTATCCTTACGGGAGTGGAATCAGAGTAATCGTAGTTCCCCTTAAAAGGGAGGTTAGAGACTTCTTGACTGTGGTCAAGGTCTCAATGGGGAATAAACGTATCTTAGGGACACGCTTACACGGAGTGTAGAAACTCCAATATCTATGTTGTAAATTGTTAAGTGAATTAGGGTTAGGTTAGGGATTCCGCGGCGGGAAACCCTAAAATGAGTGCGGCGACCCTTTTGGCATAACACTAGGATAAAAGCAATTTTGCCCACGGCGGGACACCTAGGCTAAACAGGGTTTGATCCATTAAAGGGGTAAGGCTATTGACTCGGCGGCCAAAAGGCTGGACCTAATCCTTCGGAAGGATAAAACTGTAAAAAAAATGTGAAAATATGACAAATCATTATATGGAGGAATAATTAAGGTACAAAAATAAGAAAAGTAATAAAGGCAGAGGGTATAAAGAAACAAAGAAACATTTCTGAAAACATGAAGAATATGAAAATATGTAATGACACTTAGAATGAAGTGAGGGAGGAAAATAGTGTGGGGCTGTGGCCACCACAAGCACATCTCAACCTCAAGCATGCAAATGAAATGCAGGAATAAAGAAAATAAAAGGTACACAAAATGACACGGCAAACATAAGGAGTTCCTTACGAAAAGGTTTTAATTTTTTAATTATGTAAAAAAATGTTTTAATTTTTTTAATATTTTAATTATATATATAAAAAAAGGTTTTAATTTTAAAATGGAATTACTTAGTTAAAAAAATTTAAGTTTAAATTATAAAAAAAAATGTTAAGTTTAAATTATATATAAAAAAAATGTTTTTGGGAACAAAAAGGTTTTTTTTAGAAAAAAATGTTTACGGGAACAAAAAAAGGCTTTTTTTAGAAAAAAATGTTTACGGGAACAAAAAAAGGCTTTTTTGGAAAAAAATGTTTACGGGAACAAAAAAAGGTTTTTTTTGGGGAAAAAATGTTTACGGGAACAATTGGGAATAAAAAAAAGGTTTTTTTTTTTGGGAAAAAATATTTACGGGAACAAAAAAGGTTTTTTTTTGGGAAAAAATGTTTTAGTTTTAATAAAAAAGGTTTTGATTTTGAAAAAGGTTTTGATAAAAAAAAAATAACAATAGAATTGCAAATGCAAACAGACAATTAATGGACATGCAAACAATCCTATACGACACAATCATGGTTCATACAGATCAAAATCTACGGATCTAAACAACAATGAAGGTTAACATGGCAAGGATGCAAATAAATATGAAAAATGCAAAGGATTTAGTAATTTAACGGACCTAAACACATTAACATGGCAAAATATGCACATAAACATGAAAAGGCAAAAGGTTTAGTAATTTAACCTACGAAGCGGAGGTTTGCTTCGGTAAATGTGAAAAAGGTTTGAATAAGGGAACACTGGAGAGCTCCAATCCTTCTTAAGAGTTGTGGGAACGACCGCCTTTCTTCTCTGGGGATCTCCTTTGTTTCTCCCTCTCTCTCCTCTTTTCTGAAGAAAACCTTCTGACCCCTCTTAGGTTTTTCTCATTCTCTCCTTTCCAACAAGGCAACACATGTATATATAGGGAACAAATTAGGGTTAACACCAAATTGTCAATAATGTCCCTAAAGCCCATTTTAAAGCCCAAACTAAATAATTAGTTAAGAAAAAATAAAATTTAAATAATTTAAAATAATTAAAATAAACTTAAAATAAAAACTAATAATCCTATTGATTCCTAAAATAAAAAATATTATAAAAGGAACAAAATTTTTCAATATTTTTTTATTTTATGATTTTTTGGATATTTTTATGAATAATTTAGAAAAAAGTGAAAAAAAATAATATTTTAAAAAATGATTTAATTAAATACGAAAATAATAATTAAATAATAATAAAAGACTATTTTTGTTATTTTTTAATGAAAGATAGAAAAATTTAGAGTAAAAATAATAAAGAACAAAAAAGTGACAAAGGTGAGATTTAATTTTTAAAATAGTTAGAAAAAAAAAAGATTTAATTTTAAAAAAGAATTTAGAGGAAAAAAAGATTTAATTTTAAAAAGAAGTTAGAGAAAAAAAGATTTAATTTTTTTTTAAAAAGTTAGAAAAAAAGATTTAACTTTATAAAAGTTAGAAAAAAAGATTTAGCTTTAAAAAAGTAGTTAGAAAAAGGATTTAACTTTTAAAAAGTTAGAAAAAAGATTTGATTTTTTTTAAAAAAAAATTAGAAAAAAAGATTTAACTTTAAAGAGTTAGAAAAAAAGTTTTAATTTTAAAAAGTTAGAAAAAGATTTAACTTTAAAGAGTTAGAAAAAAAGTTTTAATTTTAAAAAGTTAGAAAAAGATTTAACTTTAAAGAGGAGTTAGAAAAAAGATTTAAAAAAAGTTAGAAAAAAGATTTAATTTTAAAAAGAAGTTAGAAAAAAATATTTAACTTTAAAAAAGTTAGAAAAAAAAGATTTAGTTTTTAAAAAAAGTTAGAAAAAAAATATTTAACTTTAAAAAAGTTAGAAAAAAAAGATTTAGTTTTAAAAAAAGTTAGAAAAAAAAAATATTTAACTTTTAAAAAAGTTAGAAAAAAAGATTTAGCTTTAAAAAAATTAGAAAAAAGATTTAATTTTAAAAAGTTAGAAAAAAAGATTTAATTTTAAAAAAAAGTATTAGATTTTTATTTAAAAAAAAGTATCAGAATTTGATTAAAAAAAAGTGTTAGAAATTAATTTAAAAAAGGTTATAAAAAATTTACTCTTTAAAGAAAAGAAAAAAAAGTTAAATTTTAATCTAAATCCTAAAAGTTAGTAAGAAGAGCTTAAAATGACTTAAATAAATAAACTAAATAGAAAAAAAAAAGTTAATAAAAAACATTAGTAAAGTTATAAAAAAGGTTAATTAAATTATTATTAGTTAAAAAAACAAGATTTAAAAAAAAAGGTTAATTTATTAAGTTAATAAGAATTTAGAATAAAAATAAAAAAGAAAGGGTAAAATTTGGGGTATTACAGTTGCCCCTATTTAAATAACTACACCGGATGATTTGAGTGGCGGAGACTCGAGGAATCATGGTGGAGGGATTTAAATATAGATAACCGAAAATTTTGCCCTTATATGCGACGATATGCAATGCTATGGACAAAACTGGAACGACTTAATGCAGATGATGCCATGACTATGATATGATGCGTATGCTGGAATAATGAATGCGAAAATGCTGACGAAACATGACGACACCGAGACAGACGCCACGAGAAGAAACACACTGGGGAAAATGACGCGCTGAGACACAGTACATCACTGGGGAATTCTAAAAATGATAGTCAACTGGTGCGAATGACCAATTGTCACTTTTAGAAAAGGAACGAGATCCTCGAATGGAGATGGTACCTATGAGACGGCCTCCACTGGGGAATCTAAAAATAAAACTGGATCACGTACGATTGTAAGATCGATTACAGAATGCTGGAGCATTGAGCAAGGAATAACATCCAAGCTTCTGTAAACTACCCCTCGTGACAGGATCAAACGGACTTTTCGGAACTCCGTAGCAAATATACAGGGTAAAGACCGACTGTATGCCAAAATAAATGGGCTTTAATAAGACATGCCCTGATAAGCTTCTCGAGGGAGAACTGTCACTTATCGTTGGAAGGGACTTATGTGCAAAAAATGGATAAGCACTCAAATAAAGAGGCTGCTGCTTATCTGATAAATAAATCTTCTCGCATTTAAGGTCGGCGCCTGGAATACGATTCTGATTCTTCTCTTACTGAAGGATAAATAAACTTCTTCATGCTTCAAGATTATGTTCTCCTGAACATGAAAAGGGTAAACTGAACTTCCTCATACTTCAGAATCGTGCTCTCCTGAATATGAAACTGGATAATCGAACTTCCTCATAACTCAGAATCGTGCTCTCCTGAATATGAAACTGGATAATCGAACTTCCTCATAACTCAGAATCGTGCTCTCCTGAATATGGAACTGAATATACTCATACTTCAGAATCGTGCTCTCCTGAATATGAAACTGGATGACTGAATTTACTCATATTTCAGAATCGTGCTCTCCTGAATATGATTTGGTTGTAAATGAATTTTTCCATATTTCAGAATCGTGCTCTCCTGAATATGAAACTGGATAATCGAACTTCCTCATAACTCAGAATCGTGCTCTCCTGAATATGATTCGGCTCCTGAAATTTCTTCATTCTTCAGAATCGTGCTCTCCTGAAAAACGGCCAACTGAACTTCCTCATAACCCAGAATCGTGCTCTCCTGAATATGATTCCGTTCCTTCTTTTACTAAAGGATAAATGAACTTCTTCATAACTCAGAATCGTGCTCTCCTGAATATGAAACTGCTCAAACCTCCCCGTAACTCAAGATCGTGCTCTCCTGAATACGATTTGGTTCAAACCTCAAGACGGCAGGTAAATGGAAGCCCAACTGCTCCATGGAGATGGCCATTTGCTGCGAGTCATAACGAGGATATGATCGACTTCTTAGGTGAGAAATGTCGTATGTTGATGCTGTAAAATGTAAAGTGTAAAAGGTTGTAACATGTAGGATTGTAAAGTGTTTTACTGATAGATTTTCCAGGCGTGAACTGGCGTGCATCTGTAAAGGATCGTAGTTGATTTTCTTGAAAGATAGTGCAAAATAAATGCACGTCCGGGTACAGTGATAACCCTCTTGGGCGAGAACAGTCGCGTATTTGCCATGGTATGGTGAAAATCTTTAGACGGTGCAAAATAAATGCACGTCCGATTGGGCTCGACGACCGACAAGACTGAGATTCAATCTAGGATCGAGCTAGAAAGAAAACTGGTAATCAAGACTCCATCGAGGGAATGAACTCGAAGGGTAGATATCTTATCCTGGCGAGGAAAGATAGCTGAAGTAACCGTCATCCACGAGGATCGAGCTCCGTGGGGAAGCTGGAAATAAGTAGGTATTTTATGCTTAAGACTGACAATCTATTTGGAGAGAATGGACGAACCCAGTTACTCGGCGGTAACAACCAAATGATGGTGAAACACAATGAACCTGTGAATGCTAATGCACATGTTAATGCATATGTTAATGTGAATGTACGTTGATGTATGTGAATATGCAGGATGTTATGAAATGAGTATGTAATGAGTATGTAATGAATATGTAATGAAATAAGCATGTGATGCTTATGCCCTTGCGTACGTTGACGAAACAGACTAGAGATGGGACGAGAGATGAAATAAACATCTCGACGGAGATACCCTGCGTTCTCTGCAACCAATACGTCAATCATGGGTAAGAAGGATCAATGGTAGAACCAAGTCTGGTTTTAAAGTTCTGAATTCTCTGGGGAGAAGGTAATCTGCTTGGGTGCATAGTACCACGTCTTCGCATAGGGAGAAGAAAACCTGAGGGACACTTTCGAGTTACCCAAGAAAAAATTGTCAGCTTATAGTCTCTCTGGGGACTGTGATGAGGCAATAGTTTAGGAGTCTGTTGCAACACTGAGGCTTACTGGGGTATGAAGGCCGCTGTGAGTAAAATCCATCGGGTGCATGAAAAAATTGTGAAATCCCATGGTTTTGATCTTGCAGGACCTTATAGTAGCCGCCATTTGTTTCTTCAAAAACATGGTGCCCCAGGATACTTGCGTTGCGAGGTAGGGTCATCTCAAGAGGATTTTATAGAGAACACCGAGTCCGGTTGCCCCATTGTTCTCAAACTCTTTGAGAGATTTGTCAGGTCTCGACGTAACTGGCACAAATTAATCGTGTTACGACGAAATGTTTGGGAAATAGCTCTTAAGAATGTCAGACTCGCGTTGGTAAGCGAATTGGGAAACTGCCTGCCCCTGTTCAGCAGGATCTTCAAGTTCCACGGGTTATGTTCATATGTAAATCTCTAAGATATCAAGCAAAGTTGTCATGCCTGAAATGCCTATCCTGAGCTTGTCAATGTACACATATATTTGTCTTGAATTTTTGTTTTGAAAAAAAGATATCGCAACAACTTGTGACCGAAATCACTAGTCAGGATATAAGTTTTAATTATAATGCCATCATGAATTTTTTTCTGAGCATAACTCGTAGGAGTCAGGAAACGTGGTCTTGTCAAGTATGCTTTCAACCGAAGTCCTACTTCAATTAGGTCTTTTGAAGGTTGTATCGTGGCTCGTTTCACGGTTTAAGAAACAAAGGATAAAGGCTCAACGTTATATTTGTACCCACCCATTCTTCGTGATGTTCTCCAATCCTAATTCAGTTAACCGGATACGAACGCTCATATCTCAAGCAGATTTGCTATGGTCGAGAACTTATCAAGGCTTTGGACATGGCAGTCGCTTACCTATTACACGATCTTGTTCTTTACTAGGGACTATTTATTGTACCCTCTTGTTTTGCTTTTATTCCCTAACTTTTGCCTGGACAACGTCTTTTGATCTGACTTTGGAGTCCAACGGGATGCCCCAGTTTTGCCTAAGTCTCCTTCATAGGTTTTTGACTTAGCGGGCTCTTATTTTTTTGAATATTCCTTTATGCACAAGTCGTGTAAATCTTTTGAAAGGCTCGTGACTGCCCCACTCCTTAGGTAACCGAGGGATAGTCATTGTATTGGACTTCTTAAGATGCTAAGGATAAATTCTCGAAGGTTTGCTCTTCCTTTTTGAGGATCTAAGCGCTCGATCGGTTTAACTGAAACCTACCCTGCCCCAGGTTAGGATGAAGGTTCTTAAAAAGAAAGAAAAACTCCTACTTCAAGGTTCAAAGGGTTGACTAGGGATTAACATCCTTATATCTCCAGTGTTTGGGATTTGAAACAATGCCTTACATCATCAGCGGGTTTCAATCGAAAGCATACGACAAGAAATCTGACGTTTTAGGTTCGTCATCCTCCTCCCAATTCTCCATCTGAACAAGAGATCGGGTAAAGTTGGCATTATAATTTATGAAAAATATATTTTGAATGAGTGAAACGAATGGATTTATTCAAGACAAACATATGTGTTGCATCAAAGATAAACAAGTTCGTGCATGCTAAATATGCTTAATCAAAGAGAAATGCATATAAATAAACAAATGAACTGTCGGAAAAATCCTTCTAAATGTTTATGAAATCTTGCATTCAAAAGTAACAGTTTCCTTTGGCGGAGCCTCAATGGAAAGGACGTCTGGTTCATGATCACTGTGAGTCGTCATGGCTTACCCCAGTTATGCTGGTCACATCTTCAACAGTTTTCAGTCGTTGCTTCAAAATAAATTTCCCAGATCCTTTGTTGATCCCGGTCATATCACCTTGAGGGTTACTGAAATGAAGCGGGCTAGGCCTTTGAATAATGACTGGATTCGGCTGATAGGCGTAGCATGCTTTGCAGAATTTGCACTTGACGAGTGAGGAACCCCGAAAGGAGTCTCGATCTTCAGCTGAGCATCGCCAAAAGACAACTTCTTCGTTTCTAGCAAATTTCTGACAACTTTCTTAAGAGCATAGCAATTCTCTAGATCATGGCCGGGCGCACCCTCATGAAATAAACAATGATCGGTAGCGTTGTAACTTGCAGGTAATGGATTAGGTGGAGGATTAGGAGGCGGACCCAAAGCCCGAGTAGTGATGAGACCTTGCTTGACCAAAGAGGGACACAACTCGGTAAAAGTCATCGGGATCGGCGGACAAGGTTTATACGTTCTTCTGTTTGGCATATTCTGGCGAGGAGCCGGACTCTTTGGCTGTTGAGGAGCAGGAGTATTGGGTGCCTGTAGGTAGTTGACAGGAGGCGGATAAACAGGAGGTTGTTGCATAGGTGGATACATGGGAACCTGTTGATTGAAAGAAGGTGTAATAGCTGCCACATAGGGTTGTTGAGCATATTGGACTGGGTACCCTTGAGGTTGAGCATAACCTTGCGGATGCCGATAAAAGCGTTCCCTTGGTCTACCAGAGGATATAGCATTAGTCTCACTCTCCTTCTTTTTCTGGGAGCTATACGGAGGTTTCTTCGGCTGATCCTTAGAAGCGCCATGATTATTTGTCATTTTACCACTCTTCATACCCAATTCAATCTTGACACCCACAGCAACGATGTCGGAGAAATTTGAAGTCACACTACCCACCATTCTCTCGTAAAATTCTGGACGGACTGTGTCGACAAACCAATCAGCTAACTCTTTCTCGGTCAAAGGAGGTTCTACCTGCGAAGCAGTTTCTCTCCACCTTTGAGCATACTCTTTGAATGACTCAGAATTCTTTTGTGACATACTCAGCAACTGTCTTCTGTCAGGAGCCAGATCCATATTGTACTTGTAGTGTTTGATGAAAGCGTCAGATAAATCTTGAAAGCTCTTAACGCGGGATTGGTCCAAAGTTAAATACCACTTGGAAGAAGCACCCTTCAAACTGTCTTGGAAGCAATGAATCATCAGTTTATCATTCTCAACATGGGCAGCCATTTTGCGATAATACATGATCATATGACTCTTAGGACAGGTGGCACCTTCATAACGATCGAAGTTCGGAGTTTTGAACTTTGGGGGAATAACCAAACCTGAAACCAAACAAACATCCCTTGCAGCAGTCCCAAAAATTTGATCACCCTCTACCTTTTTCAATCTCTGGACGATAGTGTTTACTTCCTCACGAAGCTTATCATGTTTCTCATAACCCTCAACATTCTCATCAAGATTATCAAAAGCTGTCTCATTGAAGTACGGTTGCGCACGAGTGTGTACAACAGGTGGTGCAAAGATAGGAGCCCCCCTAGAAACTTCAGAAAACAAAGGCACGGCCTGCTGAACAGGTTGATTGATCGGAACAGTGGCTTGAGGAGGCACAAAACCGGGAGCGAGACCATAAGGTGGGTCCCTTGCTACGGTCACACTTGGTGGAGGGTCCACAGTAACGCCGGTAATCTCAGAAACAACAGTGGGCTGGGTATCCATCTTAGCATTCATGACATGTAACAATTCCATCATACGCCCCATACCCCCTCGAAGGTCTTCAAGTTCATTGCTAAGGCGATCAATCTCTTTTGCCTGATCCTCCATTCTTTTCCGAGTTTGAGCTCTGGTGTTGTATTGGTGCCGAGAACTCAGGGTGACGAAACTGGAAGGTGAGAGAACCGAGTGTGAGAAATCGGGAGACACATGCAATGCAAAAGTATGATGCTAAAATGTGAATGTAAATGAAGATTTCATGGAATTCAAAACATTTACTAATGTCGTGGGGTACCAAGGAAATCTTTTTCTTGTTTTTTCATTTTATATATATATTTTTTTTATTTATGGTATCCTGCGATATCCATAAATGATGTTTGAACTCCATGAAATACAATGCGATGAGATGCTTTATGGATGCAATGCATGAAAACACACAAAGTCCTAGGTTAAAGGCTTGCATGAGGTTCAAAGGCAAGTACCCTCCCCTGAAGTTAGATGGTTCATCCTGTCCTACAAAAGTAACCAGGTTCTAAGGGATCTCAATATCATTGATCCTTCACAAGGGTGGTTGTTCAGAAGGCAACTTACTTACCAACCAAAACCCTCCAAGTTTAAGATCTCAATGAGCGTAGTATCGAGTGTCAACCAACTTCAGTCTGCACCAAAGCCGGTTACCTCACTACTTTCTAACGGCCAAGATGAGTTAACTAGGGTTCTAAAAGTCAGTTAGTGCATTGGCAACATATGGCAGCCTCAATATTATCCTCAACTTGACTTAAGGAATATAAGCACCAACCAAGAAGTCGCACTAACTATGGCCACCAGATCAACCGTATCGATATACGTCGTACAGTTTCCTTGGTCTATTGCCATTTACCTAAGGTACACTAGATCCGGGTGTAGGACTTATCTCACAGCATAAGGAACAGTCCCACAATCAAAGCACAAATATATACATGCAAATGAATAATAACACAGATAGTAATAAATATGAACAAGTTAGGGATAACCCTCAAAAGTTTAGAACATTCCCCAGTGAAGTCGCCATTTTCTGTTGCGGTGGAAATAGGATCACAAACTATTAATGAGTTTGAATCGCAATTCAATTCACAACCGCTCTTTGATTTATCCGAAGGAAAAGGTCAAAAGAGGGAAAACCTATTTTGCATCGTAAACACAATGCGGGGAAAGATCTAGGGTTCGGGGGTTGGTTAAATTTAGGGAAGGTATTAGCATCCTAAACTTCTGTAGTACTCTACAGGAACCTTTTGTTCAAATGTTTACTATTTTTGCTTTATTTATTTGCTTAAGATATATGTACAAAAGATTACAAGTGAGAAAATAAACCTAAGGGGTTAATTCTAAGTTTACTCGGCAAGACATCGCATCTTATGCCTACGTATCCTTACGGGAGTGGAATCAGAGTAATCGTAGTTCCCCTCAAAAGGGAGGTTAGAGACTTCTTGACTGTGGTCAAGGTCTCAATGGGGAATAAACGTATCTTAGGGACACGCTTACGCGGAGTGTAGAAACTCCAATATCTATGTTGTAAATTGTTAAGTGAATTAGGGTTAGGTTAGGGATTCCGCGGCGGGAAACCCTAAAATGAGTGTGGCGACCCTTTTGGCATAACACTAGGATAAAAGCAATTTTGCCCACGGCGGGACACCTAGGCTAAACAGGGTTTGATCCATTAAAGGGGTAAGGCTATTGACTCGGCGGCCAAAAGGCTGGACCTAATCCTTCGGAAGGATAAAACTGTAAAAAAAATGTGAAAATATGACAAATCATTATATGGAGGAATAATTAAGGTACAAAAATAAGAAAAGTAATAAAGGCAGAGGGTATAAAGAAACAAAGAAACATTTCTGAAAACATGAAGAATATGAAAATATGTAATGACACTTAGAATGAAGTGAGGGAGGAAAATAGTGTGGGGCTGTGGCCACCACAAGCACATCTCAACCTCAAGCATGCAAATGAAATGCAGGAATAAAGAAAATAAAAGGTACACAAAATGACACGGCAAACATAAGGAGTTCCTTACGAAAAGGTTTTAATTTTTTAATTATGTAAAAAAATGTTTTAATTTTTTTAATATTTTAATTATATATATAAAAAAAGGTTTTAATTTTAAAATGGAATTACTTAGTTAAAAAAATTTAAGCTTAAATTATAAAAAAAAATGTTAAGTTTAAATTATATATAAAAAAAAATGTTTTTGGGAACAAAAAGGTTTTTTTTAGAAAAAAATGTTTACGGGAACAAAAAAAGGCTTTTTTTAGAAAAAAATGTTTACGGGAACAAAAAAAAGGCTTTTTTGGAAAAAAATGTTTACGGGAACAAAAAAAGGTTTTTTTTTGGGAAAAAATGTTTACGGGAACAATTGGGAATAAAAAAAAGGTTTTTTTTTTTGGGAAAAAATATTTACGGGAACAAAAAAGGTTTTTTTTTGGGAAAAAATGTTTTAGTTTTAATAAAAAAGGTTTTGATTTTGAAAAAGGTTTTGATAAAAAAAAAATAACAATAGAATTGCAAATGCAAACAGACAATTAATGGACATGCAAACAATCCTATACGACACAATCATGGTTCATACAGATCAAAATCTACGGATCTAAACAACAATGAAGGTTAACATGGCAAGGATGCAAATAAATATGAAAAATGCAAAGGATTTAGTAATTTAACGGACCTAAACACATTAACATGGCAAAATATGCACATAAACATGAAAAGGCAAAAGGTTTAGTAATTTAACCTACGAAGCGGAGGTTTGCTTCGGTAAATGTGAAAAAGGTTTGAATAAGGGAACACTGGAGAGCTCCAATCCTTCTTAAGAGTTGTGGGAACGACCGCCTTTCTTCTCTGGGGATCTCCTTTGTTTCTCCCTCTCTCTCCTCTTTTCTGAAGAAAACCTTCTGACCCCTCTTAGGTTTTTCTCATTCTCTCCTTTCCAACAAGGCAACACATGTATATATAGGGAACAAATTAGGGTTAACACCAAATTGTCAATAATGTCCCTAAAGCCCATTTTAAAGCCCAAACTAAATAATTAGTTAAGAAAAAATAAAATTTAAATAATTTAAAATAATTAAAATAAACTTAAAATAAAAACTAATAATCCTATTGATTCCTAAAATAAAAAATATTATAAAAGGAACAAAATTTTTCAATATTTTTTTATTTTATGATTTTTTGGATATTTTTATGAATAATTTAGAAAAAAGTGAAAAAAAATAATATTTTAAAAAATGATTTAATTAAATACGAAAATAATAATTAAATAATAATAAAAGACTATTTTTGTTATTTTTTAATGAAAGATAGAAAAATTTAGAGTAAAAATAATAAAGAACAAAAAAAGTGACAAAGGTGAGATTTAATTTTTAAAATAGTTAGAAAAAAAAAAAGATTTAATTTTAAAAAAGAATTTAGAGGAAAAAAAGATTTAATTTTAAAAAGAAGTTAGAGAAAAAAAGATTTAATTTTTTTTTAAAAAGTTAGAAAAAAAGATTTAACTTTATAAAAGTTAGAAAAAAAGATTTAGCTTTAAAAAAGTAGTTAGAAAAAGGATTTAACTTTTAAAAAGTTAGAAAAAAGATTTGATTTTTTTTTAAAAAAAATTAGAAAAAAAGATTTAACTTTAAAGAGTTAGAAAAAAAGTTTTAATTTTAAAAAGTTAGAAAAAGATTTAACTTTAAAGAGTTAGAAAAAAAGTTTTAATTTTAAAAAGTTAGAAAAAGATTTAACTTTAAAGAGGAGTTAGAAAAAAGATTTAAAAAAAGTTAGAAAAAAGATTTAATTTTAAAAAGAAGTTAGAAAAAAATATTTAACTTTAAAAAAGTTAGAAAAAAAAGATTTAGTTTTTAAAAAAAGTTAGAAAAAAAATATTTAACTTTAAAAAAGTTAGAAAAAAAAGATTTAGTTTTAAAAAAAGTTAGAAAAAAAAATATTTAACTTTTAAAAAAGTTAGAAAAAAAGATTTAGCTTTAAAAAAATTAGAAAAAAGATTTAATTTTAAAAAGTTAGAAAAAAAGATTTAATTTTAAAAAAAAGTATTAGATTTTTATTTAAAAAAAAGTATCAGAATTTGATTAAAAAAAAGTGTTAGAAATTAATTTAAAAAAGGTTATAAAAAATTTACTCTTTAAAGAAAAGAAAAAAAAGTTAAATTTTAATCTAAATCCTAAAAGTTAGTAAGAAGAGCTTAAAATGACTTAAATAAATAAACTAAATAGAAAAAAAAAGTTAATAAAAAACATTAGTAAAGTTATAAAAAAGGTTAATTAAATTATTATTAGTTAAAAAAACAAGATTTAAAAAAAAAGGTTAATTTATTAAGTTAATAAGAATTTAGAATAAAAATAAAAAAGAAAGGGTAAAATTTGGGGTATTACACATATCATCCTGCATACATGATACACATCCCTTTTTTCCCAAAACATGTCATAACTCATAAACTCTACCCCTTTTCCCTTCAGGAAAGCCGACTACTTGGCATCGACACGAGACCCGCCGTAACTTCAAGATGACGCTGGAGCAAATTGAAGAGACCTAGAACACGATGAGGAATGACATTGACTCGCTTAGAGCCAAAATGGATTAATTGCTGGAAACTATGATGATGTTAGCTCAAAAGGAGAATAATGCTTAAATTGTGGCTGAGGCCAAAAAGCTCGCCGAGAAGGTGGGAACTTCTAGAGCAACTAAGGCAATGCCTTCTCCTGTTCATGTAGATTTGTCAGAACACTCTATTGTAGCTGCTCAACATGGGTCTGAAATGGATATGGATGAACAATATGATGCTTTCTTTTAACCACCTCCTCCTCAACCTACTGTGGGTATTGTAGCTAACCCATGTCCTGATAGATTGCGCATACTAGAAGAAAAATTCAAGTCTTTGGAAGTCCAGAATACCTAGGCTTAGATGATATGGATATGTGCTTAGTTCCTGGACTTGTGATACCTAAAAAGCTCAAAGTCCCATATTTCGGTAAGTATAAGGGAACCAGTTGTCCTAGAACTCACTTGCGAGCATACTGCTACAAGATGGCCGCTCATATTGGCAATGACTTACTCCTAATTTGTTACTTCCAAGATAGCCTCAGTGGAGCGTCGTTGGAATGGTATATGCAATTAGAAAAGGATAGGTCAGTACTTAGAGAGATCTTTATTAAGGCATTTCTTAAACATTATCAGTACAATACTGATATGGCGCCAAACCGCATTCAACTGTAGTTTTCTTCATTTGACCTTTTCCTTCGGATAAATCAAAGTCGGTTGTGAATCAAATATTTGTGATTCAAACTAATTAATAGTTTGATATCCTATTCTCACCGCAACATCACTCATAAAAAAACACCTAACCAACCAGTGGTCTAGTTTACCCGAACTACCTTTGCTCTGATTTCTCATACCAGATGAGGATACATAGACACAAGATGGCGATGTCTTGGCGAGCAACCTTCCCCCCTTCACCCGTAGTTTTCTGAACTATGTTGACTCTGACTTTCCTATTGCACGAGGGAATACGTAGGCATAGAGAGGCAATGTCCTATCGAGTCTCCTTTTTCTCTTCCCTCTCCCGTTTAGCAGTAGACTTTAGATAACTCACCCTTTGATATACAACAAGCATGTATCCCATTGAGTACAACGGACGTGAGGGGTGCTCATACCTTTCCCTTGCGTAACTGACTCCCAAACCCAAGATTTGGTTGCGATGACCTTGTCTTCTCCTTTCTCTTAGGTTTTCTTTGATTGTTTCCTTTCCCTCTCTTTGAGATAAATAACATTTGATGGCGACTCTTCTGTTTGTTTTTGTCGGCCCCTTTTTCACAGTTGCGACAGAGGTTACACAAGCTGCTCAAATAAAGAGGCTTCCACTTGTTACCAGGTGAGGCTTACCTTCCCGGGGACACACAAGCTGCTCAAATAAAGAGGCTGCCACTTGAAGTCGCACAAGCAATTACCACGAGAGTGTTATCAAAACACCGTTAGGGAAATTCAAATCTCCATCTTCTGATGGGGATTAATAACATATTTCTGCTGAGGAAAATAAATCCTCAAAAGAGAGAAATAAATGCCTTCTCGTCATCTAGGTTTCACAGCCTAGAGAAATCCAAAAATAACTGCTGCAAGAGACCAAAGTTCAATCCTACAAACTGGAGAGAAACGGTCAAACAAGACTCAACCCAATGAGGAAATAACTTAATCGGGGATCAATTCCATCTAGATAAAAGCTGGGGAGGAAAGCTAAAACAAACATCTTTAATGAGGCATAAACTCAGTTAGGAATTAGAAAGGATATGCACTTTCTGCTTAGGGTCAACATTCTAATGGAAAGAGGACACACGCACTCCACGGGGGCAATAGCACCAGAGAGCAAGGAAGCACCAACAAAAATGCAAGATGCATAATGCAACAAAAACATGTTATGTTCAACCAAAATGAATGCACATGCAATGCATATTAGTGTGAATATGCTGACAAAACAGACAAAGAGGGATAAACATAGGGTGCACAAAACATCACAAAACCAACAAATACTCGGCTAATCTCAACAAGCTGGAGACATCAATGGAGATCCTGCTAGGAATTTAATTGAAGAAAACCTGCAAGAGATAAGAAAAAGCCATCAAAGGAAAATAAATCCTACTACAAGGCTCAAATCTTGCTGAGGAGAGGAAGATACTGGTTGGGGAAAAAACCAAAGATTGATCTTCAATCATCAGTAATCTACAAAGAGGATAACAACATGATCTCTTCTTTAAGGACAAAATATAAACTGTTGCGAGAACATCAACCCAAATCTTCTTGACCCATCTTAGGGATAAGAATAAAAATCAATCGAAATCTGCTTCAAAAGGGATGGAGAGATCTGTTGTAAAATATAATGGAGCCGCTAGGGATTGTAACCATGTAAACAACTACACAAACTCCACTGAGGAATAACACAAATCTTCTAAGGATACAAGAAAGAACTCTGAGAAAAACATCCTGGACTTGCCGGGAAAAATAAAAAGTTTACATCATAGCAAAAAGTCAAGTTGTGGGGGATTTTAAATCAATACATAACACAAGGTGAGAGAAAACCCGACAGGTGACTGCTATATCAACACTCCTTAGAAGGCAACAACATTGTTCTCTGTTTGGGAACATCCAAAATAAATATGCATAACCTCCACTAGGGATCAGCAAGGACAAATCTCTGCATGGGAATTAACATCAAGGAGAGGTGACCCTCAAACTGCTCAACTGCCTAACCATAATCTGGCTGGATAAAGGAAACATACTCAACTGGAGAAAATTTGAATCAAGACTTAGCTGGGGAAAATCAAACAACACTCGTCTGATTATCCATAAGAACAAAATTATGCTGAGAAAAAATCAACAAACTCTACTAGAGAAACATCAACACAAATCTACTGGGGAACTGTCAATAAATTCTACCAGAGGAGCAATAACAAACCCTGCTAAGGAAAACATCAACAAACTCTATTGAGGAGAATATTAATGAGAAACAAACTCCACTAAAAAGATAACACTAAGTTTTGCGCTTCGAGATTTTACCATTCTTGGGATTAACTATTGACATTCCTTTTTATATTCATAAATCAAAGAAAAATGTTTTTATGATTTTCAAACTTTAAATCAATTATTCACATTTGTTTCAAAAATCATCATAAAAAATAAAAATGAAATTCTACAAACAAAAACAATAAGAATTGCAAATAAAGGGACAAATGCTCAAATTTTATTGATAGAATGGTAGTCCGCAAATGGCGTAACTCCATGGATCATTACAAAGTTTGAAAAATGGTAAATACAATGGAAGAGGCTACATTGAAATACAATGATCACTATTCTCCCTAACAACTTTGAATTCCAACTGTGCTTGAGACTTCAGCTGAGGATGATTAAAGTAAAGTCCTTGATAGGAAATGTTGCTTCAAACGATCAAGACTGGCCAAATGCAGTTACTTTCCATAATCCCTAACTTTTTCCTAGATTGCCTTATCGGGTTTTCAATCTACCGGGACAATTATTTCTATTTTGGTCTCTAATTTTTGCCTGGACCGCCCTTTCGAGTTTTCAATCCACCAGACACTTTTTTCTTCCTAAGTCGCTCTTTCGGGTTTTCAACTTAGCGAGTTGTTCTCTTATTTTTTTAGGCAAAGTATTTCTTGACTGCATCGGCAAATGAGTGAACTCTTCACCATCCATAGTTGTAAGGATTAATACACCGCTAGAGAATACTCTCTTAACAACATATGTGCCTTCATAATTAGGAGTCCACTTGCCCCTAAAATCATTGGTAAAAGTCAAGATCTTTTTTAGCACAAGACCACCTTCTCTAAACACACGAGGTCGAACCTTCTTGTCAAAATCTTTCTTCATTATTTGTTGATATAATTGGCCATGACACAAGGTCTTCATTCTTTTCTCTTCAATCAAATTCAAATGGTCGTATCTACTCTGACACTATTCAACCTCAGATAATTCAACTCTCCTCAAAACTCTCATAGAAGGGATTTCAACCTCTACCGGGAGCATTGCTTCCATACCATAAACAAGAGAGAAATGGGTTTCCCCTATTGAAGTACGAATGGATGTACGATACCCACGCAGAGCAAAAAGGAGCATATAATGCCAATCCTTGTATGTAATAACCATCTTCTGAATGGTCTTCTTAATGTTCTTATTAACAACTTCAACAACCTCATTCATCTTAGGCCTGTAAGGAGAAGAATTATGATACTCAATATTAAACTCATCACATAATTCCTTCATTATCTTGGTATTCATATTTGACCCATTATCAATGATAATCTTGTTGGAAACACCATACCAGCAGATGATTTGGTTCTGGGTAAACCGGACCATTACTTGCTTGGTTACATTGGCATATGATACCGCTTCGACTCGCTTGGTAAAACAGTCAATAGCCATCAATATGAAACGATGTTCGTTCGATGCTTTGGGCTCAACCATTCCAATCATATCAATGCCCCACATGGAGAAAGGCCATGGAGAAGAGATAACGTTGAGAGGAGTTAGAGGCACATGAATTTTATCAGCATAAATCTGGCATTTATGACATTTCTTCACATATTTGCAATAGTCAGATTCCATTGTTTACCAATAGTAACCTGCCCTTAGCATCTTCTTAGCCATTGCATGTCCATTAGCATGTGTACCAAAGGATCCTTCATGATTTTCTTTCATCAACTTGTCTGCTTCGTGTCTATTCATGAATATGAGCAAGACCATGTCATAATTTCTCCTATACAAGACATCATCATTCAAGAAGAAACTACCAACTAATCTTCTCAAAGTTTTCTTATCTTTCTTCGATGCCCCAAGTGGGTACTCTTGATTCTGAAGAAATCATTTAATATCATAATACCAAGGTTTATCATCGACAACCTCTTCAATTGCAAACACATGAGCTGGTCTATCAAGACGCATCACATCAATTTTTGGCACATCATTCCAATGATTTACCACAATCATGGAGGATAAAGTTGTTAAAGCATATGCCATTCGATTCTCTGCTCTGGGTACATGGCAAAAGTGAAAAATTATCAATCACTTTCCAAACCATGCTACACTACAATTCCAAATATCAAACAACATCATGTCCTTCACGACAATGCCTGCAAAACACTTTGCCATTGCTACAGATCCCACCATCACCTAAACCTTCAGCGACACAAGCCTGCATACCAAAACCTTTAAGGCAATCCAAACACTAGCGCCTTCATCCTTCACAAGCAACACAATGAACCTACCTCAAGCTAGAACACACCAATATGTACGACTTGTACGAAAACAATTGCAAAAACAACAATATTAACGTACAACACATCAAAATGCGAAGGCATAATAGCGAAAACAAAAATTTGTAAGAGGAAAAAATTTTAAATTGCAAAACACCCACATGTAAGTTCAACTCAGCCATTGTTAACAAAGCTGTGAATATGACATGAAAATAAGGCCTGTGCAAATTTCCAAACATGTAGGACCTATGCACTACTACACAAGCTTTCATACACCGAGCCGCAACCCACTTCAAAACCCATAATTCAACTTTCCTTGCAACAAAAACTACTACCCAAAAACATTTTCACACAACCACAACGATACACCACTTAACAAAAGCTGTTGCAGAACCGTACAAACGACCTGCAAACGCAGCCAACAAAAAACCACAAGACGTACGAACCCCAAAACCTTCAATACGCGATAAAACCACAGTAACCAATACAAAAACAAAGATTTCAAAACAACCTCTTAAATGAACTCTTCAGACGACATTGGTCTAAATCTTTCTCATGTACCCTTTTTTTCTTCACATAAATACTCTTCCTCCATCAACAACAAGAACATAACAAATACTTTTCATCTATCAACAATAACAACATACAAACGTCCTTTAAAAACCATACTAAAAATACCAACGAACCTTTTTCATTCTTCAATAAACCTTTGTTCTTGAAAACACCATATTTTCCTAAAGTGTCATCAGCCAAACTTCAATCATCTCATCACTCTTTCCTTTAAAACCACAAATCCATATCGTAGCCTTTCATAATCATCAACAACAACACCATACCCTTAATCAAATCTTCATAAACCAACCCTTACCTTCAACCAAACCGCAACAAAGTTTCAAAAACCACAACCCTCACCCATCTGTGGTTTAAAACGAGCTTGAGAGAGCAAAAAGAAGAGAGGGCCACGAAATTAAGACAAGGGAAACGAGACGGGAACTGATACTCAGAACCGGACAAACTCAAATCGAACCTGAGACGGTGCAATTTGCGAACGAGAAGAAGGTTGAGACTGGATGATTTGTTTTCCTTTGACCTTGTTCCTTTTTCTCTATTCCATTTTAAAAAGAAATCTGATCTTTGTTGTTGCTGTTGTTCTAAGGTTTTTTATTTATTTTAGAAGTGGAAGTTTTTTTTAACCGTGTTTTAGGAAAGGAAATGATGTTGAAGTTACTCTGTTAAAATATCATGATGTTTTTTTAAATGGTAACCCAGATTAGTTTGGAACTGGTGACCTTTTTTTTAGGTTCGTGTCACTTTTTTTTTTCTTTTGTGCATCCGTTTTTGTTAGGGAGGGTGATAGGCTCATAGCCCATATGATCCCATATTATTTTGCAATTCCTTACACCCACACTAGATCTACACTCTCCTTTTCTTCTTTTTTCAATTTGATTTTCTCTTTATAATTTGGTTTTATTTCCTTTTAGTTGTTTGATTTTCTAATTATTTCTTTTCCAATAAACCTTATTTAAACTTATGAACCCGTACCTTTTTTTTTTACTTCTCATTTTCATTTTGTTTCTCATTTTAATTTTGATTTTTAGCCGATGAACATCTAAGAGAAGTGGATTGTCGATTCATCAATGAGAATCCATGATTAAGATTAGACCATTTTCTTTTATGACTTATATCATTCCATTTTGGTTTCCATTTCATTTCTTATTAACTTCTTTTATTTTTTCGACCTTGGTCGATGAAGTCTTTAAAATCGCGAAAGTTGATTGTTAAGGTTGTTTAACCTTCGTTATTTCAAATCTAGAGAGAATAATCGTTGAGATCATTTTCTATACTTTGAGGTCGTGATAGGTTACCTTCGATTAATCGAAGAAAGTTTGTGATTAAGGTGAGATTGGTCCTCCTTTTCTTTTCGCATGGCACGATTCATTGAGAGTGATTTACAATATTATTTCTCTATTGTGTTTTAGCGCAAACATTATTCTTGCGTGACCTTTTATAGCATGACATTCATCATAGATTGTACTATGATGGTTTAGTGCTATAGTGAACCTGATTCATCTGACCAATGGCAATTAACGATTAATAATTAACCACTAACTTTAATTTCTGTCTAATATTCTCTATTTTTCTATCGATATACCTTGTCGATATTATTATCCGTTCATACTTATCATCTATTCATCATATATCACTGTCATCATGCTATCATTGTTCATGCTCATCTTGTCATTTTCATCTCATTCAAGAAAAACACAAAAAAACATGTTAAAATTATCGAAACTCTAAAAAACTTTAAAATGGTAGACTGTGGTTAGTGTCTTTGGCATCAGAAATTGAGACACTATACAGAAACCCTAGGAAAGGATATGTGGATCTTAGTTATCTCTATTCTCTATTACTTTAGCTTAGGTCACTTGCACACGTACGACTTCCTCTTGGACTACCTAACAATGAAACATTTTATTTCTCACAATCTCATGTACTTTATATGTACCCCGCTCAACATAAGCCATGATCCTAGAGGATGGAACCAAGAAGTGGACTGGATGATAAATAACAGTAAGAAGAAAAATTGGAAAGCTAAATTTCTCAAGACCACTTTTACGGAGATGATTTACACGTGCTGGATACATAGGAATGAGGAAGTGTATAAAGAGAAAGATAACAATAAAGAGGATACATACACAGGTTTAGATAGAAAAGTAATAGATGTCATTATCAATAGGTTGTGGGGAAAACCAAAGTTACGAGAACAAATTGCTCACTTAATTGTGAGGTAACCTTGGTGGTTTTTTTTTGCTAATCTGCCTGTAGTTGCTGGACCCTCAGGGTCGCATTGTTTTAATTTTGTTTTTGCAATATAATTTCTTATTTCTCCAAAAAAATAATAGATGATGGTCTGAATTATTGATATGCGAGACTTGATTTTTCAATGCACCTCTTACGCATAACACCATTGGGCTTAGTTTGCAGGTATGAATTATGGATAACTCGAATGGATATGCTTTTGATACCAATATAGAAATAAAATTTGACCTAACTCTTTTTTTATAAAAATCAATTTGTTGGGTAAGAGATGTCACTCTATATAATTTTTTTAGACTCTATCTTTAATCAATGTAGAACTTGAATTTCTTCTAAATCTATTATATATGTTATAAAATATTTAATATATATTTAATATATATTTTATATATTTTTTCTTTGTAATTTCCAATACTTGCTATTTAGACTAACATATTCTTACATATACCTCAAAATATTATATGAAAATAAATACAATAGACTTGCATAAAAATAATACTTTGACCAATATATAGTAATTTATTATTTTACATCTCAATTATTCTAATTTAACTCAAAAGTTGTTGTAAATAAAAAGTTATTTGAACTTATGAGATAACAAAAATTCAGTTGGTGAAAAAATTTCTAATAAGACCCTAAATAATTTTATTTATTTGTATTTTCTTTTAAATTGTTGATTTATAAATATAAACAACTTGTTTACATTAATACATAAATATAAATAAAATGGTGCCGACATAAATTGAACTTTAAACCATCAATTTACATTTAACTCAAATAAAATTTAACTCAAATAAAACGTATCAGTTGAGTTATCCCACTCACTCTTTATTTATAATCCTTTATTTAAAGGAGAATAACTATATATCTCTAATTCAAAAGTACATAATTTTCCTTAAATCTAATCAAAAGTTTTTCGCCGAATATAAAATATTATTCTATTAATACTTCAAATATTGACTTTTTTTAAAATGAATAAAAAGTATTTAATATTAAATGTAAACGTTACTATACTGTGTATACATTAACTTTATAATATTTGACTTGCGTAATTACCTTATAAAAATATAATAAAAATTCTCGATATAAATCTTAAAAATGGGTTATAAATATGGCCAATGTATATGAGTTATATCATATTTTAGATACATATGTCTTTCTTTTTCTTCTTCTCTTATTTTATTTCATCATGGATATTTCTGTGTTGCTCAATTTCCTTCAAGATAATCCAGATACTCTTATTCCTTTTCCATGGAAACAAATTTTTGATGTTGAGGTATATTATCCATGTTTAATTTTCCCTTTTCTATTATTAATAGATTAAACGACACTAATCTATGTACTTTGTTTGCTT
Organism: Lathyrus sativus; assembly: GCA_963859935.3. Taxonomy (NCBI): domain Eukaryota; kingdom Viridiplantae; phylum Streptophyta; class Magnoliopsida; order Fabales; family Fabaceae; genus Lathyrus; species Lathyrus sativus. The sequence continues at coordinate 62,733,614 of OZ012737.1, read as the reverse complement.
TTGAATTTTTGTTATCATAGACTGGGCTATTTTTCTACAAGCATGGTGAAAGTGGATTCTTAATATATGATTTTAGGCCACTGGTCAATATTCGAAGAGGAATCTTCTGGGACAACTCCTCATACTCAGCATCTATAGATTGTTCTGCTACTCAACAAATGATAACAGATTTTCAAAATTCATATGGTCTGTCAAAGGTTTATCTTTTTCGCATTACTTGTTGTGCGGACATCACTATTCATTGTATCGTGGACCAACCAGTGTTTCAATGCATGATATGTCGTTCTATAGTTGGGCAACTTCCATGGTTTAATCATGTTGTGTGAAAATTAACGAAAACTTGTTTTCGAAAATAACCATAACTTTTCATAGTTATCAAGCATTGTGTTAGTTTAAATAGATGAATAATAAACATCTATATTGTAACAAATTCATAGCTTTTGAGAATAGATGTTTAATTTCTTGAAAAATAATTGATGTTTAAGTATTTATTAATATATTTTATGTTTCGTTTATCTTTTCATATAATGAATTGTAAGTAACGCGAAAAATATCTGAGTACATCGCACGCTGAATGATAAAATAGAGTCGCCATCGAATTTTATTTATTTCAAAAGTAAAGAGAAAATATTGATAAAACCCAAGGAAAAGAGAAACGGGTAAGAGAGTCGGTTATGCGAGGGGAAGATATTAGCATCCCTCACATCTTTCGTACTCGACATGAACCATTTTGATTGTTCTTTACATGGATGAGTGTTATTATCTAAAGATTATTTGAAAAAAAAAATGTTTTAAATTAGTGTGCTCGCCAGGGATTGGGGCCCTCGTGCTTACGTATCCTCACAGTGCAATCAGGAAATCAAAGCTCTGTAGTTCAAAGTAGAAAATAAGTGTGTGTTGGTTATTTTTAGGAAACAATTATAATTGTATCCTATAAGAGCATCTTTAGTGGGAGTAAACTAAATGGGTAAACTAAGATACTTTTTATGGGCCCAAAGTGATTTGTAGGATTTAAAAAATTTATAGTTGATTTGATTAGTTTTTACTTTAATGGTGGTTGTCTATAAGAAACCAAAACTTGACCCCACAATTTATATTTTTATTCAAGTTACCATTAATTTAATTATTTTAATTAAAATACATATAATTTTTTAAATAAAATTTACCTTAAAAACTTAAAAATAATATTAAATATATTTTATTATAAAATTAAAAATGATACAAAATTCACAACAATAATACATAAAAAAAATTATATTTTCATAGGAATATAATTATAATAAAGTTTCGATTGGTTGGGATCCATTTGATAAATAAATAAGATTAGAAATTGAAAGAAAAAAATTTAGAAGTAAAACTGTGTGTAAAAAAAATTAAAATTTCTATAGAATTTATAGAAGGTAAAAAATGATAATATGACCGTTATTATTTTCAAATATCATATCTTTGTTGGAATATTTGGAATAGTTTATTAATACTAAATAATATTATAATAGGTTTCACATAGTTAACGTTAACTATATAGATAATGGGAACTAAATTTTAGTTCATTTGGATGTCATGTCAGCTCTCATATAATGCAAATTCCTTATTACTAACGTAATCTATAAAGAATTTTAGTTTAACAACTCTGCGTTAAAGTTGCTCTAAGTGTGTAGACGTTAGTTGATTTGATCCTAGGTCGGATGCCCTAAGCTTTTAGTCTGACTGCTAAGGAACATATTATAAAAGTTCTTTTCATAAAGAATTGTTTTTCAAAGAGGTTTAAATGTTAAAAGGAAAGAAAGAGTTATTTGAATAGAAAAGAGTTGTGAAATGAGAAAGGTGTTGTGAAGGTGTGGTGAGAGTATTGTTTGAACCAAATGTTGTGTATTATTTGAATCCATAAGGTAGGTGTTTCTGAACCAAAACGAGTGGTGGTAACCAATACATGGTGTGGCGAAAGAGAAAAAAGTGGAGGTAACTAATAAGTGGTGTGGCTCTAGGGAAAAATAGTGGCGGTAAGTGTAACGCCCCGATTTTGATTATTTCATTTTATTGAGTGTTCTATTTGAATTGATTAATAATTGTTTTCATGCAAGTATTGGTATGGCGCCATTTGAGGCTTTGTATGGCCGAAGATGTCGAACACCTTTGTGTTGGCATGAAACTGGTGAGAGGTCGATAGTTGGTCCGGAGTTGGTACAACAAACTACGGAGAAAGTGAAGTTTATTCGGGAGAAGATGAAAGCTTCTCAGAATAGACAAAAGAGCTACCATGACAAGAGAAGGAAAGATCTTGAATTTCAAGAAGGCGACCATGTGTTTTTGAGAGTTACACCAGTTACGGGTGTGGGTCGTGCTTTGAAGTCGAAGAAGTTGACTTCTCGTTTTATTGGTCCTTATCAGATTACTGCACGAGTAGGTGTTGTGGCTTATTGTGTGGCGCTGCCTCTGAATCTTTCGAATTTGCATGATGTGTTCCATTTTTCACAACTTCGGAAGTATGTTCCGGATCCGTCACATGTTGTTCCTACGGACGAGATTGAGGTGAGAGATAACCTTACGGTAGAAGTTTTACCGATTAGGATTTTGGATCGTGAAGTCAAGAAACTTAGAGGCAAGGATATTGCGCTTGTGAAAGTAGCGTGGGGAGGTGCTTCTGAAGGCAATATGACTTGGTAATTGGAAAGTGGGATGCGAGAGTCGTATCCGGACTTGTTTGAATCAGGTAATATTTTCGAGGACGAAAATTTCTAAAGTGGGGGAGAGTTGTAACCCCCCGATTTTGATTATTTCATTTTATTGAGTGTTCTATTTGAATTGAGTAATAATTGTTTTAATTGTGTATTTGATGTGTTAATTTAGTATGTTTTAATATTTTACCGTTTCGGAGAGTTTCTGGTAAAATTTAGATTGGAGGGTATTTTAATCTTTTGATAAAAATAGAATGGAGGGAAAAGTATAAGAGGAAATAGAGAGGAAAATAGAAAGAAAGAAAGAAAAGAGAGTTAGAGGGAAAGAACAAGAGAAAGAGAAGAGAAAGAGGAGGAAGAAGAGCAAAACCTAGAATCATTAAGAACCAACATCCAAGCTTTCGATTAATCGGGTAAGGGTGTGAAACTTTATTATTCTATCCATATGTATGATCATGTATGTGTTGTATGGATTGTTTGGTAGTTTTCTACACTTTCCATTTCTAGGTCGAATTTGATTTAATCGGTAGGATTGAGTTTTAATGGTTGAATATGAGAATAAGTGGTAAAGTTTAAGGCGAGGGATGTTGGGTGGTGTTGCTGAGATGAGTTGGAATAGAATCAATTAGATTCGGTGAGTTTCAGAATTTTTGGACAGTTAGGGATTTCTGAGTTCGCAGGTTTGTCAGGCGAGTGGTAGCGAAGCTTCGCCAGGCGAAGCCTAGCGAGTGGTCAGCGAATCAAGTCAGTAGCCAAATTCAGTCTTCTCTGGCAAGTTCGCCGGGCGAAGACTAGTGGCGAGGGTTCGTCAGGCAAATGAATCCAGCGAGTGGTAGCGAATACTTCCAATAGCTTCTGACTGCCTTCGCTAGCGAGTTCGCTAGGCGAAGGAGGTAGCGAGCATTCGCCAGGCGAAGGTCAGCGAATGTGACAGCATTTTTCCAGTTCCTGTGTTTTCTTTTCCAATGTTAATTGTTTGTTTCGGTTACGTTAATACTTATCTGAATGGACGATTTATGTGCTGTTGTGATATGTTATGCTGTGGGTAGCCGTATGGCGTGAATCCTAGGTTATGGATCATTTGCGAGTGTGGCCGTTGGGCAAATTATATGCATTATTTGAATTGAATAAAAATGCATGGTAATATATTTGCGAATGTGTATGCATTTTGTGTTAACTGATCCCGTGTAGGATCTGCAGAACCTCGTGTGAGCGATGGTTACATTTGATCCCGTGTAGGATCTGCAGAACCTCGGATGATGCGATGGTTATATTTAATTCCGCGTAGAATCTGCAGAATGATTGTGTACCCATGTGGGGTGTGAGCAATCGGATTGTGTGCCCATGTGGGGTGTGAGCAATCCTGAAACATCGTGTGCCCATGTGGGGTGTGAGAGATGGGTGAACATCGTAGGCCCGACGGGGAGTTACTTCGGTAACGAGCGATGGTTCCATTTTGGTTCTTCAATTAAACCTGCTGAATTGAGTCGGTACTGCATTTGCATATGCATAGAGTCGTGAGTCGGTCTCTATGAGTTGCATTATCATCTTTATATGATGTATTGGTGAAATAAACATGTATGTGGATGTTTATGTGAATTGGTGATGATATAAACATATTGCGTATGTTTATGTGAATTAATGCGAATTATGATAATGGCATGAGTGAGCATGCTTGAAGATATGTATATATATATATATATATATATATATATATATATATATATATATATATATATATATATATATATATATATATATATATATATATATATATATATATATATATATATATATATATATATATATATATATATATGTGTGTGTGTGTGTGTGTGTGTGTGTGTGTGTGTGTGTGTGTGTGTGTGTGTGTGTGTGTGTGTGTGTGTGTGTGTGTGTGTGTGTGTGTGTGTGTGTGTGTGTGTGTGTGTGTGTGTGTGAATATATGTAGGTTTATATGGATTGATATAAACATTGGTGATTGCATATTGTATATGCTTGATGTTCTATTTTTATATAGATACTTATATGAATACATTGTGATGTATAGAATGATTGAGGTGAGTTGTGTTGTGAATGTGGAAGATGCGTAACTACTGATATGTATACATATGACTTATGCATTGAATATTATGATATTGTTTCTCACCCTTCTGCTGTTTTATGATGCTCTATGAGGCATTGCAGATTAGGTGCTGGTGATCCCTTTTTGTGAAGCGTGTCTTCATTTGTTTTGGTCTGATGGCTCTGATATGTAACATCGGGTAGCATAGGAAGCCTTGGGCTATTTTAATGAATACATTTGTATATGTATTATTGGTGTTGCATGTTTTGTAAACATGAATGTGGTTGATGAATTACATTGAATGATGTGAATATGTATGTATGTGAATACATGTCGGTTGTGATTCAAATGTTTAGATGTTCCGCTTTTATTCTAAATATTTGAGATGTGGGTATAAGGACTAAGATCCTATGATGTGTTTGTTACCCATTGTTGCATATCTATTATGAGCAGGTGTTGTACGTGTTTTAATTCAAGCATAATGTGACATGTTCCTTTTATACCGTATTTTAAATAATACTCTGATGAAATTTTGAATTCGTGCCTAAATGATTCGTTTGATTATTTGGGGGGTATAGAAAGGGGGTGTTACATTAAGTGGTATCAGAGCCAGTGTTGAGTCTGTTGTGTCTGTCTTATTGTTATTGATGGTTAAGCTGTGGTTTAACCTTGTTGTTGTTTCTGGGTTGCTCAGAACATGGCTGGTAGGAATGATGTTGCGATGGCTGCTGCCATGGAAGCAATGGCTAGAGCGGTGCAGGGTGCGCCGAATGCGAATGAGAATGATGAGTTCAGGAAGAATCAATCGTCGATCTTTAAAGGAAGATTCGATCCTGACGGTGCTCAGATTTGGTTGAAAGAAATCGAAAGAGTTTTCAGAGTTATGAATTGTGCTGAGGGAAACAAGGTGATACTTGGGACTCACAGGCTGAGGGAAAAAGCCGACGACTGGTGGGTTGGTATGCGACAAGTTATTGACGTGAATGAGGAAACAATCACTTGGGATTTGTTTCGTACGGAATTCTTAAGGAAGTATTATCTCGAAAGTGTGAAGGGGAAGAAAGAAATGGAATTTCTTGAGTTGGAGCAAGGCAACATGTCCGTGGTAGACTATACAACGAAGTTTGTGGAATTGGTTCAATTTCATCCTCATTATGCGGCAGTTACGGCGGAATTTTCTAAATGTATTAAGTATAAGAATGACTTGCGCCCTGAAATTAAGCAAGCGGTGAGATATCAATGAATTCGAAGGTTTTCAGATTTGGTCGAATGTTGTAGGATTTTTGAAGAAGATAGCAAAGCTCGTTCCACACATTATAAGAGTGTGAATGAGAGGAAAGGGAAACATCAAGTAAGGAGTGGACCATGTGACGCCTGTTGATAAGGGCAAGCATAGGGGAAACTTCGATAGGAGATCCGGAGGTGGAGGTTCCGGTGCGATTAAGTGTTTCAAGTGTGGTGAGATGGGACATAAGTCTTTTGATTGCGGAAAGACCGTTGCAAAGTGTTCTGACTGTGGAGGTGTTGGTCATGCTACAACTGATTGTAGAAGGAATGCGGTGAAATGTTTTAATTGCGGAGAAGTGGGGCATATTAGTACTAAGTGTACTAAGCCGAAGCAAGCTAAGGCAAGTGGTAAAATGTTTGCTTTAGCTGGGAAGGATACTACCAGTGCAGACCGTCTGACTAAAGGTATATGCTTTATTAATAGTACGCCTTTAATTGCTATTATTGATACGGGAGCGACTCATTCATTTATTTCTCATGAGTGCGCTAAGCATTTGAACTTGTTTGTGAATTCTTGGGGTGGCGAGATGGTTATTGAGACTCCTGCTTCAGGGTCGGTAACTACGTCCTCTGTGTGTGTAAGTTGTCCTCTGACCATGTATGGCAGAGACTTTGTTATGGATTTGGTGTGTTTACCTTTGGAGGGTTTGGACATGATCTTGGGTATGAACTGGTTGCAGTTTAATCGAGTTCATATAGATTGCTATCACAAGTTAGTAAGGTTTCCTTCTTTGGAAGACGATGAAGAGGTGAGTGTTCTATCCACTAAAGAGCTGAAGAAACTTTTAGCGGATGAAGCTCAATTGTTCGGTTTGTTTGCATCTTTGTCCGTGGAAAGTAAGATGGAACTTGATGTTTTTCCAGTGGTGTGTGACTTTCCAGAAGTGTTTCCGGAGGATATTACGGATGTACCTCCGGAAAGAGAAGTTGAATTTTCCATTGATCTAGTTCCGGGTACTAGACCAGTTTCGATGGCACCGTATCGTATGTCGGCATCAGAGTTGGTAGAATTGAAGAAACAATTGAATGACTTGTTGGAAAAGAAATTTGTGAGGCCTAGTGTTTCTCCTTGGGGTGCTCTGGTATTGTTGGTGAAGAAAAAGGATGAAAGCATACATTTGGGTATTGATTATAGACAATTGAACAAGGTGACAATTAAGAATAAGTATCCGCTTCCTAGGATCGATGATTTAATGGACCAATTGGTTGGTGCACGTGTTTTTAGCAAGATTGATTTGAGATCAGGTTATCACCAGATTCGTGTGAAAAAGGAAGATATTCAGAAGACAACCTTTAGAACACGGTATTGTCATTACGAATACTTCGTGATGCCATTCAGAGTTTCTAATGCGCCGGGTGTGTTTATGGAATACATGAATCGTATTTTTCATAACCATTTGGATCGTTTTATGGTTGTGTTCATCGATGATATTTTGATTTATTCTAAGTCTCAAGAGGAGCATGAAGAGCATTTAAGGATTGTGTTGCAAATTCTGAAGGAAAAGCAAGTGTATGCTAAGTTGTCTAAGTGTGAGTTTTGGTTGTCGGAAGTAAGTTTTCTTGGGCATGTTATTTCTGGTAGAGGAATTAGTGTTGACCCATCCAAGATTGATGCAGTGAGACAATGGGAGACTCCTAAGTCGGTTACGGAAATCCGAAGCATTTTAGGATTGGCGGGTTATTATCGGAGGTTCATTGAGGGATTTTCGAAGTTGGCATTTCCTTTGACGCAGTTGACTTGTAAAGGAAAAGCTTTTGTTTGGGATATTCATTGTGAAGAGAGTTTCATGGAACTTAAGAGACGGTTGACGACGACGCCGATTTTGATTTTGCCGAATCCTACAGATCCTTTTGTGGTGTATTGTGATGTGTCATTGACAGGTTTAGGTGGTGTTTTGATGCAAGATGGGAAAGTTGTGGCTTATGCTTCGAGGCAATTGAGAGTGCATGAAAAGAATTACCCTACCCATGACTTGGAATTAGCGTTCGTGGTGTTTGTTTTGAAAATTTGGAGACATTATCTTTATGGGGCAAGATTTGAAGTCTTTAGTGATCATAAGAGCTTGAAGTACTTGTTTGATAAAAAAGAATTGAAAATGAGGCAAAAGAGATGGTTAGAACTTTTGAAAGATTATGACTTTGGTTTGAATTACCATCCGGGTAAGGCGAATGTGATGGCCGATGCCTTAAGTCGAAAGTTGTTACACATGTCCGTGTTGATGGTGAAAGAATGGGAACTTTTGGAAGATTTCAGAGACTTGAGTTTGGTTTGTGAAATGACACCGGTAAGCGTGAAACTTGGTATGTTACATGTTACGAATGATTTTCTTGCGACCGTTTTTGAAAAGAAAAAGTTAGATTTGAAGTTTGTTGATTTGATGATGAATGAGAGTGAGGATTACAAGGTTGATAATTTTGGAGTTTTGAGATTTCGGGGTCGTATTTGTATTCCCGATGATTCGGAATTGGAAAAGATGATATTGGAGGAAGGACACCGAAGCAACTTAAGTATTCATCCGGGTGCGAATAAGATGTATCAAGATTTGAAGATCTTTTGGTGGTCTGGGTTAAAGCGGGATGTTGCTCGTTTTGTGTATTCGTCTTGACTTGTCAGAAGTCTAAGGTGGAGCATCAGAAGCCTAGTGGATTGACGCAACCGTTAGACATTCCGAAATGGAAATGGGATAGTATATCCATGGATTTTGTTACGGGATTACCGAATACGCAAAGAGGTCATAATGCTATTTGGGTAATTGTTGATAGGCTTACTAAATCTGTTCACTTTGTTCCGATTGATATTAGTTATCCTTTGGAAAAGTTAGCCGAGATTTATGTTCACGTGATTATGAAATTGCATGGGGTTCCTAAGAGTATTGTGTCGGATAGAGATCCTAGATTTACATCAAGATTTTGGGAAAGTTTACAAAGTGCTTTGGGTTCTAAGTTGAGATTGAGCTCGGCGTATCATCCGCAGACGAATGGTCAAACCGAGAGGACAATTCAATCATTGGAAGACTTGTTGTGTGCTTGTGTGCTAGAGCAAGGTGGTGCATGGGATAGTTATTTGGCATTGATTGGGTTCACCTATAATAATAGTTTTCATGCAAATATTGGTATGGCGCCATTTGAGGCTTTGTATGGCCGAAGATGTCGAACACCTTTGTGTTGGCATGAAACTGGTGAGAGGTCGATAGTTGGTCCGGAGTTGGTACAACAAACTACGGAGAAAGTGAAGTTTATTCGGGAGAAGATGAAAGCTTCTCAGAATAGACAAAAGAGCTACCATGACAAGAGAAGGAAAGATCTTGAATTTCAAGAAGGCGACCATGTGTTTTTGAGAGTTACACCAGTTACGTGTGTGGGTCGTGCTTTGAAGTCGAAGAAGTTGACTTCTCGTTTTATTGGTCCTTATCAGATTACTGCACGAGTAGGTGTTGTGGCTTATTGTATGGCGCTGCCTCCGAATCTTTCGAATTTGCATGATGTGTTCCATGTTTCACAACTTCGGAAGTATGTTCCGGATCCGTCACATGGTGTTCCTACGGACGAGGTTGAGGTGAGAGATAACCTTACGGTAGAAGTTTTACCGATTAGGATTTTGGATCGTGAAGTCAAGAAACTTAGAGGCAAGGATATTGCGCTTGTGAAAGTAGCGTGGGGAGGTGCTTCTGAAGGCAATATGACTTGGTAATTGGAAAGTGGGATGCGAGAGTCATATCCGGACTTGTTTGAATCAGGTAATATTTTCGAGGACGAAAATTTCTAAAGTGGGGGTGAGTTGTAACGCCCCGATTTTGATTATTTCATTTTATTGAGTGTTCTATTTGAATTGAGTAATAATTGTTTTAATTGTGTATTTGATGTGTTAATTTAGTATGTTTTAATATTTTACCGTTTCGGAGAGTTTCTGGTAAAATTTAGATTGGAGGGTATTTTAATCTTTTGATAAAAATAGAATGGAGGGGAAAAGTATAAGAGGAAATAGAGAGGAAAATAGAAAGAAAGAAAGAAAAGAGAGTTAGAGGGAAAGAACAAGAGAAAGAGAAGAGAAAGAGGAGGAAGAAGAGCAAAACCTAGAATCATCAAGAACCAACATCCAAACTTTCGATTAATCGGGTAAGGGTGTGAAACTTTATTATTCTATCCATATGTATGATCATGTATGTGTTGTATGGATTTTTTGGTAGTTTTCTACACTTTCCATTTCTAGGTCGAATTTAATTTAATCGGTAGGATTGAGTTTTAATGGTCGAAAATAAGAATAAGTGGTAAAGTTTAAGTCGAGGGATGTTGGGTGGTGTTGTTGAGACGAGTTGGAATAGAATCGATTAGATTGGGTGAGTTTCGGAAATTTTGGACAGTTAGGGATTTCTGAGTTTGCAGGTTCGCCAGGCGAGTGGCAGCGAAGCTTCGCCAGGCGAAGCCTAGTGAGTGGTCAGTGAATCAAGTCAGTAGCCAAATTCAGTCTTCGCTGGCAAGTTCGTCGGGCGAAGGCTAGTGGCGAGGGTTCACCAGGCGAATGAATCTAGCGAGTGGTAGTGAATACTTCCAGTAGCTTCTGACTGCCTTCGCTAGGGAGTTCGCCAGGCGAAGGAGGTAGCGAGCATTCGCCAGAGGCTTCGCCAGGCGAAGGTCAGCGAATGTGACAGCATTTTTCCAGTTCCTGTGTTTTCTTTTCCAATGTTAATTGTTTGTTTCGGTTACGTTAATCCTTATCTGAATGGACGGTTTATATGCTGTTGTGATATGTTATGCTGTGGGTAGCCGTATGGCGTGAATCCTAGGTTATGAATCATTTGTGAGTGTGGCCGTTGGGCAAATTATATGCATTGTTTGAATTGAATAAAAATGCATGGTAATATATTTGCGAATGTGTATGCATTTTGTGTTAATTGATCCTGTGTAGGATCTGCAGAACCTCGTGTGAGCGATGGTTACATTTGATCCCGTGTAGGATCTGCAGAACCTCGTATGATGCGATGGTTATATTTGATTCTGCGTAGAATCTGCAGAACGATTGTGTGCCCATGTGGGGTGTGAGCAATCGGATTGTGTGCCCATGTGGGGTGTAAGCAATCCTGAAACATCGTGTGCCCATGTGGGGTGTGAGCGATGGGTGAACATCGTAGGCCCGGTGGGGATTTACTTCGGTAACGAGCGATGGTTCCATTTTGGTTCTTCAATTGAACCTGCTGAATTGAGTCGGTACCGTATTTGCATCTGCATAGAGTCGTAAGTCGGTCTCTATGAGTTGCATTATCATCTTTATATGATGCATTGGTGAAATAAACATGTATGTGGGTGTTTATGTGAATTGGTGATGATATAAACATATTGCGTATGTTTATGTGAGTTAATGCGAATTGTGATAATGCCATGAGTGAGTATGGTTGAAGAGATATATATATATATATATATATATATATATATATATGTGTGTGTGTGTGTGTGTGTGTGTGTGTGTGTGTGTGTGTGTGTGTGTGTGTGTGTGTGTGTGTGTGTGTGTGTGTGTGTGTGTGTGTGTGTGTGTGTGTGTGTGTGTGTGTGTGTGTGTGCGTGTGTGTGTGTGTGTGTGTGTGTGTGTGTGTGAATATATGTATATATGTAGGTTTATATGGATTGATATAAACATTGGTAATTGAATATTGTATATGCTTGATGTTCTATTTTTATATAGATACTTATATGAATACATTGCGATGTATAGATGATTGAGGTGAGTTGTGTTATGAATGTGGAAGATGCGTAACTACTGATATGTATACAAATGATTTATGCATTGAATATTATGATATTGTTTCTCACCCTTCTGTTGTTTTATGATGCCCTATGAGGCATTGCAGATTAGGTGCTGGTGATCCCTTTTTGTGAAGCGTGTCTTCATTTGTTTTGGTCTGATGGCTCTGATATGTAACACCGGGTAGCATAGGAAGCCTTGGGCTATTTTGATGAATACATTTGTATATGTATTATTGGTGTTGCATGTTTTGCAAACATGAATGTTGTTGATGAATTACATTGAATGATGTGAATATGTATGTATGTGAATACATGTCGGTTGTGATTCAAATGTTTAGATGTTCCGCTTTTATTCTAAATATTTGAGATGTCGTTATAAGGACTAAGATCTTCTGATGTGTTTGTTACCCATTGTTGCATATCTATTATGAGCAGGTGTTGTACGTGTTTTAATTCAAGCATAATGTGACATGTTTCTTTTATACCGTATTTTAAATAATACTCTGATGAAATTTTGAATTTGTGCCTAAATGATTCGTTTGATTATTTGAGGGTATAGAAAGGGGGTGTTACAATAAGCAATAAATGACGTGGCCCTAGAGAAAAAGTGTGGCGGTAACAAAAAAATGGTATGACCAATAAGGAAAAAGAAGTGGCGGTAACTAATGAATGATATGGTCAACAGATTGTGATTCAGAAGTGGGTTTTTAACCATAAGGTGATTAACCCAAAGAATGTGTGGATTCCAAAGAGAATTTTATTTGATCCAATTGTTGATGTTGATTGTTCCAGTGTTGAGGGGTTGAGGTGTTGAATGGTGAAAGGTTTGAATGTTTCCCACAAGCTAAGTACAATCGGCAATCCAAGTACTCGGGAGCCAAAAGGACAAGTGCATTCTGACCTTTCTTTTTCATCTCAAAAGTTTTGTTTATTAAATTTGTAAGCCGAGTATAAAATTGTTTATTTATAGTGTTTTGAATGGAAGACAAGTATCAGGCCATAAGCTAAGAACGACCGACAACCCAAGTACATGAGAAATAACGTGCACCCCATCTTTTTTTCCTCTAAGTGTTTGAAGGGTGAGATTGAAATTTGTGTGAATGAAATGGAAGAAGTATTTGACATTGGATCAAGCACTCGTGTTCTGCTCAATGGAGTTTGATTTGTAAAACACTTGACATTGGATCAAGTTTATTTTTGTCTTTTGAAAAATGTTATTTTTATCGTTTTGGTTTTATCTTGTATATTAACATGCAAAGAAAAGCTGTAAAGAAAGGCAAATCTTACGCTATTACATGTCCATGGGATGGGGGGAGCATTTTACTTTATGACTACCAAATTGAATCGATCCAAAACTTTGTGAACCCTTACAAAAGGTAAACAAGAAATAAATAGTGAAGGGGATCTAAACCTTAGGGGTTTGGTCCCTTTGATATCAAACTACATCATTGGAGCGTGAATCATAGAGGTGGAAATCTTAACTGCCAGAGTAGCTCTGACAGCTCTTCATATGTGGCGTTCATCAAATAAATCCAAAGGTTTAGGTAATGTGATTTCTGACTCCCTGCTCAACTTGTAAATAGTATTCAAATATTCTTCCTCTTCCCTCTTCTTCTTCAACTCTTATTTAGACTGTAGGATGTGGTTGTTGTATTGTTTTTGTTCTTGTTTTTGTTGTTGGTGTGCAATTGAGATGGATACACAAAGATAATTAATAGGTAGCTTATGCTCAACTATTTAGAGCTTCAGATGTTGAAACTCTAACAATTATGGTGATTAAAGCCAGTAGTGAGGGTGAGGAAGATAAATATGGAGAGAGAGTCTGAGAGAGTGTGATGAAGAGGGAAAGTGAATTTGTGAATTTCTATGCTTAATAATTGTGTGTGAGTTTTGTGATCATCCCCTTAATGATTGGAAGAGTTGAGGAATTATAGGGCTTAGATTGAGCAACAGACTTAACAAAGTTAGATTTTTCATGTAGAAGTTGGTTAGGGTTGATAACAGTGTTAGATGAATATGTTAAATTCAGTTATGTTGGTTAATGTTAGTTAGAAGGTGATAACACTTTTAAATTTCCTCAGTTAGAAGTTTGTTAGAAGTTAAATTCTGTTATGAGTCTGTTAACTTAATTATGTGTGCAATTAGTGTGAATTTGAGAAAGATTCTGTCAGTGTTCATTTAAAGTTAAAGTTTTAGTTAGTTAAGCGAAATTCAGTTAAGGGTTAGTTTGGTCAATTAGTTAGTGAAGCTGTATTTGCTAAATCAGTTAAATGTTGTGGTTAGTGTAGCTATAATTAAACGACAGTTAATTTACTTGAACTGAATAATGGACTCAAGGTAAATAACATGAATCCAATTTTAAATGTATGCAAGGAATAGGAAGTTGTATGCTTAACTCGTGCTAATTTTGAATTGTATCCTAGTTAGTGAATTATTCTATTATCACAATGAAGATGTCCTTGATGTTAAGTGTTTTGAACGCCTATTGCATTTGGTACGGAATGTGGAGATTAATTGAATTTGAAATGGTAACTTTGCTTGATCTTACTTAATCAAGTTAGAGTTATGGAATTGAACTGTTATTCTTTGAAGTTATGGAAATTGTTTTATTAGTGTTTAGGATAGTGAGTGTTCGTAGGTTTAGAGTTAAATTGTTATGTTGAAGTGAATAGAAGTGTAAAATGATGATGAACTGCTATGTATGCAAGTTATATGGATCACTGAACTAGTGAATTATTTGTGAGATTCTATTAATAACATGATTATTAGCATTGTTGTGAACTAATGTGTTAGTTGTGAACTAATGTGTTAGTTGTGCTAGAAGGATATGTAATGAATGTGTGTAAGTAAATGGCATACTGATGATGTACATGTGTTTGTTGTTTTTGCATGGTTGGTTGTGACTTTGGTAAGACAAACTTGGCTTGGTTTTGGCATGGCATCATAAAAGGAAGAGGCTTGGCATGAAGGTTGGCATATGGTGAAGAAAATGGAGTGCATCAAAAATCATGAAGAAATTGAGGACCTTGTGATTGAAAGAAAGTAGAATTAGGGTTATGATTAGTGGTTAACTTCGGTTAACTGGTTCACCAAAAAGTCAACAGTTGACCAAAGTCAATTGCAGGTCAAAGATTGTAGTTTTTGTGTATTGTCTGATGATTTGTTTCTTTTATGATGTAGCTGGATATTCGGGAATGAAAATAGCCTCTTTTTTTTAATGAATGTAACTTATTTCTTAAGAAATAATGCTTTCTTTCCAAAATTGAGTATTTGATCATGTGAATTTGAATAACCTCACCTTCTTGAATATGTACTTGACATTTAAAAACCTTTGATCTTCGGGATGGCATATAATACCATGAACCAGGCAAGAATAAAATAAGATCACCAAAGATAAAAAGATATACACAAATGAACCCCCAATGCTTAACCCTCAGGGACTAGAATCAAAGCTTGGAAATGGCTCCCTAATTTCAATGACATAATATCAATTGACATGAAAAAATACTATTGACTTCAAGATATGACCACACAGTGACTTGATCCACAAGGTATTAACCAAAACATGTTATATGAATGAATCTCACCAATCATAAACCAATGCGTTGCTTCTTTAAATAAGGACCTTTGAATCAATGATGTGTTAAAAAATGAAAAATGAATGCCCTATGATGTGTAATTATGCAGATGAGATGAGCAATGAGCCATACAAAATTTGAAATAAAAGTAGGGCAAATTTTAGGGTATGGTAGCTGCCCCTATTTAATCATCTTGGACCTGAATGTGCGAATAGCACATCTTTTTGGGCATTCAAGGTAGAAAAGGATTAAATACAAGAATATCCACACACAAAAAATCTGTTGAGAATGTAGTCTAAAGAAGGTGAGTATATTGTTGGGAATTTGTTTATAGGGATATAGTGTGGCAGGCAAACTTCTGTAGGTTGAATTGTTGGGGACTGATTGAAATATTATGTTGGGAAAACAAGGTTAGTTGTAAGAGAAATGTTTGATATGCATGATTCTATGTGTGCTATGTGGAAATGTGTGTTATTTATGTGAGAGGTGAATGGTACAAATGGCATCCACAAGGGTGATACTTTTTCTGTATGATGGTAAACTTTAACTCTCCAACATTTTATAACTGAATCAAGGAATTTGGAATGAAAGAGAGGACCTCAAGTTAGCGCAATTGCTGGAGATTTCCTTTGATTCTTTCTGCAAAAGAGAGTCAAATGTTATGGATAAGGCTATAGAGAACAAGATACTCAAGATGGACTAGAGAAGACAACAAATTCTAGATGAACCAGAGATGCTGAAAAGATTATGGACGAACCAGAGATGCTGAAAATATTCTAGATGGACCAAAGATGCTGAAAAGATTCTTGATGGACCAGAGATGCTGAAAAAGATCATGTGCTTTTGAGAAAGGCTTGAATCTGGCTTATGCAAAGTTTGCATATTTAAATTTGTATGGCGTAGTACTCCATCTTGATGGATGTGCTACGCATTTTTAGAGATGTAATACTATATAATGATGATTACTATATGCAGAATGCCATTTGTTGGGCTTTGTGGGATGCCAAGCAAGTTGGGCTTTTAGATAGGCCAAGTGAGGTTGGGCTGCGATAGATGTTAAGCAAGTTGGGGTTTAAGGAGGTGCCAAGTATGATTGGGCTTTATAGGTGCCAATAAAGATTGGGTTTTGACTTCTCTTGTTTGTTTTACAAGGCTTCATTATATGCGTGACGAATGATATGCATAAGTGAAGTGACATGATTAATGTATGGTGATGATTTATGTAATGGTTTACCAAATGCTCGTGTGAAGGTGTGGTGAAAGATTTGAGGTTAGGATAAGAGTTATAAAGACATGATTCTTCGACACCTACTTCAAGCTCAACAGTTGTTGATATACCTTTCATGGAGAGAACTTGCATCTTTGTAGCCTCATCTCTGCCCCAGCCTCTTGAGTATTTGCATGAATTGCCCTAGTCATAAGCTATGAGGTGGCCTGCCCCAGTACGAGCATTAAAGTGATTTCCCCCCCTTGTTGCTTGATCATTGAGGGAATGCCCCTGACTAACTGATCTTGGAGAGAGTTATCTAATCTTGACATGATTGTCCTAAATTGACTGAATCTTGAACCAGCTTGCCCTTTTTCTCAACGGAGTTTTCAGGCGTTTTATCCTTAGTACGATCCAATTTCTCACTGATGTAAAGTGTTTATTCATGAGTAAAATTGTTTGTTTTTGAAAATGATAGTTTTAATGCTATGTTTATGTTAGTTTTGAAATTCAGTTATGTTCGCTGAAATGATGTTGTGACATACAATGAATGAATCACTAGTTAGAGTGCCATATTGATACCAACACAAATGATAAGAAAATATTTAAGAATCAGTTTTAACATGATTTTACCACAATATGCTTTCGAAATAACTCTGTTTCAAATAGGTATTTTGAGGGTTGTAACATGGACTGGTTCACGGTTTCAGAAAAAAAAAGGATTTATGACTCAAAATTTTATTTTAACCCACCTATTCTTCTTGATGTTCTTCAATCCTACGTTCAGCTAATTTGACACAAGTATTCATTTCCCAAAAGGATTTTGAATGGTATAAGTGATGGTAAAGGAACCCATGAGGTTTTTGGAATGACAGTAACCCGCCTTTTGTTTTTTATTTGTAGCCACACAAATTTGTTCTTGTTGAGGATATTTTTCTTTTGATTAGTTTTTGTATTTTGTTTTTGCTTTTCCTAATATTTTCCTGGATTTTCGAGTTTGCAGTCCATTAGAAAGCCCTAAGTTTTGCCTAAGTCACTCGTTTTCAAGTTTTTGACTTACCGGGTTTTTTTATTTTTATTTTTATTTTATTTTAAATTTCTCAGTTTTTTGTTCGAACAAATTGTGTGACATTTGTTTGCTTGGTTTGTTGAAAGAGTTATGACTTTCTTTTTTCTCTTGTTGGTGATGGACAACCATTGTGGATTTGTGGGTTTTAGGCCTCTTAAGAGGGATAAGATATGGTTGATCCTCATATGAGGTACTTCATTTTTTGAAATTTGAATGCATGATCAAACTAACTAAAGACTACCTTGCCCTAGGTTAAGATTGTGGTTTTTTTGTACAGAAAGAAACTTCTACTCCCAGGCTCAAAGGTGTTGATTAGGGATTATCTTCCTTATACCTATGATGTTTAGGAACTGAAACAATACCTTACATATTCAACAAGGTTTTATTCAAAAGCATGCAACCAATAGTTTCGCGTATTTCGATTTCATCATTCTTCTTCTGATTTTTGCTTAAACAAGAGTTTGATACCGATGAATAAAGTGTGAGTGCACAAATGGATTGATTCAAAACATGAATATTCATTTCATTATCATTATCATTATTATTATTATTGTTATCATTTTAAGGTAAAAGAGTTTTACAAGCGAATAACTCTTAACAAACAAAAAGATTACAAATGAAAAGGATGGAATGACATAATGATCAACAATGTTGAAAATGCGCTTTTAGGCTTGATTGACTGTTCCAAGGGATGTTTGTATAGTTTCAACACTTACTAGAGCAAGGGATATTTGTTCACCGATAGGTTTTCTCCTTGTAGAGTTAAGTACTTCTTGTCAATCAACAGTTGTACCCTATATTTGAAAGAATTGCAGTCTTAGGTTAAGTGCCCTGCCGCCCCAGCATGATATCCGCATTTCACGTTGGAATCATACCAAGGTGGAAATGGCTGCGATGAAGGATTTAGATATTTGGGAACAACCATAAGCTCTATGTAATACCCCAAATTTTACCCTTTCTTTTTTATTTTTATTTTAAATTCTGATTAACTTAATAAATTAATCTTTTTTTTAAATCTTGTTTTTTTAACTAATAATAATTTAATTAAATTTTTTTTATAACTTTACTAATTTTTTTTATTAACTTTTTTTTTCTATTTAGTTTATTTATTTAAATCATTTTAAGCTCTTCTTACTAACTTTTAGGATTTAGATTAAAATTTAACTTTTTTTTTCTTTTCTTTAAGAGTAAATTTTTTTTATAACCTTTTTTAAATTAATTTCTAACAATTTTTTTAATCAAATTCTAATACCTTTTTTTAAAAATAAAAATCTAACTTCTTTTTAAAATTAAATCTTTTTTTCTAACTTTTTTAAAGCTAAATCTTTTTTTCTAACTTTTTTAAAGTTAAATATTTTTTTCTAACTTCTTTTTAAAGTTAAATCTTTTTTCTAACTTTTATAAAGTTAAATCTTTTTTCTAACTTTTATAAAGTTAAATCTTTTTTTCTAACTTTTTTAAAAAAATTAAATCTTTTTTTCTCTAACTTCCTTTTAAAATTAAATCTTTTTTTCTCTAACTTCTTTTTAAAATTAAATCTTTTTTTCTAACTATTTTAAAAAATTAAATCTAACCTTTTTTTTATAAATTAAATCTATCCTTTTTTTTTTAAAATTAAGATCTAAATTCCTTTTAAAATTAAATTCTAACCGTTTTTAAAATAATTCTAACATTTTTTAAAATCAACATTCAAATTTTTTTTTATTTTAAAATTCTAACTCATTTTTTTTTTTACTTAAAACTCTAATTTTTATTTAACTTGAAACTCTTATTTTCTTTGCTAACTTTTTAAATTTAAATCCCAACACTTTTTTTTTAATCAAATCCAATCCCAATGAATCCCAGATAGAGTTAAATCAAATCAATCAGATCATATCATCATCATAAGAAAATCAGATCTAAATATCAGCATCACCATCATTGAATCAAATCTGAAATCAACATAAAAATTCATTCAAATCAAATCAGAGATTGAAAAAGATTGAGATATTCAAATCAAATCTGAGATTGAAAAAGATTTTAAAAAATCAAGTATAAAAGGACCCTCAGGAGCAACAAAACGGGAGATCGGCAAGCATCAAAGACTCTTACAGTCTTCATCAAAAGTAACTAGCTTTTCTTTTTTTTTTAATTTCTAATCTTTTTTATATCTTTTTTCAAAATTTCTACCATTTTTTCTTAATTAAAATTCTAACATTCTAACTCTTTTTAAATTAAAACTCTAACTGTTCTTAGTTAATATTTCTTTTTTTTTTAATATAAAAATTCATAACTTTTATGTTAAAATTTCAAGAAACTTTTTTTAAAATTCAAAGTTCTAACTCACTTTTTAACTTTTAATGCTAACTCTTTTTTTATTAAAATTCTAACCTTTTTTCTTTTATTTTCAAACTTCTATTTTTATTTTCTAACCTTTTTTTAAAAAACCAAATTTCGAAGTTCTAATTTTTTTGCTAACTTTTAATTCTAACTTTTAATCTATTTTCTTTTTCTTAATCACATTAAAAACTCTAACTTTTCTAAATTTCACCCAAAAAAAACCTAATTTCATTCTAACTCTTTTCTAATTACCTAAATCCTCACCGTCTCAAAACATTCATCACTTAACTTCTAATTATCGTTAATTCCAATTTTCATCCTTCATTCCTAACATTATTCTTGATTATCCATGAACCTGTTCACTAATATTTATTTATTTATTTTTGTATTTATTTTTATATTTGTACATAATCTGACATCATCATTGCTATTTCATATTCCATTATCACTTGTATATTATCACCATCTTCATTGCGTATCAATTTTTATTGTTTATTAATTTTTCGCTAACATCCTCATTTTTAAGATCCAAATTTCTAACTTTTTTCTTGTTTCGTTAAAATTATAATTTTCTACTTAAATTCCTAACATTCCCGTCTAATTTTTTTGTCTAACCCCGTATAATAACAGTCTCTGTTTGTTTTGGTTTTTTTGCAGCTGACTAAGTTCAATTGATTTTATTTTCAGTTTAAATATTCAATTATCATATTTGTAACTGCTTATGGGGTGTAATTTTGCGAGACAATTGTCGCATTTATCTTTCCGCACTTTATGTTCTGCCATTGTATGTTTATCGCGTCTCTACCAATAATCTCACTCCTCCGAAGGAATTAGGTCTAGCCGTTTGACCGCCGCGCCAATAGTCCTCAACTTCAAACCCTTACAACCTCACAAATCCTAATTTTCATACATGTCTCGCTGTGGACAAAATTACCATTTTACCCCTAGCATTAGGTCAAAGAGCCGCCGCGCTCATTTTAGGGTTTCCCGCCGTGTTATCCCTAACCTAACCCTAATTTCAACTTAACATTTCAACGTAGAGATTTGGAGTTCCTACACTCCACGTAAGC
Organism: Lathyrus sativus; assembly: GCA_963859935.3. Lineage (NCBI taxonomy): Eukaryota > Viridiplantae > Streptophyta > Magnoliopsida > Fabales > Fabaceae > Lathyrus > Lathyrus sativus. Next base: position 62,712,605 of record OZ012737.1, on the reverse strand, counting down.
GTGTCCTTAAGATGCGTTTATTCCCCTTGAGACCTTGACCACAGTCAAGAAGTTTCTAACCTCCCTTTTGAGGAGAACTACGATTACTCTGATTCCATTCCCGTAAGGATACGTAGGCACAAGATGCGATGTCTTGCCGAGTAAACTTAGAATTAACCCCTAGGTCTTTTTTAACTTTTAATCCTTTGTACATATACCTTAAGAATAATAAAGCAAAATAGTAAACATTTAAACAAAAGGTTCCTGTAGAGTACTACAGAAGTTTAGGGTGCTAATACCTTCCCTAAATTTAACCAACCCCCGAACCCTAGATCTTTCCCCGCATTGTGTTTACGATGCAAAAATAGGTTTTCCCTCTTTTGACCTTTTCCTTCGGATAAATCAAAGAGCGGTTGTGAATTGAATTGCGATTCAAACTCATTGATAGTTTGTGATCCTATTTCCACCGCAACAGAAAATGGCGACTTCACTGGGGACTCTTAACTTTTGAGGGTTACCCCTAATTTGTTCATATTTATTACTATTTGTTTTACTATTCATTTGCATGTATATATTGTACTTTGATTTTGGGACTGTTCCTTGTGTTGTGAGATAAGTCCTACGCCCGGACTAGTGACATTATTATAGGATGGGGATATATTCGATGAGGCTTATAGGAAGTTGAATCCCGACCAAGCTGATTCGAGAATCACCGCTCAGTTGAGACCTTTTCGAAAATGGTTCGGCTGAACGAGTAATCGTGAAAACGTTTTCCATGGTCGATTGAAGTCTGTGATATTGGGAACCGTAGTACCTTTACACCACCTCGGCCTTATTTAGGACGTAGTGCGGGAACTATGTGGGAGTAGTCCTACAATGGTTGCTACGCGATACTACACTCAAAAGAAGTTCTCTTGAGAATATTATTAACCCCCGAGTCAGTCGGAAAGTTGATAATATCCGAAAGATGGGCTGATGACTTTGGGCACTTTTTAGAACCTTGTTCTGCAGGTACGACTAACCTATAGTACACTCCTTTTTGGGATGGGTAGACCTTAACTCCGCTCACGTTCCTCTAACCTAGGACTTTGTGTGTTTTCATGCATTGCATCCATAAAACATCATATCGCATTAAGATTTCATGGAATTCAAACTCTATTTATGAACATTGCAGGATACCATGGATCACTCTAGGAAGCATACTTTGAAATTTACTTTTAAGGGTTTTAATTTGGAAGTCCTAGAGAAGCTAAGAGATTTGGTTCAAGATCAAGAAAAGTTCCAAAACAAATATGGAAGGCTATTGTCTTTGTTGAAGGTTCAAGTAAACGAAGGACTTCTTGCGACCTTGTTACAGCTTTATGATCCAGATTATCATTGCTTCACCTTCCCAGATTATCAGCTTTTACCTACCTTAGAAGAGTACTCTCAGTTGGTGGGATTACCTATATTGGATAAGTCTCCATTCCCTTTCTTGGAGGAGGACCCTAAAGAACGAGATATTGCTAAAGCCATTTGTCTAAGGATATCCGATGTCAAAAACAATATGATCACCAAAGGAGGGACCTCCGGTTTTCCCAAGGACTTCCTAATTAAGAAAGCCCAATTTTATGCCGATCATAAAGACATGTTTGCCTTTGAGACAATATTTGCTTTGCTTATTTATGGGTTGCTGCTTTTTCCTAGTTTTGAGGGGTTTGTGGACCTTAATGCGATCAAGACCTTCATGAGAAGAAATCCAGTTCCAACACTATTGGGTAATACTTATCATTCAGTACATCTCCGAAACTTTCATGGTGGAGGAATGGTTACATGTTGTGTGCCATTACTATACAAGCGGTTTATTTCTCACTTACCCAAGTCCGGTCCGTTCTGGAGACCTAATCAAGAACGTTGGTCGCAAAAAGTTATGGCTTTAACTCACTCTGATATTGATTGGTATAACCGCATGTACGATGGGGTATCGATCATTGATAGTTGTGGAAAATTCAACAATGTGCCTTTGCTCAGTTTCAATGGAGGAATCAACTACAATCCAGTCCTAGCTCGCCGACAGTTGGGATACCCCTTGAAGGAACCGCCTAAAGGTATTCATGTGGAGAAAATCTTTTTCAAAGACGACAAAAAGCTTCAAGATCAGATTCTATCTTCTTGGAATCATCTGCATAGGAAAGGCAAAGAAAGTTTGGGAAGACCTAATTGTGTGTCCATGGAACCATACCTTCAATGGGTCCGAGGAAGAGCTATTGAGTTGAAGATGCCTTACTCTCGCCAAGATCCTTTACCTCAAAGAGAAGAACCTGTCCAATATTTCATGACTGAAGCTGAGACTTTGAAGATCACTTTGAAGAGATCACAACGCGAAACAGAATCATGGAAGAACAAATACCATGTGATGGTCAGCAAGTACGAAGAACTTCAAAAGCAGATTCAGTCGAAGAATGATGAAATACAATCCTACAAGAAGAGAAGGCTCTACAAATATTTATTTTCCTCCGACTCTCCGTCTACTCACTGAAGTTGTGGAAGATGCTTCTCTAGGATTTTCTAGGCTTTTATTTAGCTACTTTGGTTGCAAGAATATTATTTGTAATTTGTCTTTGATGAATTAAAAGTTTCCTTGGTATTCCGCAATATTCGTAAATATTTGAATTCCATGAAATCTTCATTTGCATTCACATTTTAGCATCTTACTTTTGCATTGCATGTGTCTCCCGTTTTCTCATACGCGGTTTTCTCACCCTCCAGTTTTGTCACCCTGAGTTCTCTGCATCAATACGACCCTTCAAAAGGATGGAAGATCAAAACCAAGAGATCAACCGTGTCAGCCATGAACTCGAAGATCTTCGAGGAAGTGTGGGGCAGATTTTGGAGATGCTACGAGCTCTTAGTGTGAAGGTGGATGCTCAGTCTACTGTTGTTTCTGAGACTACTAATACCGTTATGGAACCTCAACAAGCTGTTATTGTCGAGAATGTACCTCCTCATGGTCTTCAATCCGGTTTGGTGCCTCCTAGTGCTCAGCCAGTTCGACGAGCTACCCCTCCAAAGTGCAAAACTCCTAACTCTGACCATGGTAAAGGACCTGCACGTTCGAGGAACCGCAAAATGGCTACTCCTCAACCTTGGCAACATCAGCAGAGTTATGTTCAAGGTTCTCCGTTTCCATATGTCCAACAACCCTATGTAGCTACTGTTGCACCTCCTTTCGATCAGCAGTTTCCTACATACCAGCCTGTGCAGTCAGCTCCGGTATATCAAGCACCGATTTATCAACAACCTTCCGGTTATCCGCCCATGCAAGGTCCTGTCAACAGTCAACGAGTGCCCAACGCTCCTGTTCACCAGCAATCACAGGATCGGGTTCCTTATCCCCGTAAGAGTTAGTATAAGCCTTGTCCTCCAATTCCGATGGCTTTCACTGAATTATACCCCCATTTGGTACAACAGGGTCTGATTACCACCCGTGCTTTGGGTCCTCCGCCTAATCCGTTACCTGCAGGATACAACGCGGCCGCTCATTGTTTATTTCATGAGGGTGCGCCCGACCATGATCTAGAGAATTGCTACGCTCTTAAGAAAGTTGTCAGAAATTTGCTAGAAACGAAGAAGTTGTCCTTTAGCGATGCTCGGATGAAGATCGAGACTCCTCTCGGGGTCCCTCACTTGTCAAGTTCGAATTCTACAAAGCACGCTACGCCTGTGGCAAATCAGTCGAATCCAGTAATTATTCAAAGGCCTAGCTCGCTTCATTTCAGTAACCCTCAAGATGATATGACCGGGATCAACAAAGAATCTGGGAAAGTTATTTTGAAGCAACGACTGAAAACTGTCGAAGATGTGACCAGCATAACTGGGGCAAGCCATGACTACTCACAGCGATCATAAGCCAAACAACCTTTCCATTAAGGCTCCGCCAAAGGAAACTGTTGCTTTTGAATTTCATAAACCATTTAGAAGGATTTTTCCGACAGTTCATTTGTTTATTTATATGTATTTCTCTTTGATTAAGCATATTTAGCATGTACGAACTTGTTTATCTTTGATTAATGCAACGCATATGTTTGTCTTGAATAAGTCCATTCGTTTCACTCATTCAAAATATATTTTTTCATAAATTATAATGCCAACTTTACCCGATCTCTTGTTCTGACGGAGAATTGGGAGGAGGATGACGAACCTAAAACGTCAGATTTCTTGTCGTATGCTTTCGATTGAAACCCGCTGATGATGTAAGGCATTGTTTCAAATCCCAAACACTGGAGATATAAGGATGTTAATCCCTAGTCAACCCTTCGAGCCTTGAAGTAGGAGTTTTTCTTTCTTTTTAAGAACCTTCATCCTAACCTGGGGCAGGGTAGGTTTCTGTTAAACCGATCGAGCACCTAGACTCTAAAAAAGGGGAAGAGCAAACCTTCGAGAATTTATCCTTAGCATCTTAAGAAGTCCAATACAATGACTATCCATCGGTTATCTAAGGAGTGGGGCAGTCGCGAGCCTTTCAAAAGATTTACACGACTTGTGCATAAAAGAATATTCAAAAAAATAAGAGCCCGCTAAGTCAAAACCTATGAAGGGGACTTAGGCAAAACTGGGGCATCCCGCTGGACTCCAAAGGCAAATCAAAAGATGTTGTCCAGGCAAAAGTTAGGGAATAAGAACAAACCAGTAGTTTTTCTAGGATCCCTATAAAGAACAAAGTCGTGTGACCAATTGCCATTAGAAATAGGTGAGTGACTGCCATGTCCAAAGCCTTGATAAATTCTCGACCATAGCAAATTCGCTTGAGATATGAGTGTTCGTATCCGATTAACTGAATTAGGATTGGAGAGCATCACGAAGAAGGGGTGGGTACAAATATAACTTTGAGCCTATATCTTTTTGTTTCTTAAACCGTGAACCGAGCCACAATACAACCTTTAAAAGACCTAATTGAAGTAGGACTTCGGTTGAAAGCATACTCGACAAGATCACGTTTCCTGACTCCTACGAGCTATGCTCAGAAAAAATTCATGTTGGCATTATAATTAAAATTTGTATCCTGGCTAGTGATTTCGGTCACAAGTTATTGCGATATCTTTTTCAAAACAAAAGCTCAAGACAAATATATGTGTACATTGACAAGCTCAGGATAGTCATTTCAGGCATGATGACTTTGCTTGATATCTTAGAGATTTACATATAGACATAACCCTTAGAACTTGAAGATCCTGCTAAACAGGGGCAGGCAGTTTCCCAATTCGCTTACCAACGCGAGTCTGACGTTCTTAAGAGCTATTTCTCAAAGATTTCGTCGTAACACAATTAATTTGTGCCAGTTACGTCGAGACCTGACAAATCTCAAAGAGTTTGAAAACAGTGGGGCAACCAAACTCCGTGTTCTCTATAAAATCCTCTTGAGATGACCATACCTCACAACGCAAGTATCCTGGGGCACCGTGTTTTTTTGAAGAAACAAATGGCGACTACTATAAGATCCTTCAGGATCAAAACCATGTGGTTTCACAACTTTTCTTCATGCACCCGATGGATTTTACTCACGGCGGCCTTCGTTCCCCAGTAAATCTCAGTGTTGCAACAGGCTCCTAAACTATTGCCTCATCACAGTCCCCAGAGAGACTATAAGCTGACAACTCTTTCTTGGGTAACTCGAAAGTGTCCCTCAAGTTTTCCTCTCCCCATGTGAAGACATGATACTGTGTACCCAAGCAGATTACCTTCTCCCCAGAGAATTCAGAACTTTAAAACCAGACTTGGTTCTACCATTGATCTTTCTTACCCATGATTGACGTATTGGTTGCAGAGAACGCAGGGTATCCCCGTCGAGATGTTTATTTCATCTCTCGTCCCATCTCTAGTCTGTTTCGTCAGCATACGCAAGGGCATAAGCATCACATGCCTATTTCATTACATATTCATTACATATTCATTACATATTCATTACATATTCATCGCATATTCATTACATACTCATTTCGCATACTCATTACATACTCATTTCATAACATCCTGCATGATTAACTACATAGACATTAACATACATTCACATTAACATACGCAGTAACATATGCGTTAGCATTCACAGGTTCATTGTGTTTCACCATCACAGGTTGTTACCGCCGGGTAACTGGGTTTGTCCATTCTCTCCAAATAGATTGTCAGCCCTAAGCATAAAATACTTACTTGTTTCCAGTTTCCTCACAGAGCTCGATCCTCGTGGATGACGGTTACTTCAGCTATCTTTCCTCGCCAGGATAAGATATTTACCCTTCGAGATCATTCCCTCGATGGAGTCTTGATCACCAGTCTTCTTTCTAGCTCGATCCTAGATTGAATCTCAGTCTTGTCGGTCGTCAAGCCCAACCGGACGTGCATTTATTTTGCACCATCTAAAATTTTTCACCATACCTTGGCAGATACGCGACTGTTCTCGCCGAGAAGTTTATCACTATACCCGGATGTGCATTTATTTTGCACTATCTTTCAAGAAAATCAACCACAATCCTTTACAGGTACACGCCAGTTCACGCCTGGAAAATCTATCAGTACAACACTTTACAATCCTACATCTTACAACATCGGTATGCGACATTTCTCGCCTGAGAAACCTGTCGATATGACAACCTTACACAACACGATACGCGCCTGTTCTCGCCTGAGAAGCTTATCATCGATCAGCGCCTGTTCTCACCTGAGAAGCTCATCATCATCTGTTATCACCTCTACAAGCAGTTCTTACATGAGAAGCTTATTATTGCTACTCTTGCAAAATAAGCGACATTTCTCGCCTGAGAAGCCAATCCTATCTTCGTTATGACTCGCAGCAAATGGCCATCTCCATTGAGCAGTTGGGCTTCCATTTTCCCTGTCGTCTTGAAGTATGGGGAGGTTTGAACCAAATCGTATTCAGGAGAGCACGATCTTGAAGTACGAGGAGGTTTGAGCGGAATCATATTCAGGAGAGCACAATCTTGAATTATGAAGAAGTTCATTTACCCTTTAGTAAAAGAAGGAGCCAAATTGTATTCAGGAGAGCACGATCTTGAAGTACGAGGAGGTTTGAGCGGAATCATATTCAGGAGAGCACGATCTTGAAGTATGAAGAAGTTCATTTACCCTTTAGTAAAAGAAGGAGCGGAATCATATTCAGGAGAGCACGATCTTGAAGTATGAGGAAGTTCATTTACCCTTTAGTAAAAGAAGGAGCGGAATCATATTCAGGAGAGCACGATCTTGAAGTATGAAGAAGTTCATTTAACCTTTAGTAAAAGAAGGAGCGGAATCATATTCAGGAGAGCACGATCTTGAAGTATGAGGAAGTTCATTTACCCTTTAGTAAAAGAAGGAGCGGAATCATATTCAGGAGAGCACGATCTTGAAGTATGAAGAAGTTCATTTACCCTTTAGTAAAAGAAGGAGCGGAATCATATTCAGGAGAGCACGATCTTGAGGTATGAAGAAGTTCATTTATCCTTTAGTAAAAGAAGAATCAGAATCGTATTCCAGGCGCCGACCTTAAATATGAGAAGATTTATATATCAGATAAGCAACAGCCTCTTTATTTGAGTGCTTATCCATTTTGGCATGTAAGTCCCTTCCAACGATAAGTGACAGTTCTCCCTCGAGAAGCTTATCAGGGCATTTCCCATTAAAGTCCATTATTTTGGCATACAGTCGGTCTTTACCCTGTATATTTGATACGGATTTCCGAAAAGTCCGTTCGATCCCATCACGAAGGATAGTTTATAGAAGCTTGGATGTTATTCTTTGCTCAATGCTCCAGCGTTCTGTAATCGATCTTGCAACCGTGTAGATCCAGTTTTATTATTAGGCATTCCCTAGTGGAGGTCATCTCATATGTGCCATCTCCATTTAAGGACCTTATTCCTAAAGTCCATTTATTTTGGCATACAGCCGGTTTTTACCCTGTATATTTGCTACGGATTCCCGAAAAGTCCGTTTGATCCTGTCACGAGGGATAGGTTACAGAAACTTGGATGTTATTCTTTGCTCAATGCTCCATGCATTCTGTGATCGATCTTGCAAATCGTACGTGATCCTGTTTTATTCCCCAGTGGAGGCCTTCTCATAGGTGCCATCTCCATTTGAGAATCTCGATCCCGTTCTAAAAAATGACAATTGGTCGTATTCGCACCAGTTGACCATCATTTTAGAATTCCCCAGGTTGTACTGTGTCCCAGCGCGTCGTTTTCCCCAGTGTGTTCTTCTCGTAGCGTCTGTCCTTGTGTTGTCGTATTCGTCAGCATTTTCGCATTCATCATTCCAGCATACGCATCATATCATATTCATGGCATCGTCTGCATTAGTCTGTTCTCGCTTGGTCCATAGCATTGCATATCGCCACATATAAGGGCAAAATTTTCGGTTATCTATATTTAAATCCCTCCACCATGATTCCTCGAGTCTCCGTCACTCAAATCATCCGGTGTAGCTATTTAAATAGGGGCAACTGTAATACCCCAAATTTTACCCTTTCTTTTTTATTTTTATTTTAAATTATGATTAACTTAATAAATTAATCTTTTTTTTTAAATCTTGTTTTTTTAACTAATAATAATTTAATTAAATTTTTTTTATAACTTTACTAATGTTTTTTTATTAACTTTTTTTTTTCTATTTAGTTTATTTATTTAAATCATTTTAAGCTCTTCTTACTAACTTTTAGGATTTAGATTAAAATTTAACTTTTTTTTCTTTTCTTTAAGAGTAAATTTTTTTTATAACCTTTTTTAAATTAATTTCTAACACATTTTTTTAATCAAATTCTAATACCTTTTTTTAAAAATAAAAATCTAACTTCTTTTTAAAATTAAATCTTTTTTTCTAACTTTTTTAAAGCTAAATCTTTTTTTTCTAACTTTTTTAAAGTTAAATATTTTTTTCTAACTTATTTTTAAAGTTAAATCTTTTTTCTAACTTTTATAAAGTTAAATCTTTTTTCTAACTTTTATAAAGTTAAATCTTTTTTTTCTAACCTTTTTAAAAAAATTAAATCTTTTTTCTCTAACTTCCTTTTAAAATTAAATCTTTTTTTTTCTCTAACTTCTTTTTAAAATTAAATCTTTTTTTCTAACTATTTTAAAAAATTAAATCTAACCTTTTTTTTATAAATTAAATCTATCCTTTTTTTTTAAATTAAGATCTAAATTCCTTTTAAAATTAAATTCTAACAGTTTTTAAAATAATTCTAACATTTTTTAAAATCAACATTCAAATATTTTTTTATTTTAAAATTCTAACTCATTTTTTTTTTACTTAAAACTCTAATTTTTATTTAACTTGAAACTCTTATTTTCTTTGCTAACTTTTTAAATTTAAATCCCAACACTTTTTTTAAATCAAATCCAATCCCAATGAATCCCAGATAGAGTTAAATCAAATCAATCAGATCATATCATCATCATAAGAAAATCAGATCTAAATATCAGCATCACCATCATTGAATCAAATCTGAAATCATCATAAAAATTCATTCAAATCAAATCAGAGATTGAAAAAGATTGAGATATTCAAATCAAATCTGAGATTGAAAAAGATTTAAAAAAATCAAGTATAAAAGGACCCTCAGGAGCAATAAAACGGGAGATCGGCAAGCATCAAAGACTCTTACAGTCTTCATCAAAAGTAACTAGCTTTTCTTTTTTTTAATTTCTAATCTTTTTTATATCTTTTTTCAAAATTTCTACCATTTTTTCTTAATTAAAATTCTAACATTCTAACTCTTTTTAAATTAAAACTCTAACTGTTCTTAGTTAATATTTCTTTTTTTTTTTTTAATATAAAAATTCATAACTTTTATGTTAAAATTTCAAGAAACTTTTTTTAAAATTCAAAGTTCTAACTCACTTTTTAACTTTTAATGCTAACTCTTTTTTTATTAAAATTCTAACCTTTTCTCTTTTATTTTCAAACTTTTATTTTTATTTTCTAACCTTTTTTTAAAAAACCAAATTTCGAAGTTCTAATTTTTTTGCTAACTTTTAATTCTAACTTTTAATCTATTTTCTTTTTCTTAATCACATTAAAAACTCTAACTTTTCTAAATTTCACCCAAAAAAAACCTAATTTCATTCTAACTCTTTTCTAATTACCTAAATCCTCACCGTCTCAAAACATTCATCACTTAACTTCTAATTATCGTCAATTCCAATTTTCATCCTTCATTCCTAACATTATTCTTGATTATCCATGAACCTGTTCACTAATATTTATTTATTTATTTTTGTATTTATTTTTATATTTGTACATAATCTGACATCATCATTGCTATTTCATATTCCATTATCACTTGTATATTATCACCATCTTCATTGCGTATCAATTTTTATTGTTTATTAATTTTTCGCTAACATCCTCATTTTTAAGATCCAAATTTCTAACTTTTTTCTTGTTTCGTTAAAATTATAATTTTCTACTTAAATTCCTAACATTCCCGTCTAATTTTTTTGTCTAACCCCGTATAATAACAGTCTCTGTTTGTTTTGGTTTTTTTGCAGCTGACTAAGTTCTATTGATTTTATTTTCAGTTTAAATATTCAATTATCATATTTGTAACTGCTTATGGGGTGTAATTTTGCGAGACAATTGTCGCATTTATCTTTCCGCACTTTATGTTCTGCCATTGTATGTTTATCGCGTCTCTACCAATAATCTCACTCCTCCGAAGGAATTAAGTCTAGCCGTTTGACCGCCGCGCCAATAGTCCTCAACTTCAAACCCTTACAACCTCACAAATCCTAATTTTCATACATGTCTCGCTGTGGACAAAATTACCATTTTACCCCTAGCATTAGGTCAAAGAGCCGCCGCGCTCATTTTAGGGTTTCCCGCCGTGTTATCCCTAACCTAACCCTAATTTCAACTTAACATTTCAACGTAGAGATTTGGAGTTCCTACACTCCGCGTAAGCGTGTCCTTAAGATGCGTTTATTCCCCTTGAGACCTTGACCACAGTCAAGAAGTTTCTAACCTCCCTTTTGAGGGGAACTACGATTACTCTGATTCCATTCCCGTAAGGATACGTAGGCACAAGATGCGATGTCTTGCCGAGTAAACTTAGAATTAACCCCTAGGTCTTTTTTAACTTTTAATCCTTTGTACATATACCTTAAGAATAATAAAGCAAAATAGTAAACATTTAAACAAAAGGTTCCTGTAGAGTACTACAGAAGTTTAGGGTGCTAATACCTTCCCTAAATTTAACCAACCCCCGAACCCTAGATCTTTCCCCGCATTGTATTTACGATGCAAAAATAGGTTTTCCCTCTTTTGACCTTTTCCTTCGGATAAATCAAAGAGCGGTTGTGAATTGAATTGCGATTCAAACTCATTGATAGTTTGTGATCCTATTTCCACCGCAACACTCTATATCAGATACGACAGAAGTTGAGTGTATGTCACACGAATTGGGTCCAGAGGAACATTCCTTTGTTCTAGATTATTCCAAGGTATGTGCTGATTCTGATATTCTCGGCCTCATGCTTGCTGATTTTGCTGGGTCTGAGCTTGAAGAGAATGCCTCAAGATAGGCAAGAGGCATTCCAGATTGAAAGCCTTGATATGGAGACTGTGTAACAGGTTGAACAATTATAGGAGGAATTTGAACATGAACGGGAGGACCCCTATATTCAGGCACATTCTCAGTAGGTGCCTCAATAGCCACAGGTGTAAATCATAATAATTTTTTTTATTAAGGAGCTCTTGGATTTTGTTTTTGAGGACAAAACAAGCTTCTGTAGAATGCCCCACATATCCAACATGGTATCGGCATGTGGTATCAGGATTATGCTTAGGATGATAGGGAAACCTGACAGGTTCGATCTCCTTGGGCAAAATTTCCCTAGCGTGAGTCAAAGTAGGCAGTAGATGCGTATAAGAGATTTGAATTGGATCAAAGCGGGGACGTCTCCTCACTGGATCATTGTTCCCTTTGTTGATCTGCTAATGCTTCTATTTTTGGTTGCCTTGAGCAGGATTCTGATTAGGTAGGGGGTACATCGGCAGATTTCCTGAAGTTGCATTATGGATTTTATCTGTATTTTGTCCATTCTCACTTTGTTCAATGATCACAACTTGATTCAAGAAATCCGTTATCTCACTACCTAGGACTAGTTCCAAGATCATGTTGACCTTGCCATGAGGGAGATTCAAGCTTTCCTTGCACATTGTATTCTAATGCTCGACCTATTCCATAATTCTTTGGCGATCGACATCAGGGAATCATCACCTTCTGGTTGAGGAAGGGAAAAGGTGGGATTTTTATGGTTTGTATGCATATGTTTTTTCATGTGGATAGAATTAAAATAGATATGCGGAATCCATTGATTCGAAATTTTGATGATGTAATAATTCTGTTTCAAAAGTTTGGTATAAACATGATGATGCAATAATAGTATGCAATAATATAGGTGAAAGATACAACATATTCTAGATAGTCTGTACATGATTCTTGATGTAGGTTCAAAGGTATGGCGTATAAATGAGAACAAAGATATGTAGGGTCTTGGTTTCCTGAAAAACCCTAATATCACCCTCACAAGTAAGTACTAGTCTTCCAAGGTGATCCCTAAGAGGTCTCCGAGAGTCATCAATCCCAAATGAAAATGCCCTACTATAACAAATTCTTGCATGACAAAGTTACTTTAAAGTGAATCTAGTCTGCATGTAGGTCTCGTGTTAACCCAACACTCGAAACGCAGGTCGACACGACTATCCACGAATTATCCTGTGTATACTCAAGCTCGGGTATAAAGCTTCTCTCATGTGACATCATCCCAACCAACAACTGAGAATATAACAGATATCCAAAGTATACAAAATATGAATATTTAAAGTAATAAAGAATGCAATAAATAACATAAATAGAAGGAAAGTAAAGCATAAAGATAAACACTCAAAAAACAAGGAACAAGCAAAACTAGGCTAGACTCTCTCTCGTATAAGCTATTAAGTCCGTAATAGAGTCGCCATCTATCGCGGCACAAAAAATACTCGAGCGCATTACACGCTCGATGATACAATAAATTATCTACTGAACTTTATTTATTCCAAAAGGAAAGGAAAAATATCGATAAAACCCAAGGGAAAAAGAAACACGTAAGGGAGTCGGTAATGCGAGGGGAAGGTATTAGTGTCCCTCACATCCGTCGTACTCGAGGGTAACCATTTTTATTGTTCTTTGCATAGATGTGTGTTATTATCTAAAAAGGTTACTTGTGAAAAGATAAAAATGTTTTAAATTAGTGTGTTCCCTAAGGATTTGGGCCCTCGTGCCTATGTATCCTCATAATGCAATGAGGAAATTATAACTTCGTAGTTCGGAGTAAAAAAATAAGTGCGTGTTGGTTGTTTTTATGGAATAATTACAATCGTCTACAAGTGTGTAGACATTAGCTAAATTAATCCTAATTAGGATGCTCCAAGCTTTTAGTCTGACTATTAACGAACGAATCATAAAAGTTCTTTTCTAAAAAGAATTGTTTTGCAAAGAGGTTTAAATGTTAAAAGGAAAGAAAGAGTTGTGAGATGAGAAAGGTGTTGTGAAGGTGTGGTGAGAGTATTGTTTGAACCAAAGGTTATGTTTTGTTTGGATCCATAAGGTAGTTGTTTCTGAACCAAAAAGATTGTGGTGGTTGTAACACCCTATTTACCCTAACGCATAATTAATGAATAAATCAAATTTTTTCAACTTATCACATAGGATGTCACACATACACAACAAACACCACCTGCTAATCATATAACTTTATTTTACCTTGGATGTTTATACGACATCCAAACTCATCTGATATTTACCTGGGATGTTTACATGACATTGAAACTCATGATATAAGTTAGCAGCGGAACACAGTTAAAAATAACACAATCAAACACATAATGTTCACCTCACTGGTCTCATAAACTCTACTTCAACTTTAAAAACATAAACAAGAGAGTTATATTATTCAACTCTCAACAACATAAAATAAAAACTCCAACAAACAATAACAAGTGAAATAAACACGAACGATTATCATCCCAATGTTACATGATCAGAGCAGACCCTACTAAATACACGACAACTAACGGAAGTAAATTCAAGAGTTATCCTTCCATTTACTTCAACCAAAGCTACTTCTGAGTATTTGCATGATGCCCATGAAAAAGATAACATTTAAACACAAGGGGTGAAAAATAAAAATCAATTATAAAAGACATAACATTAAAGATAAATTTCATAAACATAATCATTCACAACAAAATATCGTAATTCTCACACCCAAAATCAATCATCAACAACATTCAACAAGATCGTCAACAACAAAACATACAAATGCAACAAGGATCAATGTGTCATACCCCAAAATTTTCCCTCCCTTTTTTATTTTGTTTGGCTTACTACTCATGTCATCTACATATGCCTTAATCATCCATCATAAAACATTCATCTTTCATTAAGACATTCATTCATTCATTTGCATTAAATGTCATTAGTTTTGGATTGATTTTGGTTCTCAGTGATATTTGGTTCTTCTAATCAAGTTGCTTATCATGCAAGAGTGAGTGCAACTTCTCCGTTAGATGTTTTGCATGATGTCAAAACTATAAGAAAACTTAGTATTTCTGTGTGTTGGACGGTATCTCTGAGTTTGTGTGGCACCCTTACATTATAGGTCTTAGGAATAATCAAAAACCATTTCAAAATTGTCCACAATAATGAAGCCTGTAGCCTAAAAATTATCCACAATCACTACATGTGTCAACACATGCTTTTCAGGCCGACACATGTAACTCAATAATGAAGCATGTATCCTCTGTCAAAGTTAGGTTAGAACATAAGCCTTTCAGGCTGGCACATACTATAACATCAGTTCTATGTGCCAGCACATACATGTTTCAGGCCGACACATTTACTGTCCTAAATAAGGCTGTAGTCTCTATTTGATTTGGTTCGGCACATAGATCCCTTTAGGTCGACACATGTTGTTATTTCTGACATCCAACCTTCAGGCCGACACATACCGTTTAAATTGGTCAATATTTTAATTCCTTTTACTCCAAAAATTACCTCTTTGCCACCAATCTTCCAAAACTATAAATATATCATTAATGATTCATTCCAAACCGGTGATACCATAAAATTAACCTGCATTTGCTCATCATCTTTAACTTCTGTCCTATCTCGATACACTAACAAATCACACATAATCATTTTATATTGGGGTGCCAGCTAGGCGAAATTCTGATAAGTTCCAATTGGGTTCTGGTGTAGCCGAGATATTGGGTTGATATTTGTAGGGGTCTTCATCCAGAAAAACAGCGGGTTTGTCCTTCAAGACCGTGTGAAGACTTAGGGGTTTTCGTGCAAGACATTCAAGAGAGGACTGCGGCATTGTGAAAGTCTTTGGAGATAAAGCACGCAAAGGATCCTGTGGAGATAAAGAATGCAAAGGAAGTAAAGAAGAACGGCGAATCAAATTGAATTCTTGTGAAATAATCGGTACAATTGATCATGCGCGAAATCTTGGAGATAAAGAATGCAAAGGAGTAGAAATATCAATAAGTCAATTGGCATCCATTGTTGTCTTGGTCGTACTCAAGATAAAAAGAAGAAAAGGGATTGAATCAACATCAGAACCAATAGTGTTTGTATTGTTGCTATTCAACACTTTTCTTGTACATCGACTTTTTGCATAGTAAGAAATTATCCTAATTCCACATTGGAAATTAGGCGCATACGTACCCACACACGAGGATGAAAGTGGGGAACTGAGTAAACAAATCCTCGTGTCGATCTCTCTATTATGTCTTTAGTCGCTTTATTATTCATTACGAAATTTTTCAAATAGCATTGATCAATTGATCGACTAGTAAGAATTTTCCTTTGATCTTTTTGTTTTAACTTGATTGTTGATTAGCTTATAATCACTTTTGATTATAATTTCTTTTCATATCAACAACAACACAAAGAAAATTCTGAAAATTCGTTCGCACACCAAGTGTTTGATCAATTTCTTAGTTCAATATATATTTTTTTTTGCTTATTATCATTGGAAATAACATTACTAGGTCAATTAGTTTAAACGAGTAATAACGTGATACTCGATTACAGGTTAAATTCGATTATTATGTTTGTCATTTCATAATTGGCTTTGCAAATCCGAGTTCCAATAACTAAGTTCGTATAGACGACTTTTGTCGATCAATACCAAAACCTTCCGCACACACTCTTTTTCAAATAACTTTAAAACCCAAATTTTATTTGGGGATTTTGGCTTGGGTGTCTATTCACCCCCCCCCCCCCCTCTAGACAAGTCGCTGCCGTCTAATAAGTGGCGTCAAGAGCACGGTTGATTCTGTGCTTTGAAACGCTTATTAGAAAATGGCTCACGAACCTAAAGGGGTTTATAAAAGAGCTTCAATATTTACGGAAGAAAATTATGGTTATTGGAAAGCTTGTATGCAAATTCATGTGAACTCTTATGATAAAGTTGTTTGAGAGGTCATTCAAAATGGACCTATACCAATCACACATATTATGGATGGTGTTACCTTACCTAAGCCCGAAACATTATGGAATGAGGAAGATAATAAGAAGTGGTCATATGATTGGAAAGCGAAAAACATCTTGATATTCGCGCTTGGTGTCGATGAGTTTTATTATGTTTCCTATTGTGCGACTGCTAAGGTAATGTGGGATTCTCTACAAGTTTCCCATGAGGGAACTATGAGGTCAAACAAGCTCAAATTAACACACTTAATCAAGAATTTGAACTCTTTCACATGAAGAATGGTGAAACCATTGCTCAAATGCAAAAGCGGTTCTCATATCTTATTAATCATTTAAACTTGCTAGGTAATCCTATTTCCAATGATATTGCTACTAACAAGGTTTTGAGATGTCCTACTAGGAATTGGCAACCGAAGGTTACGACCATCAAAATTCAAACCTAGATGTACATCGAGTATTTTATCAAAACTAATCTAATCAACTTAACTATACTTAGACCATATTTTAACAAAGATGAAAAGGGAGTTGGAATGGAATCTTCGATTCCTCTCCTCAATTGTTTGAGCCCAAGGAGCCTTTCTTAAGTTTGAACAATTGTCTTCTTTAAAAAAAAGTCATAACCCGATCCTACATCAAGCTATTTTTTACGATAAATGAAATAAAACCTATTTTCCCACTACTAAGATGAAAAAGAGAGAGAGCCAAGTCTTTGACTCATTCTCCCGATTACTTGGGCCCGAGGAGCCTTTCTTAAGCCTCAAGTAATCATCATTCATAACTTACTCTAAATATACCAAAATTATTTCATAATTAAGGGTGAAAAAGAGAGAGAGTCGGATCTTCGATTCACATTCCCGATTACTTGGGCCCGAGGAGCCTTTCTTAAGCTTCAAGTGATCGTTATCCAATCAAAATACCAACACATAAACTCAACTTCTTGCCGCTGTGCGATTAAAACTCTTTCCTAAAAGAACAATGTTTAGTCCCCTCTAAACATCTGTTTGATAAAACAAACCTTTACCCGTAGTCCTACGAACTGCGATGCTCTGACTTTCCCATTGCACGAGGGAGTACGTAGGCACAAGGGCCCTAATCCTTGGCGAGCACCCTAATAAAAACCACCCATTTCCCCTTACCTTAGAAGATGACAAATAAACCTAGATAACTTTTTTCACGAATCGAATCAAGAGGTTCCCGTTGAGTAAGATGGACGTAAAGGGTGCTAACACATTCCCTTTGCATAATCGACTCCCGAACCTAGAATTTGGTTGCGATGACCTTTTTTTTATCTTTTAAAGGTTTTAACGATATTTTCCTATTCCTTCCTTGGAATGAATAAAGTTCGGTGATGACTCTGTTCAAACGTTTTTTTCGCGTCCATCGCGAGGATCGTATGTTTTCGAGGTACGACAGATGGTGACTCTGCTGGGGACTATGCATTGCCCTATGCTAGAGTGAGTCAAACCTAACTTGACTCGATTCACGAGAGTTAAATTCGCTTATTTATTTATCTCCTCCTATTGCTTTCTTGTTTGATTATTTACTGCCTACTTGCTTGCTTATTTATATCTTATTATGTGTTTCTTATGACACTATTAGGGTTCTCTAATTATTTGTTCTTTGTGAAATGGCTCTATACCCGAGTCCGAGAAAAACATAAGATTAGGATGGTGGTTGTGTAGTGGAATCCCTCGAGGAGCCTTTCTCGTTGGGAGGATACAAAAGCCCCGCTTAGAGTTGATTCCCTTGGGGATGTTATTGTCGTGGTGAGCCTTTTCGATGGCAATGCTATTTTCAAGCTTGAATCTACAACTCTAAGGACCTTTTAACCATTTTCTATGGTGGTTGGTAGTGTTAACTCATGAGGGTCACTCCTTGTTGGGTTGATACGAACACCTTAATCAGATGAGATCCCTTGAACATATTATTATTCTGACAATGATACTTTCAACCTCGATCTATGACTCTGAGATGCCTTTTAGAAACCTTGGACTTGATGGTTGTGTAGTAGAGACTCACGAAGAGCCTTTCTCGTGAGACGACGCAAAAACCTCATCTAGAAGAGATCCTTTCAATGGTATTATTTTTGGATGAGTCTTTGTCATGATAATAATATTTTTGAAAAAATCCATGACTCTAGGCATCTACCTCTTTAGAGCCTACCCTTGGGGTTTCAATGAACAGAGTAACCTTTTGCTTCAGATTTTGTTGGTGGTCCTCCTTGCATCTGCATCTCATATTCATATCATAACAATTACATTTTTGGATTTCAGGGAATCTAAGAATTACGTTGCAGACATTCAGGAATTATGGGAACAAATACCAGAAGCACCTATCCATACAGTGTCAGAAAGCTAAAGTTGGATGATTTACGTAGCTTAGTTTCTCGCATCTCTGTTGTATTCAGAATTAAATTTGAAAAGGATTATGGCAAGCTCATTCATATCTTGACCAAAGAAGTGGATCATCGAGCACTTGTTACTTTAGCTCAGTTCTATGACTCTTCCTTGAAATGTTTCACGTTTCAAGATTTTCAACTAGCACCAACACTTGAAGAATATGAGAAACTAGTAGGAATTTCTATGAAAGGTAAGTTACCATTTGTGGGAGTGAACATGACTTTAGAAGATAAAGTTGTAGCTGATGCTCTCCATATGCACAAGAAATATATTATTGATAATTGGAAGACTAAGGGTGGTGCTATGGGACTTCCTCTTAAGTTCCTTATTGAGAGAGTTGACACCCTTATAAAGGCTGAGAGTTGGGACGCTTGCTATTCTGCAGTGGCTTTAGCTATCTATGGGGTTGTCTTGTTCCCCAACATAGATGATTTTGTGGATATGACTTCCATTCACATTTTCTTGACCAGAAATTCGGTACCAACTATTTTAGCAGATATCTTTTATTACTTAAGATGGAGAAATGAGAAGAGAGGAGGGTCAATTGTTTGTTTTGCACCTCTCCTATATCAGTGGCTGAAGATGCATCTACCAACCAAGGGACCATTTATTGATCGAGCCAGTGATAGTTGGGCTCAAAGGATGGTGTGTCTCTGATCTGCTGACCTTTCTCGGTACTCACAAGATTATGATGAAGTTATTTCAAACTGTGGTGAGTTTCCTAACCACCCGCTCATTGGAACTCGAGGTTGTGTTAATTCTAACCCAATGTTATCAGTAAGGAAGCTCAGGTATCCAATGGTAGCTCCTCCCAAAAAGAAGGATCTGGAAGCTTTCATGATACATGACTTAAGAACTGAGAATCCTGAGTTGTTTAAGAGGATTACAAGAGCTTGGAGGACTATTAGGAAGAAAGCGAAGGGTGACTTAGGAAGAAGAAACAATATTACCAAGGAACCGTACTTTTCTTGGGTCAAAGAACAAACAGAAGAGATTAAAATCCATTTTGAAGAGAAGACATATGAGCCTTTACCCGAGCCAAAGCCTACTCACATCCCAATAGAGGAGGCTGTGGATCTTAAGGCCACGATAGCAAGATTGGTAAAAGAGAATGAAATTCTTGAGCTGAAACTCCAAGATGTCACTAGTGAAAGAAATGCAATGAAGTGGGAACTTCAGCGCAAGAATACCCAACTAGGAGTAGTGGAAAAGAAGGCAGACAAAGAGGAACACCAAAAAAAGAAGGTTAAGGTGTGTCTTAATCAATTTGACAGTAAGTTGAGTGAACTCAAAGAAGAGTTGGATAGACTTGAAGAATGTATGTTGAAAATAAGGATTATTGGCTTGCAACTAATAAGAAGAATAAGGCAATTCGAGAAGAAATGGAAGCAGAAACTCACAGGCTAAACACCGACCTACGCCTCTCAAGAGCTTCTGAAGCAGAGGAGTGTTGACTCAAAGAATATGATAAAAGAGTTTCTTGGGTTGAACCCGCTGATTGGGACAGGGTATGCATAGAGCTGAATGACACCAAAAATCTTGTCGAGCATTTGAAGCATCAGATAAAGGTTGTTTTAGAAGACAAGGCCATATGGTCTTCTGCAAGAGAGAAGGTGTCTCGTGATTATGAGGGTTAAGAGAGGTCTATTCACATCTTGATATCTGACCGAGATATGTACCGTAACAAGCTCAATGGTCTGATTGAGTTTCGTAGCTAGTTGGCTAAAGACTTGGTCTGGAAGCAATAAATGATTCTACTCCTCATGTTATATGTGACTTCCTTTGCCTTTTCAAGGTAATGCTGAATAGGTTCAAGGAGGAATTAGAGGAGT
Organism: Lathyrus sativus; assembly: GCA_963859935.3. NCBI lineage: Eukaryota > Viridiplantae > Streptophyta > Magnoliopsida > Fabales > Fabaceae > Lathyrus > Lathyrus sativus. The sequence continues at coordinate 62,691,885 of OZ012737.1, read as the reverse complement.
GTGAAGCTCGTAGTCCGAAATTTTGAAGTTCACCTTGCCTTTGTACTTTTCCCACTTTTTAGACATTATGGGTTGTATTTGATTCTGAATGATCCTTTGTATCGCTTGACTATTACATTTTGATGAATGAATGTGATTTGGTTTGTTTCTGGTTCCTCAATATTCTTGTGTATGTTAGCAACTAATTCAAATGATTCCTTGAGAAACAAATGCATATCATCCTGCATACATGATACACATCCCTTTTTTCCCAAAACATGTCATAACTCATAAACTCTACCCCTTTTCCCTTCAGGAAAGCCGACTACTTGGCATCGACACGAGACCCGCTGTAACTTCAAGATGACGCTGGAGCAAATTGAAGAGACCTAGAACACGATGAGGAATGACATTGACTCGCTTAGAGCTAAAATGGATTAATTGCTGGAAACTATGATGATGTTAGCTCAAAAGGAGAATAATGCTTAAATTGTGGCTGAGGCCAAAAAGCTCGCCGACAAGGTGGGAACTTCTAGAGCAACTAAGGCAATGCCTTCTCCTGTTCATGTAGATTTGTCAGAACACTCTATTGTAGCTGCTCAACATGGGTCTGAAATGGATATGGATGAACAATATGATGCTTTCTTTTAACCACCTCCTCCTCAACCTACTGTGGGTATTGTAGCTAACCCATCTGCTGATAGATTGCGCATACTAGAAGAAAAATTCAAGTCTTTGGAAGTCCAGAATACCCTAGGCTTAGATGATATGGATATGTGCTTAGTTCCTGGACTTGTGATACCCAAAAAGCTCAAAGTCCCATATTTCGGTAAGTATAAGGGAACCAGTTGTCCTAGAACTCACTTGCGAGCATACTGCTGCAAGATGGCCGCTCATATTGGCAATGACTTACTCCTAATTCGTTACTTCCAAGATAGCCTCAGTGGAGCGTCGTTGGAATGGTATATGAAATTAGAAAAGGATAGGTCAGTACTTAGAGAGATATTTATTAAGGCATTTCTTAAACATTATCAGTACAATACTGATATGGCGCCAAACCGCATTCAACTGTAGTTTTCTTCATTTGACCTTTTCCTTCGGATAAATCAAAGTCGGTTGTGAATCAAAGATTTGTGATTCAAACTAATTAATAGTTTGATATCCTATTCTCACCGCAACATCACTCATAAAAAAAACACTTAACCAACCAGTGGTCTAGTTTACCCGAACTACCTTTGCTCTGATTTCTCATACCAGATGAGGATACATAGACACAAGATGGCGATGTCTTGGCGAGCAACCTTCCCCCCTTCACCCGTAGTTTTCTGAACTATGTTGACTCTGACTTTCCTATTGCACGAGGGAATACGTAGGCATAGAGAGGCAATGTCCTATCGAGTCTCCTTTTTCTCTTCCCTCTCCCGTTTAGCAGTAGACTTTAGATAACTCACCCTTTGATAGACAACAAGCATGTATCCCATTGAGTACAACGGACGTGAGGGGTGCTCATACCTTTCCCTTGCGTAACCGACTCCCAAACCCAAGATTTGGTTGCGATGACCTTGTCTTCTCCTTTCTCTTAGGTTTTCTTTGATTGTTTCCTTTCCCTTTCTTTGAGATAAATAACATTTGATGGCGACTCTTCTGTTTGTTTCTGTCGGCCCCTTTTTCACAGTTGCAACAGAGGTTACACAAGCTGCTCAAATAAAGAGGCTTCCACTTGTTACCAGGTGAGGCTTACCTTCCTGGGGACACACAAGCTGCTCAAATAAAGAGGCTGCCACTTGAAGTCGCACAAGCAATTACCACGAGAGTGTTATCAAAACACCGTTAGGGAAATTCAAATCTCCATCTTCTGATGGGGATTAATAACATATTTCTGCTGAGGAAAATAAATCCTCAAAAGAGAGAAATAAATGCCTTCTCGTCATCTAGGTTTCACAGCCCAGAGAAATCCAAAAATAACCGCTGCAAGAGACCAAAGTTCAATCCTACAAACTGGAGAGAAACGGTCAAACAAGACTCAACCCAATGAGGAAATAACTTAATCGGGGATCAATTCCATCTAGATAAAAGCTGGGGAGGAAAGCTAAAACAAACATCTTTGACGAGGCATAAACTCAGTTAGGAATTAGAAAGGATATGCACTTTCTGCTTAGGGTCAACATTCTAATGGAAAGAGCACACACGCACTCCACGGGGGCAATAGCACCAGAGAGCAAGGAAGCACCAACCAAAATGAATGCACATGCAATGCATATTAGTGTGAATATGCTGACAAAACAGATAAAGAGGGATAAACATAGGGTGCACAAAACATCACAAAACCACCAAATACTCGGCTAATCTCAATAAGCTGGAGACATCAATGGAGATCCTGCTAGGAATTTAATTGAAGAAAATCTGCAAGAGATAAGAAAAAGCCATCAAAGGAAAATAAATCCTACTACAAGGCTCAAATCTTGCTGAGGAGAGGAAGATACTGGTTGGGGGAAAAAGCCAAAGATTGATCTTCAATCATCAGTAATCCACAAAGAGGATAACAACATGATCTCTTCTTTAAAGACAAAATATAAACTGTTGCGAGAACATCAACCCAAATCTTCTTGACCCATCTTAGGGATAAGAATAAAAATCAATCGAAATCTGCTTCAAAAGGGATGGAGAGATCTGTTGTAAAATATAATGGAGCCGCTAGGGATTGTAACCATGTAAACAACTACACAAACTCCACTGAGGAATAACACAAATCTTCTAGGGATACAAGAAAGAACTCTGAGAAAAACATCCTGGACTTGCCGGGAAAAATAAAAAGTTTACATCATAGCAAAAATTCAAGTTGTGGGGGATTTTAAATCAATACATAACACAAGGTGAGAGAAAACCCGACAGGTGACTGCTATATCAACACTCCTTAGAAGGGAACAACATTGTTCTCTGTTTGGGAACATCCAAAATAAATATGCATAACCTCCACTAGGGATCAACAAGGATAAATCTCTGCATGGGAATTAACATCAAGGAGAGGTGACCCTCAAACTGCTCAACTGCCTAACCATAATCTGGCTGGATAAAGGAAACATACTCAATTGGAGAAAATTTGAATCAAGACTTAGCTGGGGAAAATCGAACAACACTCGTCTGATTATCCATAAGAACAAAATTATGCTGAGAAAAAATCAACAAACTCTACTAGAGAAACATCAACACAAATCTACTGGGGAACTGTCAATAAATTCTACCAGAGGAGCAATAACAAAACCTGCTAAGGAAAACATCAACAAACTCTATTGAGGAGAATATTAATGAGAAACAAACTCCACTGAAAAGATAACACTAAGTTTTGTGCTTCGAGATTTTACCATTCTTGGGATTAACTATTGACATTCCTTTTTATATTCATAAATCAAAGAAAAATGTTTTTATAATTTTCAAACTTTAAATCAATTATTCACATTTGTTTCAAAAATCATCATAAAAAATAAAAATGAAATTCTACAAACAAAAACAAAATAAGAATTGCAAATAAAGGGACAAATGCTCAAATTTTATTGATAGAATGGTAGTCCGCAAATGGCGTAACTCCATGGATCATTACAAAGTTTGAAAAATGGTAAATACAATGGAAGAGGCTACATTGAAATACAATGATCACTATTCTCCCTAACAACTTTGAATTCCAACTGTGCTTGAGACTTCAGCTGAGGATGATTAAAGTAAAGTCCTTGATAGGAAATGTTGCTTCAAACGATCAAGACTGGCCAAATGCAGTTACTTGCCATAATCCCTAACTTTTTCCTAGATTGCCTTATCGGGTTTTCAATCTACCGGGACAATTATTTCTGTTTTGGTCTCTAATTTTTTCCTAGACCGCCCTTTCGGGTTTTCAATCCACCAGACACTTTTTTCTTCCTAAGTCGCTCTTTCGGGTTTTCAACTTAGCGAGTTGTTTTCTTATTTTTTTAGGCAAAGTATTTCTTGAATGCATCGGCAAATGAGTGAACTCTTCACCATCCATAGTTGTAAGGATTAATACACCGCTAGAGAATACTCTCTTAACAACATATGGGCCTTCACAATTAGGAGTCCACTTGCCCCTAAAAACATTGGTAAAAGTCAAGATCTTTTTTAGCACAAGACCACCTTCTCTGAACACACGAGGTCGAACCTTCTTGTCAAAATCTTTCTTCATTCTTTGTTGATACAATTGGCCATGACACAAGGTCGTCATTCTTTTCTCTTCAATCAAATTCAAACGGTCGTATCTACTATGACACTATTCAACCTCAGATAATTCAACTCTCCTAAAAACTCTCATAGAAGGGATTTCAACCTCTACCGGGAGCATTGCTTCCATACCATAAACAAGAGAGAAAAGGGTTTCCCCTATTGAAGTACGAACGGATGTACGATACCCATGCAAAGCAAAAAGGAGCATATAATGCCAATCCTTGTATGTAATAACCATCTTATGAATGATCTTCTTAATGTTCTTATTAACAACTTCAACAACCTCATTCATCTTAGGCCTGTAAGGAGAAGAATTATGATACTCAATATTAAACTCATCACATAATTCCTTCATCATCTTGGTATTCATATTTAACCCATTATCAATGATAATCTTGTTGGGAACACCATACTAGCAGATGATTTGGTTCTGGGTAAACTGGACCACTACTTGCTTGGTTACATTGGCATATGATACCGCTTCGACTCGCTTGGTAAAACAGTCAATAGCCATCAATATGAAACAATGTTCGTTCGGCGCTTTAGGCTCAACCATTCCAATCATATCAATGCCCCACATGGAGAAAGGCCATGGAGAAGAGATAACGTTGAGAGGAGTTAGAGGCCCATGAATTTTATCAGCATAAATCAGGCATTTATGACATTTCTTCACATATTTGCAACAGTCAGATTCCATTGTTTGCCAATAGTAACCTGCCTTTAACATCTTCTTAGCCATTGCATGTCCATTAGCATGTGTACCAAAGGATCCTTCATGATTTTCTTTCATCAACTTGTCTACTTCGTGTCTATTCATGAATATGAGCAAGACCATGTCATAATTTCTCTTATACAAGACATCATCATTCAAGAAGAAACTACCAACTAATCTTCTCAAAGTTTTCTTATCTTTCTTCGATGCCCCAAGTGGGTACTCTGGATTCTGAAGAAATCATTTAATATCATAATACCAAGGTTTATCATCGACAACCTCTTCAACTGCAAACACATGAGATGGTCTATCAAGACGCATCGCATCAATTTTTGGCACATCATTCCAATGATTTACGACAATCATGGAGGATAAAGTTGTTAAAGCATCTTTCATTCGATTCTCTGCTCTGGGTACATGGCAAAAGTGAAAAATTATCAATCACTTTCCAAACCATGCTACACTACAATTCCAAATATCAAACAACATCATGTCCTTCACGACAATGCCTGCAAAACACTTTGCCATTGCTACAAATCCCACCACCACCTAAACCTTCAGCGACACAAGCCTGCATACCAAAACCTTTAAGGCAATCCAAACACTAGCGCCTTCATCCTTCACAAGCAACACAACGAACCTACCTCAAGCTAGAACATGCCAATATGTACGACTTGTACGAAAACAATTGCAAAAACAACAATATTAACGTACAACACATCAAAATGCGAAGGCATAATAGCGAAAACAAAAATTTGTAAGAGGAAAAAATTTTAAATTGCAAAACACCCACATGTAAGTTCAACTCAGCCATTGTTAACAAAGCTGTGAATATGACATGAAAATAAGGCCTGTGCAAATTTCCAAACATGTAGGACCTATGCACTGCTACACAAGCTTTCATACACCCAGCCGCAACCCACTTCAAAACCCATAATTCAACTTTCCTTGCAACAAAAACTACTACCCAAAACCATTTTCACACAACCACAACGATACACCACTTAACAAAAGCTGTTGCAGAACTGTACAAACGACCTGCAAACACAGCCAACAAAAAACCATAAGACGTACGAACCCCAAAACCTTCAATACGTGATAAAACCACAGTAACCAATACAAAAACAAATATTTCAAAACAACCTCTTAAATGAACTCTTCAGACGACATTGGTCTAAATCTTTCTCATATACCCTTTTTTTCTTCACATAAATACTCTTCCTCCATCAACAACAAGAACATAACAAATACTTTTCATCGATCAACAATAACAACATACAAACGTCCTTTAAAAACCATACTAAAAATACCAACAAACCTTTTTCATTCTTCAATAAACCTTTGTTCTTGACAACACCATATTTTCCTAAAGTGTCATCAGCCAAACTTCAATCATCTCATCACTCTTTCCTTCAAAACCACAAATCCATATCGTAGCCTTTCATAATCATCAACAACAACACCATACCCTTAATCAAATCTTCATAAACCAACCCTTACCTTCAACCAAACCGCAACAAAGTTTCAAAAACCACAACCCTCACCCATCTGTGGTTCAAAACGAGCTTGAGAGAGCAAAAAGAAGAGAGGGCCACGAAATTAAGACAAGGGAAACGAGACGGGAACTGATACTCAGAACCGGACAAACTCAAATCGAACCTGAGACGGTGCAATTTGCGAACGAGAAGAAGGTTGAGACTGGATGATTTGTTTTCCTTTGACCTTGTTCCTTTTTCTCTATTCCATTTTAAAAAGAAATCTGATCTTTGTTGTTGCTGTTGTTCTAAGGTTTTTTATTTATTTTAGAAGTGGAAGTTTTTTTTAACCGTGTTTTAGGAAAGGAAATGATGTTGAAGTTACTCTGTTAAAATATCATGATGTTTTTTTAAATGGTAACCCAGATTAGTTTGGAACTGATGACCTTTTTTTTAGGTTCGTGTCACTTTTTTTTTTCTTTTGTGCATCCGTTTTTGTTAGGGAGGGTGATAGGCTCATAGCCCATATGATCCCATATTATTTTGCAATTCCTTACACCCACACTAGATCTACACTCTCCTTTTCTTCTTTTTTCAATTTGATTTTCTCTTTATAATTTGGTTTTATTTCCTTTTAGTTGTTTGATTTTCTAATTATTTCTTTTCCAATAAACCTTATTTAAACTTATGAACCCGTACCTTTTTTTTTTACTTCTCATTTTCATTTTGTTTCTCATTTTAATTTTGATTTTTAGCCGATGAACATCTAAGAGAAGTGGATTGTCGATTCATCAATGAGAATCCATGATTAAGATTAGACCATTTTCTTTTATGACTTATATCATTCCATTTTGGTTTCCATTTCATTTCTTATTAACTTCTTTTATTTTTTCGACCTTGGTCGATGAAGTCTTTAAAATCGCGAAAGTTGATTGTTAAGGTTGTTTAACCTTCGTTATTTCAAATCTAGAGAGAATAATCGTTGAGATCATTTTCTATACTTTGGGGTCGTGATAGGTTACCTTCGATTAATCGAAGAAAGTTTGTGATTAAGGTGAGATTGGTCCTCCTTTTCTTTTCGCATGGCACGATTCATTGAGAGTGATTTACAATATTATTTCTCTATTGTGTTTTAGCGCAAACATTATTCTTGCGTGACCTTTTATAGCATGACATTCATCATAGATTGTACTATGATGGTTTAGTGCTATAGTGAACCTGATTCATCTGACCAATGACAATTAACGATTAATAATTAACCACTAACTTTAATTTCTGTCTAATATTCTCTATTTTTCTATCGATCTACCTTGTCGATATTATTATCCGTTCATACTTATCATCTATTCATCATATATCACTGTCATCATGCTATCATTGTTCATGCTCATCTTGTCATTTTCATCTCATTCAAGAAAAACACAAAAAAACATGTTAAAATTATCGAAACTCTAAAAAACTTTAAAATGGTAGACTGTGGTTAGTGTATTTGGCATCAGAAATTGAGACACTATACAGAAACCCTAGGAAAGGATATGTGGATCTTAGTTATCTCTATTCTCTATTACTTTAGCTTAGGTCACTTGCACACGTACGACTTCCTCTTGGACTACCTAACAATGAAACATTTTATTTCTCACAATCTCATGTACTTTATATGTACCCCGCTCAACATAAGCCATGATCCTAGAGGATGGAACCAAGAAGTGGACTGGATGATAAATAACAGTAAGAAGAAAAATTGGAAAGCTAAATTTCTCAAGACCACTTTTACGGAGATGATTTACACGTGCTGGATACATAGGAATGAGGAAGTGTATAAAGAGAAAGATAACAATAAAGAGGATACATACACAGGTTTAGATAGAAAAGTAATAGATGTCATTATCAATAGGTTGTGGGGAAAACCAAAGTTACGAGAACAAATTGCTCACTTAATTGTGAGGTAACCTTGGTGGTTTTTTTTTGCTAATCTGCCTGTAGTTGCTGGACCCTCAGGGTCGCATTGTTTTAATTTTGTTTTTGCAATATAATTTCTTATTTCTCCAAAAAAAATAATAGATGATGGTCTGAATTATTGATATGCGAGACTTGATTTTTCAATGCACCTCTTACGCATAACACCATTGGGCTTAGTTTGCAGGTATGAATTATGGATAACTCGAATGGATATGCTTTTGATACCAATATAGAAATAAAATTTGACCTAACTCTTTTTTTATAAAAATCAATTTGTTGGGTAAGAGATGTCACTCTATATAATTTTTTTAGACTCTACCTTTAATCAATGTAGAACTTGAATTTCTTCTAAATCTATTATATATGTTATAAAATATTTAATATATATTTAATTTATATTTTATATATTTTTTCTTTGTAATTTCCAATACTTGCTATTTAGACTAACATATTCTTACATATACCTCAAAATATTATATGAAAATAAATACAATAGACTTGCATAAAAATAATACTTTGACCAATATATAGTAATTTATTATTTTACATCTCAATTATTCTAATTTAACTCAAAAGTTGTTGTAAATAAAAAGTTATTTGAACTTATGAGATGACAAAAATTCAGTTGGTGAAAAAATTTCTAATAAGACCCTAAATAATTTTATTTATTTGTATTTTCTTTTAAATTGTTGATTTATAAATATAAACAACTTGTTTACATTAATACATAAATATAAATAAAATGGTGCCGACATAAATTGAACTTTAAACCATCAATTTACATTTAACTCAAATAAAATTTAACTCAAATAAAACGTATCAGTTGAGTTATCTCACTCACTCTTTATTTCTAATCCTTTATTTAAAGGAGAATAACTATATATCTCTAATTCAAAAGTACATAATTTTCCTTAAATCTAATCAAAAGTTTTTCGTCGAATATAAAATATTATTAAATCAATACTTCAACTATTGACTTTTTTTTAAATGAATAAAAAGTATTTAATATTAAATGTAAACGTTACTATACTGTGTATACATTAACTTTATAATATTTGACTTGCGTAATTACCTTATAAAAATATAATAAAAATTCTCGATATAAATCTTAAAAATGGGTTATAAGTATGGCGAATGTATATGAGTTATATCATATTTTAGATATATATGTCTTTCTTTTTCTTCTTCTCTTATTTTATTTCATCATGGATATTTCTGTGTTGCTCAATTTCCTCCAAGATAATCCAGATACTCTTATTCCTTTTCCATGGAAACAAATTTTTGATGTTGAGGTATATTATCCATGTTTAATTTTCCCTTTTCTATTATTAATAGATTAAACGACACTAATCTATGTACTTTGTTTGCTTTTGAATTTTTGTTATCATAGACTGGGCTATTTTTCTACAAGCATGGCGAAAGTGGATTCTTAATATATGATTTTAGGCCACTGGTCAATATTCAAAGAGGAATCTTCTGGGACAACTCTTCATACTCAGCATCTATAGATTGTTCTGCTACTCAACAAATGATAACAAATTTTCAAAATTCATATGGTCTGTCAAAGGTTTATCTTTTTCGCATTACTTGTTGTGCGGACATCACTATTCATTGTATCGTGGACCAACCAGTGTTTCAATGCATGATATGTTGTTCTATAGTTGGGCAACTTCCATGGTTTAATCATGTTGTGTGAAAATTAACGAAAACTTGTTTTCGAAAATAATCATAACTTTTCATAGTTATCAAGCATTGTGTTAGTTTAAATAGATGAATAATAAACATCTATATTGTAACAAATTCATAGATTTTGAGAATAGATGTTTAATTTCTTGAAAAATAATCGATGTTTAAGTATTTATTAATATATTTTGTGTTTCGTTTATCTTTTCATATAATGAATTGTAAGTGATGCGAAAAATATCCGAGTGAATCGCATGCTGAATGATAAAATAGAGTCGTCATCGAATTTTATTTATTCCAAAAGCAAAGAGAAAATATTGATAAAATCCAAGGAAAAGAGAAACAGGTAAGAGATTCGGTTATGCGAGGGGAAGATATTAGCATCCCTCACATCTTTCGTACTCGACATGAACCATTTTGATTGTTCTTTACATGGATGAGTGTTATTATCTAAAGGTTACTTGCAAAAAGGGAAAATGTTTTAAATTAGTGTGGGATTGGGGCCCTTGTGCCTACGTATCCTCATAGTGCAATGAGGAAATCAAAGTTATGTAGTTCAAAGTAGAAAATAAGTGGGTGTTGGTTATTTTTAGGAAACAATTATAATTGTATCCTATAAGTGTGTAGACGTTAGTTGATTTGATCCTAGTTCGGATGCCCTAAGCTTTTAGTATGACTACTAAGTGTCGCTACTGCGAAAATAAGGTGCCGACAAAACAGAAGAGTCGCCACCTTTCGTTATTTATCCCACAGAAAGGGAAACGAAACGACTGGAACAAACCTAACGAAAAGGAAAAGACGAGGTCATCGCAACCAAGTCTGGATTCGGGAGTCGGTTACGTAAGGGAAAGGTATTAGCACCTCTCACATTCGTCGTACTCGACGGGATCCATGCTTGTTGTGTTTATCTGACGGGTTGGTTTAACTATCTACCTATCAAGGATGGCTTTAAAGAAAATAAAATTGACTCGGCAAAGCATCGCGCTCCGTGCCTACGTATTCTCGTCAGAGAACAAGAAATCAGAGTCAACGTAGTTCGGCTAACTACGGGTAAAGGGGGAAGGTGGCTCGCCAAGATATCGCATCTTGTGCCTACGTATTCTCATCAGATAAATCAGAGCGAACGTAGTTCGGGAAACTACGGGTTTTAGTTCATCTATTTTTACTTGAGTAAAGTTAAACAACAGTTCCAGCAGTTTAGGGACAAAGCCTGTTTGCGGTGGAACATAAGTTTAATAGCACTCTTTTCATCAGAAAAGGTTTTCCTTGAATTACGGGGCCACGAGGCAAAAAGAGGTTTGAAGGTTTGTTTTTGAGTCTTTTACGAAAGAAGTGTTTTTTTTATGGATGTTTGTAGTTTGTACTGCACTAGAGACTATGACTTAGGAGTGAATGCGTCGCATGTCACCCAAAGGGTGCCATACTAAACATCCTGATTACTGGAAGGAAACCCTCCACTAACCATTTCCTAAGTGGCTTAAGGATCGTAACGTACTGTACCAACTTGCCTTTATTACGTATTTTACTGTTGTTTTGGAGATGAGAAGGAGAAAGGACTCTACAGGGGAAACTATCAAGCATCCTATTGTTGTCATGCAATGGATTCATCCTATTGTTGAGTTTGAAACAGGGAACTCCTAGATGTTATCATGCAAAGATTTCAACCTAAAAGTCTATCATCACTTCCTTATACAAGGGAGTGAGAGTCCTAAGGGAACATGTGAGTGGGAAAAACATTCAAACTGCTAAAATCAATAAAGCAGATAAAATAGAAAAGCAAATAGTAAAGATGCAAATATAATGCAGCAATACAAGCAGAGGGAGAAGCTCAACCTCTAAGCAAACAAGCAAAGAGATCAAACAAAACAGACAAGTAAAGGGAGGGTCACCTCAACCTTTAAATGCAAACACATCAGTTACAAAAAGGAAAATAACACACAAGCAGAGGGAGAACACTCAACCTCTAAAGCAAACAAGCAAAGGGAGCTCAGCTCAACCTTTCACTGCAGTCATGCACCTAGCCTAACATACTCTAGACATGAGACTATCCTAATGCATGAAGCAATGTCAAACAATCATGATGAAAGAAGGAATGAGGGCATGAAAAATGTGACATGTAAGGAAACATAATAATCAAAGAAGGCATCTAACCCTAGAGAGAAGGAAGTTGATGGATGGATGTATGCATGATGTAAACCAAAGGAATACATCAAGGCATTCAACCAAAGATGAAATTTGATGATGGGAAGCATGATGTATACCAAGGGTATCCATCATGACACTTAACCATTCATGGAAGAATTGAATCATGGGAAGCATGATGTATACCAAAGGTATCCATCATGACACTCAACCATTCATGGAAGAATTGACATCATGGGAGGCATGATGTATACCAAAGGTATCCATCATGACACTCAACCATTCATGGAAGAATTGACATCATGGGAAGCATGATGTATACCAAAGGTATCCATCATGACACTCAACCATTCATGGAAGAATTGAAATCATGGGAAGTATGATGTATACCAAAGGTATCCATCATGACACTTAACCATTCATGGAAGAATTGACATCATGGGAAGCATGATGTATACCATAGGTATCCATCATGACACTCAACCATTCATGCAAGAATTGACATCATGGGAAGCATGATGTATACCAAAGGTATCCATCATGATACTCAACCATTCATGGAAGAATTGACATCATGGGAAGCATGATGTATACCAAAGGTATCCATCATGACACTCAACAATTCATGGAAGAATTGACATCATGGGAAGCATGATGTATACCAAAGGTATCCATCATGACACTCAACCATTCATGGAAGAATTGACATCATGGGAAGCATGATGTATACCAAAGGTATCCATCATGACACTCAACCATTCATGGAAGAATTGACATCATGGGAAGTATGATGTATACCAAAGGTATCCATCATGACACTCAACCATTCATGGAAGAATTGACATCATGGGAAGTATGATGTATACCAAAGGTATCCATCATGACACTCAACCATTCATGGAAGAATTGACATCATGGGAAGCATGATGTATACCAAAGGTATCCATCATGACACTCAACCATTCATGGAATAATTGACATCATGGGAAGCATGATGTATACCAAAGGTATCCATCATGATACTCAACCATTCATGGAAGAATTGACATCATGGGAAGCATGATGTATACCAAAGGTATCCATCATGACACTCAACCATTCATGAAAGAATTGACATCATGGGAAGCATGATGTATACCAAAGGTATCCATCATGACACTCAACTATTCATGGAAGAATTATGAGCAATGCAAAGCAAAGCTAGAAAGGGGAATCATCCTGCTAAAGGTTTTAAAGGAAACCCTAATGATTAGTTACAAGGATCACCTAACCAAATGGATTTGGGAAGCTCTATCAAGGCTTAGCAATGGTTCTAAATAGGTATCAACCTAAGCTTTATTCTATCAAGAAGGAATTTGAAGCTTAAGGTTAGCTAAAGTTCACTTTAGAGACTAAACCATGAGGTAAGCTAAGTTAGGATCCACCTAAACACAATCAACTTGTAAAATATGGGGAAAATAGTAAAATCAATCCTAAAAGTCTAGGAAAAATTCTAAGGCTTCCTAAGTGTGTTTAGGAATCATGGTAGAAAATTCAGGGCCAAAACTAAGTCTAAAGGTCCTAAACAAATTCTTTACTTCAAGGTATGCTTAAGGGAATCCACAAGGGGAAGGTCTTAGAAATCTATCTCAAACATATACCTAAAAGTTTCTAAAAAATGCAAGAAAACTCACACAACCCTATCAAGATGTCTAAAGCACTCATGCAAAAAATCGGAACTAAATTCAAATCTATGAGATAGCACAAAAATCAGAAAGAGAATCCATCATTTTTCATATTATTAATCATCTAATTAAAAATGGAAAAATGACAATAAATGGAAAATCATCCAAAAACCCAATTAAATTGCACACAAAAATTAGCGACATGCCAAAGATCAATCATGATTTTTTTCATATTTTTCTAACAATTATTTCTATTTTTAAGGCATTAAAAATGATAAAAGAATAAAAGAAAATCTAAAATGAATAAAAGAATTAAAATAGGCTGAGAAAATATCAGGACCATCAGATCAATGGACCAGTCTACGCATCCTACGCTCACAAGCTTGCCACGCGTGCTCAGAAGTGTTTTAATGAAACGAATCGTTTTGCTCATGTTCACATGTGGTTGGTTTGACTAGAGTACACACTAGTCTCTAATCTTGCACATCCATTCTAAAAGTATGACAATCTGATGCCTCACAGCCATGCCAGTAACCAGTCAATGGTCAACATTATCAAGACTTAATCTCACACGCTAGATCTGTTTACTAAGGCAAGCCAGTCAAGCAAATCCAATGGTTCAAACTTCATCTTCCTCATTCAAACTGGTAAAAGAGGGGGGGATTTTCACGGTGGCTGGAGAAGATTCCGGTCATCTTCTCCGGTGGCACCAACAGTGCCAAGATCTCAACCTTCACCACACTCAACCAAACTTACACTAATCTACTCGTCTCTCCACCCTGATCATGAATCTACACTTCAATTTCAATTTTAACCAATAACAAGTCTAAACCGAAGCCCTAAAGTTTTGGCACCACATCAAGAATCATCCTAATCATCCACGACTTCCATCCTAAAATCATCTAGGTCAATCCAGAGACCTAACCATGTATCTAATCTAACCTAAATGTGCATAAATTAAGAGCAATGGTGAAAAACAAAAACCTGTTCAGAAGCTTCAGCTATGGCACTCTCAAGTGTGAATTCTTGCTTCAAAAGGTGCAGAATCAATCAGTGAATGATGCTTGATCAATCTTGATGCTCAATTCTTCTTGATTTCGCCTCAATCTCCAAACTCAAACTTCAATCTTCAAGCTTCAAAGTCTCAACCGTTTTAACAGAATTTCCCTCCAAATTGCCTCTAAAACCAAGTGAAAACGATCTATGGCTTATATAGAGGATGCTTGGATCAATATCAGGCCCATTCATGGCCCACAAAATCCATTTCACTTTTCAATTGTTCCTTACTTTTTCTCACTATGGAAGCCACGAAACAACTCTGTTTTGCCTTCCAAATTGTTCAAATTCAATGCTTGGATGTTGGTGAGGACGAAGGGTTAAGATTAATTCCTCAATTCTAATAAATGGTGGATCTTTGTCATGTAACTTCAATCTTAAGAAACCTCAAAATTGTTCATGAAATGTACTTCAATTTGGAATTCTACCAATGCCAATCTATCCCAAATGTCATTTACCTTCAAAAAATGCACAAACTTGTAACATTTTGAACCATTATGAATTATTTTTGATTTTTCTCATTTAATGCCTTTTAATCATTCATTCATGAAAATTTCTTCACACATTTCTCATTCTAATCCATATAAATTGATTCTTGGTGCATGGATGGACAAATAACATCATTTTGAACAACTTTCAAGTTGAACCAAATTCCATTTGGGGTGTGTAAGTTGGTGAAATTGACCCATAATAAAAAATGGCCTATAATCTCAACTTCCCAAAATACCCTTGCCTTGCAAAGCTCATATCTTGAGTTCTACAAATCCAATCATGGACTTCTAGTAATTTTTAGAAAGCTAAGAAGATAAGGAACAACATTCATGTTGTCCAAAAGGTCATATGAAAATCCCTTATAGGGAAAAAGTGTCATGCAAGTTGGTTGACTTTAAAGCTCCAAATTCACATTCATCTGATGACCTGTAAATTGTCTGCCTCATAACTTGAGTTCTATAAACCCTACCAAGGACTTCTAGTACTCAAATTCAAGCTATGATCATGCTCTACAACAATCATGTTAGGGTCAAGGTGATATGAAAATCACATCTTGAGTTATATGGTCTTGAAGTTAGGCACTAAACCCGGGGATTTTACACTGTCAAGCTTAGAAATCCTAGCCTAGGAACTCCTCACACTCTTGATTCATGATGAGTTAACCTTGGAATCATTCCTTGGGCATCTCTACACATCCATAAATGATCACATGGCCTTTAAATTAGGTCTCAACCTTCCTCAAATCATCTATTAACCTAGGGTTGACCAGATGAAACCCTAGTTGCACCAATCTTGGTTGTAGCTTCTTATCCTTTGCATAATGACCTGTCTAGGCTTCAAAATGACTTTCAATACTTCTCATGAGCTCTCTCAAGGCTTCAAGTCCAACTTCATGGATTCAGACTCATCTGATGGCCTCCCACAACCCTCAAGTTAGGAGATATACACACTTGGCTTCAACCACTCTCTCTGAGAATCTTTGACTTCTTTGATGAGGATATCAACCCTTGAACACTTGAATAAACCTCTTAGATAGCTTCATAACCTTGTGTAGCCATTTGTTGGTAGTCATACCTCTTGATCTTCTGCACACATGTCAATGCAATGCAGATGATAATGCTAAAATGAATGCAATGAAACACAAGCTAGGTAAAGAAAAAGTTAGGCAAATTTTGGGGTGCAACAACTGCCCCTATTCAAACGTCTTGGACCTGACTGGGTGAGAAGCGAACGACTCTCAAACAATCAAGGTAAAATTCGGTTGAATACCAATAAACCCGGAAATTTGCCAACCACACGCGTAAACGATACTCAGATGGGGACAAATTCTCTGGAAACTGAAGTGATAGTTGCACGGCAACTTGCTGGTGAATGATTAATCTCAAATCTCCGTTGGGATGATCATCTAATTTCACTGCAGCTTCATCCTCAAGTCATCAAGGGATCACCAGTTACACGGTAACTGGTGAAGGATGGTCGATTATGTCGTCGGGCATTTTGCGTTACAGCAGAAGAATTCCTTAACGTCACCTATGGACTCGTCAGGTCGCTGGACATTTGACAATCAAGTCAATTATGCCTTCGGGCATTCAAGGAAATTCTTGGGCGTCATTCGGACTTCGTCATCAAGTTGAAAATAGAATCCTTAGTCAATCATGAACCAATAGGGATATCTAATCTCTTGCCGTCAGGCACTCCGCGTCATCTAGGAGAACTTCTTCGATATCACAGTCGGACTTCATCAGTAAGTCATGGGATTTTGGCACTGCTGTCGGACTTCAATCATCAAGTCTTCAAGGGAAAGTTAAACCTCTCTGTTTGAAACCTGTTGGGGATGACACATCTCCGCCGGGGATTCTGGAGAACTATCAAGTAACTCTGCTTTGGGGATTCAAGAATCATTCTGAATGAATAAGCTTTGCTGAGGGATTCAAGAATCATCCTGAACAAACAACTCCGCTGAGGAACACCTACACACAAGAGCGGTAACGACCTAGCTCATGTTTCACATGCATGTGTTTGACAAATGGCGTAATGCTCCATACGATGGAAATGCTACGCGTTTATGGTAAATGCTATGCAATCATGCAAAATGCTATGGAACCAGATTAGCAAAATAAATGCTGAAGGGAAAACCCTCCTATCAAGGAGAAATAACCATTCTGATGGGAAGAAGGAATCATCCTACTGAGGGGAAGAAATCACACCAATCTCAATTGGACTTAACCTGGGGAAACGAACCTCAGACGATTTTCCACTGGGAAACAAAGTTCTACGAGAACCTGTACTTGCTCAATTGGGTATACGAACCACAAACTGCTGAGGAAACAATGTCAATCGCAGAAATAAACTACACGACCTTCGCAGATAAAATCTTCGTGGAGATACGGACTCCGATGAGGAAGTATAACAACAACTATTCAAACACTCTCCGCTGGGGAAAACCAATAATGGCTTGAACGGCTTCCAAGGACTCGGCTCTCTTGGGGAACTGCAAACTCGGCTGGGGACACACAACCAGACGCTGGAATAAATCCTACCTGCCGGGGAGAATACAACTCTGTGGGGGATTCAACTCTGCTGGAGACTTCAGTCTGAACTATCGGGAGCTGAACACTTACGGATGGTCTTCTACGAGAAAACTGCATGCTGACTCGCTGTGGGGAACGAGTATACACCTCTGCGCATGACTCAGCTGGGGAAATGATGATCCTGCCTAGGATACATCATGGCATACTGCCTGGAGGGTGACGGCCCTGTAACAAAATGAACAAACAGACAAGATACCCTTCACAAAGGGACCTATTAAGGTTATCAGCTGGTGACAATATTCAGGTAATTCAATGTTTTAACAATTATCGGCCTAGGCCAGCAAGTTTATGTATGCGCATTTTAACAAAACCATCAGGCGCTTTTTTGCAAACAAAACAGATAAAAGCTAAAACAAGCAAACAGAAATACTGAATAGTATATGTTTATTGATAAACGAGCCTGTGAATAGGCGAAATATTTTACAACAGATGCAAGCTCCTGAAATGAGGAAGCTGCGCAAGTATATACAGAAATATACAACAATATATATACAAATGTCGAAAATGCGGTGTAGACGAACACCATGAGTTGGTCCCTCTATGACCCACTCGACTTTGATACTTCTTCGACGCTTCAGCTTTATAAGAGATTGATTTGGATAAACGGCCCTGCAGTCTTCCCAAACCACTAAACAATGAAAGTTCACACGTGAAAAGCAGTCATTTTCTTTTTTTAATCCCTAACTTTTGCCTGAATCGCTCTTTCGGGTTTTTGATTCACCAAGATACCCTTTTTTGCCAAAGCCTCCTTTTTAGGTTTTCGACTTTGCGGGGGTACATTTTTTCATTTCTACCCCTAATTTTTGCCCGAACCTTTTATTCCTTTTTTATGGTTCGCCGGGATGCCTCATTTTTGCCTGGATATTCTTTTTCTTTCCAGCGGGTCATTTTAAGCAAAGTATTTTTTAACTGCGTCCACGTTCACAGGGGATGCAAAATCTTCGCCATCCATCATGGATAATAGTAAGGCTCCTCCCAAGAAGACCTTGCTGACGACGTATAGACCTTCGTAGTTAGGAATCCACTTGCCCCTGTGATTGGAATGTGGTGGGAGAATCTTCTTTAGAACGAGATCACCCGTCTGAAAGCTTCTAGGACGCACCTTTTTATCATAAGCTTTCTTCATTCAGCTTTGGTACAGACGACCATAAGCAATCGATGCTAACCTCTTCTCATCCATCAGGATGAGTTGATTCAATCTATTCTTGATCCATTCTGCCTTATCGAGTTTCACGTCGACCAGAACTCTCAAAGAAGGAATCTCGACTTCCAACAGTAGGATAGCTTCCATACCGTATACTAGTGAGAAAGGAGTTGCCCCGGTTGATGTACGTACCGTCGTACGATAACCGTGCAAGGCAAATGGCAATATCTCATTCCAATCTTTGTAGGTCACAACCATCTTTTGTACTATCTTTTTAATGTTTTTGTTGGCCGCTTCAACCGCACCATTCATCTTCGGCCGATAAGGCAATGAGTTGTGATGTTCAATCTTGAAGTTCTGGCATAACTTCTTCATCATCTTGTTATTCAGATTCGAACCATTGTCAGTAACGATTCGCTCGGGAATTCCATATTTGCAGATGATGTCCTTCTTTATGAATCTAGCTACCACTTGCTTGGTCACGTTAGCGTACGAGGCTACCTCCACCCACTTGGTGAAGTAGTCGATGGCTACCAAAATGAAGTGATGTCCATTAGATGCAGTGGGCTCGATCTTGCCGATCATATCGATGCCCTACATGGAAAATGGCCACGGGGATGACATGACGTTCAACGGGCACGGCGGCACATGGATTTTGTCTGCATAGATCTGGCATTTGTGACATCTCTTCGCGAATTTGAAATAATCTGACTCCATCGTCAGCCAGTAATACCCTACTCGTAATATTTTCCGTGTCATGGCATGTCCTCCGGCGTGTGTACCAAATGTGCCTTCATGGACCTCCTCCATAAGTAAACTAGCTTCTTTTTCATCCACACATCTGAGTAGCACGAGATCGTAATTTCTCTTATACAGAACTCCATCAGAGTTGAGGTAGAAATTTCCAAACAACCTCCTCAGAGTCTTTTTTGCTGGGTTGACGCTCCCACCAGATACTCCTTAGTCATAAGGAAGTTCTAGATATCGTAGAACCATGGCTTGCCATCGGAGGCTTCCTCAATTGCAAAAACGAATGCAGGTCTGTCAAGACGGGAAATGACAATTCTTGGAGCTTCATTCTAAAAATTGACTTTATACATTAAAGCAAACGTGGCTAAGGCATCAGCCATCTGATTATCAGCTCTAGGCACATGATGGAGTTCTACTCGATCAAAGAAAGGAAGCAACCTTCTGGCATAATTCATCTACGGGACCAAATTCGACTGACGAGTCTCCCACTCTCCTTTTATTTGGTTAACAACGAGTGTCGAATCACCGTATACATCCAGGTTCTTGATTCTCAAATCAATGGCTTCTTCTAAACCCATGATGCATGCCTCATATTCCGCTTTATTGTTGGTGACCGGAAAAGTCAATCTGTCAGTGAACGGGATGTGGGGCCCCTAGGGAGTCGTAATGATTGCCCCAATTCCACTTCCATACGAATTGACAGCACCGTCGAATATCAACTTCCACTCAGAACTCCTCTCAGGCCCCTCGTCGGGTAGCGGTTCTTCGCAGTCCTTCATCTTAAGGAAAATGATATCCTCATCAGGGAATTCGAATCTCATCGGCTGATAGTCTTTGATAGGTTGTTCGGCAAGGTACTTAGACAAAACACTTCCCTTGATGGCCTTCTGGGAAACATATTGAATATCATACTCCGTCAGTACCATTTTCCATCTGGCAATCCTGCCTGAAAGTGCTTGCTTTTCGAAGACATACTTGATCGGATCCATCTTCGAAATTAGCATGGTCGTGTGATTGAGCATATACTATCGTAAACGTTTGGCAGCCCACGCGAGTGCGCAACACGTTTTTTCCAGCATTGAGTAACGGGACTCACAATCTGTGAACTTTTTACTCAAGTAATAAATGGCATGCTCCTTTCTGCTAGTCTCGTCGTGCTGACCGAGAATGAAACCCATGCTATTCTCAAGAATTGTCAAGTACATGATTAAAGGTCTTCCGGCCACTGGGGGTATCAAAATAGGAGGTTCCTGCAGATACTGTTTTATCTTGTCAAATGCCTTATGGAAATCCTCGTTCCAGATAATCGCCTGATCTTTTTTCAATTATTTAAACATTGGTTCGCATGTGGCCGTGAGTTGAGATATGAACCGAGCAATGTAGTTCAATCTCCCCAGAAAGCCACGAACTTCTTTTTCAGTCTTTGGCGCTGGCATATCTTGTATTGCTTTTATCTTGGCAGGATCAACCTCAATGCCTTTTTCGCTCACAATAAACCCCAGTAGTTTTCCGTTCCGTACTCCGAAAGTACATTTGTTAGGATTCAGCCTCAACCTGAACTTCCTAAGCCTCTCAAATAGCTTCAGCAAATTGACCAGATGTCCCTCCTCCATTTGGGACTTCGCAATCATATCATCAACATAGACTTCAATCTCATGGTGAATCATGTCATGAAACAAAGTGACCATCTCCCGCTGGTAAGTTGACCCTGCGTTCTTCAGACCGAAAGGCATTACCTTGTAGCAGAACATCCCCCATGGTGTAATGAACGTTGTTTTCTCCATGTATTTCAGCGCCATCTTGATTTGGTTATAGCCGGAGAAGCCATCCATGAACGAAAACACAGAAAATTGAGCTGTATTGTCGACCAACACGTCAATATGAGGGCGCGGGAAATCATCTTTAGGGCTCGCCTTATTCAAATCCCGATAATCAACACACATTCGCACCTTACCGTCCTTCTTCGATACAAGTACTATGTTGGCGACCCACGGAGGGTAAGTAGTCACGACCAAGAATCCAGCATCCAACTGCTTTTGAACCTCTTCTTTGATTTTGACGGCCATGTCTAGTCGTGTCCTTCTAAGCTTCTGCTTAACTGGAGGACAATCTTCGGGCAATGGTAGATGATGAACCACTATGTAGGTGTCGAGCCCAGGCATATCTTCATAAGACCAAGCAAAGATGTCACTATACTCTCGAAGCATCTCGATCAGTCTTTGCTTGACGTCGCTCTGTAACGCAACCTCTATCCTGACATTTCTGACCAGTTCTTCAAAACCCAGGTTAATAATCTCAATTTCTTCCTCGTGAGGCAGAATGATCTTATCTTCTTGTTTCAACAATCGAGCCAACTCTTCTGGAAGGTCTTCATCCTCATCAATATCTTTTTCAACTTGATATATCGGGAAATCAAAGTCGAAGTGAGTCATAGAAGGTTCAGGGTCGATGTCATCTGTAGTGTGAATCCTGCAATAAAAATGGTTAAGCTTAAAAAGAGAATATGCAGGTCAGTACTAACCATATTGCCATTTTATTGTTTTTCAAAACAAAAATAAAACAAGAATAACAGAGATCACAAAATTTGAATGCAAAGAAAATGCCCTTTGATTTATTGATAATATGTACATGCATAAGCAATCAAGGCCCTGACAATAAAACCGTTATGCCCCGGGTAGAGCATAAGGTTGTACAATAATTGGAAAATACAAAGCATTACTCTTTACGCGTCACTTGGATGACATCCTGGATGAACCAATTGTTGAGGCTCTGGCCTGGTTTGCACGGCTAAATCCAGGAGTCCAGGTCACAATCACTATCCCCGTCGTCTTCAGACACGACATAGACATTCTCAAATATTTCTCCACCTTTTGTGAACTGAATCGGCCCCTTGACGCACGACATACCGCAAGAGGATGAAGCAGCAGAAGAAGGAGAGTACCCTAACCCAAACCTATCTTGCTTGTTAGGGATATCCAGGACTTGTCCCTAGCCCTGAGCAGAACTAGCTTGCACCACAACATGAGCTTCCTTGAAGGAAGAGAAGGCCACCTCAGGTTTTTTAATCATCGTTGGAATCGCATCCTTGACTTTAAAGGCCTCAAACGCTTGGCACAAAGTTTCGTGGATCTCGCCATCTACCTCGACATATTTAAAAGATGACAAATGGCTCACCATTATGTCCTCTTCTCCACAGACGGTCACGATGCTGCCACCCACAACATACTTCAGTTTCTGGTGCAATGTGGACATTACTGCGCCTGCAGAATGGATCCAAGGCCGGCCCAATAGACAACTATAGGCAGGCATGATATCCATGATATAGAAAACCGCGTCAAAGGTTTCCGGCCCAACCTGAATGGGCAGAGATACTTCTCCAAAGACGGACCGCTTAGTCCCATCAAAAGCTTTCACCACCAGATCACTGGGTGTACATATTATTGCTCCCCAAATTTTGACCCCTTAGATCCTCATCATCATTGTAGGATCATATTTTCTTGATTAGCTAACCTTAATCCATTTTCAGTTTATCTTTGTTAAGATGTAGATAAATTAGGGTTCCGTACCGTCAAAATCGAAACTTCGAGGGTTTGATCAATCAATGTTTTGGATTGATCCAACTTCAAACAAGATCAAGGATAATACATTGGATCAAGTATGAATTCAATTTGAGGTGGTCACCCAGGGATTGAGAATAGTGCAATTTGAGATACTCGATTAGGGTTTCCGATTAGGAAAAGTCAACCGTAGTTTGACTTTTGTTTTAAAGAGTATTTCAATGGTGGTATTTTGGTCCATTAAGTTCCTATGGCTTAGTAAAGTCCATCCAAAGAGTTTCAAGTCCTCAGGATGTCCGGATCATCAACGGGCGACTCGGTAGGCACCGATCGTTCGAACGGTTGACCAAAAAGTCAACTTTTCAACAATAAGGAATTTAACTTCAAGATGTGAATAAAAAATGTTACTTATGTCATATTACACCTCCCCATAAAATTTCATGACCATTGGATCAAGGGTTAAGAAGTAATTGCATAAATCGGGAATTAGGGTTTCGAAAGGGGCAAGACCATAACTCCTCAACCACACATCCAATTGAAGTGTTTCAAAGCTCATTGGAAAGCTCTTGGAAAATCCTACAAAATCCTCAAAGTGGTCCATGATAAAAAAAAAAGCATAGAATTGGAGTTATAGCAAAATTTATTTTTGAAGGGGAAATAACTTAGAAAAATTCTAAGTTATTTAGCACTTGTAAGTGGTTTTTTCAGAAACTTTGAAGGGTTTTTCAACCTAGTTCCATTAGGAATTTGGAAATTCCCAAAACATGAAAGTTGTAGAGCTACTTAAGGGCTTTCCAAATTGTGGTAGAACTCCTCAATAGTATGTGTGAGCATAAAGTTATGCACTATGAAAGTTAGGGTTGTCAACACTTGAAATCACTTTGTCAAAATTTCTCAAAACTGAATTTTCACAACTTGAGTCATCCTCCACCCTTGGATTATGTTGCAAACTGATAATGTGAGGTATGGATGAAGAGAAAACCAGAAGGGAAGTTAGTTTGATGAACATTGCAAGTTGATGGCAAGTAGGCATTATTTTATTCAAATAAAAGGAAGAAAGAGAAATTTTTCAAAGATATGTGGCAGCTGCAACCCCCTACTTCTCTAGCCTTATTTCAGGTCACCTAACCCCCCTCATATCAGCTGGTTTTGCTTGCATTGAGCCATGGAGTTGATGTGAAGAGGCTGCCATTAGATTTGGCAATATTTTCTTCCAAGACTCCCTCCAAAAGTGGTAAATGACCAAGGCTGCCCTCACTCTTGTTTGGCTATAAACAGTGGCCTCTTCTATGAGTCCAAACACACCAGAGTAATCTCAGAAAACCACAGCTCTCACTCTCCTCTCATTCCTCAAGAATTTCAAAACCACCAAAATTTCCATTTTTACCAAAAAACTGTCTTGAGCAAAACTCTGCTCAAGACCAGTTCCATCACTTCCAAACCTCTAAAAAGCATCCACACAAACCCTAAATATAATATAGAAGGTGTCTATACCTTCAAACCTCTCAAAAATACCATTTTGCAAAAAGTCAACTTTTACACTAAGAAAGTTTGACCACCACCCTCAAAACTTGCCAAATCTTGGTCTAGGCTGTTTCTTGCTGATCTAACCATCCACACACCTCACATATGTCATATTAAAACTGTTTAAAGCATTGAAAACCAACTGGAAGTCCCCTAACTCCAATTGTCTTGAAGTTTGGTCTTGTTGCTTCAAGAGGAAGTAAGCTTCATATCATTGCAAAGGAATGAGCATCTCTGGGTTTCTAAGCTTTTTAGCTTGTTCAAGGCTGGTCAACAAGAGGTATGTGATGTTCTAACTGTCTAGAAATCATACATTATCATATTTTGCCATTTTGTGAGGATTTGTGTGAAAATGTACCATGGCTGCCCTTTTAGGTTTCTTTGTCAAGAATCTTAGTTTATATTCATAATGCTTATTTTGTCAAATACTTTGTCATTTGTAAATGATATGTGGATGTTAGATTGTAAGTTTGTGCCTTATTGTCATGTTTAGACTTGTTCTTGAGATTTTGGTCACTTGTTAGTTTTAGGATCCAACCTTGAGAAAGTAGTGTGCTTGCCCTATAACTATGAACTTGGCTCACTGTTAGGATAGGTAGATGACTTGCAAGTTACTCATAGGATCCCCCCTGCCTTTGATCATGTTTGAATCAATGTGGCTATTTGATTTTGCTCTTATGTTATTTTGATGTCATCTTGCTTGTCACTACTAAGAATTGTGTGTTGGGCTGTTGTGATTACTACTTTGTATCTCATTTGTTCTAAGTCACTTGTTTAATGCTTACTTGATCAAGCTCATAATGTTTGTTTTGGTGGAAATATGAGAAACATGAAGTGTGAACTTTAGGGTTTGTCATGAGATATGTGTGCTCTTTGCTGTTCAATATTGGTTCAATATGTCATTCTTTGATTTAATGAGTTTTTGCCTAACTTGAAGTTGTAAACTCATTTTCCTATTCATTTCAAGAATGTGAATGTTATTGTTATGCACAAAATCTGTCTAAGGTTCTATTTGACATATCATGCTTCAAACTGCTGCACTTTGTAAAATATCATGATGACAAACATGCTATATTCTGTTTCAATCCATGCTTACTTGATCTATGTTCATAATATCATTCCCTTACTTATTTGAAATGTGTGTGTGATGCCAAAAACTCCCATTTGTCATGAACTAGCCAGCTGCCCTAACATGTTGATGTTTGTGCATTTTTTGAGCCTCAATGTGTTTCCTTTTGTGTGATGTTGATTTGAATTGGTGTGTAAGCATAGACATGTCTATTATCATATTTATAATGTGTGTGGATGTTTATTTTGGTTTGAAACTCATCAATTTGAAAAATACCCCCCTGCTGCCACATTCTTGCTAAAACAGTTTTTCTCACCAAATGTGCCACAACATTACCAAATTGTTATTCTGTTTGCACATGCCTAATCTATGAGTTGTAATTCATTCATATGCTTGGTTCTAAGATGTACACATGTTTGGTTTGGTCTGAGCTTGCCTATATTTGCATTTCACCACTTAACTTCATTTTGAACCAAAACTGCCAAGAACACATACCAAAACCATGTTCACTTACACAATGATCAATCTCAGAGTGGTAACTCATCTGGCCCTATATTTGTGATGTCCATGAGAGGTCTTCTTCTTGCATTTGAACTATGCTTGCATACCATTAACTGTCCAACTGTTTTAAAACTTTTCTTTTTACAACTTATGTCACAAATTGTAAATCATGAGTCACTTTGTATTTAGGTTAGATTTTGGATTTCATCTGTTTTGAAACTTCATATATGTTGTATTTAGAGTGTGTGAGGACATTCAATTTGATCTAAGCATGTGTTGATATTTGAATTGCATCTCAAACTCTAATGACAGTTGATGTTTTGAAACAGGACATTCTTGCAACTGTCATGTTTCTCCTTGTCATTTCCATATGACAGTTGATGTTTTGCTTCATAAACAAGCCTTTTGGATGTATGATCATTGTATGCATGATATTTGGATTATGTTTGAACCATATGTTTGATTATAACATGCCTAAACTGATCACTAGCTTCAAAGATGCATCCTGTTCATTTTCTTTGCAACTTGCACATCTTTTTTATTTTCAGACTGTCTTGATCCATATCCTATGGTATCTTGCATTGGCATCTTGTGTTGGCATTTGTGTAGACAATTGCTTTTAGGGGGCTGTTTAAGCCAGCTTTGCATGATAACTTAAAAACAGTTTGAGTATGCCTTCACTTGTGTATAAGTTTTGATTGTGCCACTGACTAATGATGTTTTGTAATCTCTATCCCCATTGTTGCACCCTAAAATTTGACCAACCGGTGCCACTTTCGGTTTATGCTTCGACGCATTTCGCATTCGCATTTGCATACTGCATATAGCGCATTTCCTCAATCATGATGATTTTATCGGGATTACAACCCTGTTGTCGCTTTTCAGGTATCTCAGGTCGGTCCGGATAATCGGAGGTTATTTTGAGAAGTCGCGCGCTTCCTGGGTGTTTTCAGTTTATGCAGTGATTTTTGAGATTTTTGGTGTCTGGGGTTACTGTTTGCTTCGATCTGGTCTCGCGCTCTCTTTTATGTTGGTTATTTGCCTTTGTTTGCATTTTTTAGAATTTAATAGCCTTTTGTGTATTTTTAATAGGCTTTATAGATTTTTCAGAATTTAAATAGATTTTTTAATAGCTTTAAATCATTTTTTTAGAATTTTATAGAATTTTTAATAGGTTTTAATAGTTTTTTTAATAGTTTTAATAGAATAATAGAATTTCTTTTAAATAAATAATATAGATTTTATTAGAATTAGTAGAATTTTAATAGATTTTTTAAATAGAAGTGATTAGAGTTTTTTCATTTGTATTAGTTTTAGTTTAATATAGAATTTAATTAGATGTTAATTCTTCTTTTAGATTTAATTAGGATTTTAATCTTTTAATTAGAGTTTGTTAGATTTAATTAGGATTAGATTAGTTTAATTTTCAGTTAGATTTAATTGTAGTTTTAATTACTAGTTAATTAGGTTTAAGGCTTTAATTAGTTTAATTGGGTTTATTTCATTTTAATGGGTCAGATTTCAGGTTTTTTCCATTTAATTTTCGTGGGCTCAGAGTGCTGTTTGGAGGCCCAAGATCGTTTCAGTCCATTTTTTTGTCCAGAAAAGGCCACATGTCAGCTATATAACCAGCCACGCGTGCTCATGAGAAGGACCCACCTCATTTTTTCCATTTCACACTCAGAAGCCACGTTTCCCATTATCCTTTCCCCCTCACCGCGTGGCATCCATGCACGCTTCCCTCCAGCCACGTGTCTGCCTCTAAGCCTCGCCGGTTGCATGATCGGTGGCCATGCAACCACCGCCCCCAACCTCGCCGGCCACCACCAACTAACTTCCGGCCAACCGTAACCAACCCTCAACCAACTCCGACCGTCATACCAGACACCGGAAAACTCAAAAAGCTCAGAAATTCTCTCAAATCTTCATCTCTTTTCCCCCAATCTTCATCTTCCTCACCTACAATGTTCATGCCTCGCCGGAGATACCGCCGGAAAACTCATCCAATTTCCAGAAATCTTCCAAATGTTCATCATCTTCCCTAGATTCCTCGCACCACATTCAAACCAACCTTTATCCGATTTCCAGATCACCAGCGTCTTCAATGTTCATGTTGAGGCTCAGCCATCATCAATACGTTTTTCAGAAACCGTTCGAGACATTCGTTGTATTCAGCGCTGATTCTCCAGATTTTTTTTCATCCAACACCTCCAAGCCTCTTCCTAGAAAACATGAAGAACGTCCATCAATCTTCATCGGAGATTCAACCGAGTTCATCATTTGTTCTGGAGATCGTCGTCTTTGTTCATCATCATCCGTGTGAGCCTCATCCAATCTCCACCACGAAGAGCGATTCACCAAGAATGTTCACTATCATCTCCAGATTCAGCTTACAAGATCCTCAGCATCAAGATCGTCGTCCAGATTGTTGAAGTTCATCGTTTCAGAAATCATCACCATCCTTATCGTCACGCGAAATCTCCAGAAGGCGTAAAGCATCGTTCAAGATCGTCTTCATCTTTGCTCATCAAATCTTCAGATTCACCGTCTTCTTCAAGAGCTTCTTCAAGATCTTCGCAATATTCACCAAGTCTTCATCACCAGAAACGCAAACAAGAGAAAGCCTTCATCGGAGCGTTCATTCGCCTTCAATATCCTTCAACTACAATCTTCAGGACGCATCAAGAAATCCTCCAAATATCAGCAATTTTTTATTATCAAGAACATGGACCTTCGTCTTTTTTTTAATTTCTGCTGAGATCTTCAAGCTGTAAGTGAATTTGCGTGGTTTATTATTGAGTACAAGATTCAGATTGTTTTTTCGGGGAGAAGGTTGAAACGGAGAGGAGAGCAAGGGTTGAGATGAAGATTGAGATGGAGATTGAGAGAGAGAGTTCGGAAATGGAGGGCGCCGTTTGGAGGTGAACAGTGAAAGGAGGAAGCAGGAGGGACTAGGGTTTTGGTTGAGGATAGAAGGAACGGGCTCCGGATGGTGTGGGCCTCTCAAAGCCCAATTCGTTTTTCCAGTTCAGCACCACTGGATTCTTCTTCCCTCCCCCCGTGTGTGTTCACGTGGAATTGGGCTAGGCCTAACTTTTATTATTTTTGCTACAACACCCCCCTGTAACAGATTGTACCCCCCCTCTTGTATTTTCCTTTTCTTTTTTTACTTTTTTTTCATTTGATTAGTTTAAAAAAGAGAAAAATATGGAAAAAGAATATGAAAAAATATATTTGCAAAAAGGATATCCATAAACTAATATTGAAAAAAAATGAAGGAAAAGAATATGAAAAAAATGTGAGAAAGGAAAATATGGGAGAAAAGAATATTGAAAAAAAATGTGAAAAGAAAAGAATATTGAAAAAAAATGTGAAAAGAATAAAGAATAGAAAAATATGTGAGAAAAAGAATATTGGAAAAAAGAAAGAGAAAAAGAAAAAAGAGTGAAAAATATATGAAGAAAAATAGAAAAAGAATATTTGAGAAAAAAGGAAATACTTGAAAAAGGGTATAAAAAATAGTAGTTTGTCGATTTAATATTTTTCTTTTTAGGACCTATTTTTCATAGGAGTTTATTTCACCTTTTAGAGATAGTTTTTAGAAGTCCACTTGTTAGGGGACTATTTTCCATTTGATTTTTCACAGAATAGTTTTTAGGAGTTTATCTTTCCGTATTCAATCATTGTAATCATTTTTCAGAATATCAATAAAATGAGATTTGAGTTGTGGTCCCGAAAGTAGCCGAACTACAACTGCTCTGATTTCTCGTACCAGACGAGAATATGTAGGCATAGGGTGCGATATCCTAGCGAGCACACTAACGACTAACTCTTTTGTTCTCTCGCTGCTGTGCGATCGAGACTTTCCCGCTGACGACTGATGTTATCCTTTTCTCTTGCCCGAGTGCATTTGAGACCAGACCGTAGTTATTCCCATAGGTTCCCGTACCTTTAAAACCAGTTTGATATCTCACTCCTGTGTGAGAACACCCAGCCTAGCCGTGGTTATCCTGAACTACGTAAACTCTGATCTTCCATGCAGTGTGGAAGTACGTAGGCACAAGACGCGAAGTCTTGGCGAGCCAATTTCCCCGTAGTCCCGAACTACGTTGACCCTGACTTTCTCTCTTGAGAATACGTAGGCGTAGAGTGCGACGCTCTATCGAGTCAATTCCCTTCTGTTTAGATTTAGCAGCCGTAGATAGATTGTTTTGCATTCTTTAGACAACCCAAGCAAGCGTGGATCCCGTCGAGTACGACGGACGTGAGGGGTGCTAATACCTTCCCCTTGCGTAACCGACTCTCGAACCCAGGTTTTGGTTGCGACGACCATACCTTTCCCGTTTTTTGCGAGGTTTACTTCGAGCGTTTCCTTTCCCTCCGTTGGGATAAATAACGCACGGTGGCGACTCTTCTGTCAGCCGGCGCCGATTTTCGCAGTAGCGACAGCTGGCGACTCTGCTGGGGACCCAACGTCCCCTGGCTGCTAAGGACTGCGATAGTTCCTTATGCATGTGGGATCCAACGTCCCCTAAGAGAGTCAATCCTAGCGCTTGATTGCTTGTCTTTTGGGTGTTTATTTTTATATTGCTTTTATTTGTTGCCGTTGTGCTGGGGAGGGTGCTACTTTGAGTGATAGCCGGACCTGGGCTGCTTGAGTATGCATTTAGACGTAGTTGTGGAGATTAGTGGGCGAACCTGTTTGCTGAGCAGGCAAGTGTTCCCCACGAAATTCACGCTCAGACGAGGTTCTCTCCGAGGTGCTTCTTTCCAGTCCTGAGGATCTGAGAGGAGTTCAGACGTGAGGATTGTCGACTCTGGGGACCGATAAATTGGAAGTCAGCTAAGTGAGGCCTCTTCATGAGATGACGGTGCCACTCCTTCTGGGAATCGCATCATTCCTCATGAAAGTCTGTGACGCTGATGACCGCATAGGATGCCGTGCCTTAGGTCCATACCCGTGAGTGGGGGGGTTTTTTTGCGAGAACCTTGACTTCCAGACTACCAGCTATCTTGGCGTTCTCTTTTAGAGAGAACGTACTCCGTCGGCTGCGCAGCAGCATTCAGCGCGTGTTGTGGGGGTTGTGATCCTGTGTTTGTTGCATTGCATTGCATTTGCATAAGCATCTTTGCATCATATTGCATAGCATTTCTCCAGTTAGCCAGAGTTCTGATCCAGCCTTTGTTTCCTAAAGGTGAGTACCCGGAGTTTGGATTGAGCAACTGTTGATTGTCAGAAGACGACCAAGGGGTTGGAGCAGACTTGAGCAGATTTGAGAATCAAGCAGTGTAGTCAGTTAAAGGTAATTGATAGCTATGTCTGAAGGCAATTTCCAGTCTCCTAACACCTTGACAGGGTTTACTATGACGTCCCATCCTCGGTATGATTCTATGGAAGACTTCTCGCAAGCGAACAACGTTACTGCATACCAAGTTGTACAGCCTACTGTTGAGAACCGAGATCGACATGAGCAGTTTGTTGCCCGAAATGAACGTCCTCCTCCTGTTAACAATCAAGGTGCTGTTTTCCCTGAGAGGAATCCACGCAGAGATGTCCCGGTAGCTAGGACTGTAAACTCAAGGGCTCTTGAATGTGATAGAAGGCTCCGAGTATTGGAAGAAAGAGTTAAAGCTTTGAAGGTCAAAGATGCTGTTAACCTGAATGCTGCAGACATGTGTTTGGTTCCTGACCTAGTGTTGCCTTATAAGTTCAAAGTGCCGAAATTTGAGAAGTATACGGGAGATAGCTGTCTGAAGCAACATTTGATGATGTTCTGTCGAAGAATGACTTCGTTTGTGCGAGATGACAAATTGATGATCCATTGCTTTCAAGATAGTCTGACTGGGGCATCTATGAGGTGGTATATGCAGTTAGAGAGTAATCAGATTCAATCATGGGTGGATTTAGCCAGAACTTTCCTGAAGCAGTACGATTACAACCTGGATATGGCTCCTAGTCTCGTACATCTGCAAGAATTATCTCGGGCGGAGAATGAATTATTCAGAGGGTATGTGCAAAGATGGAAAGAATTGGCTGCTAGTGTTCAACCACCGCTTCAGGAAAGAGAAATGGTTGACCTCTTATTGGGTACTCTGAAAGGCCATTATTATGACAAATTGTTCGATTGTACAAGCTTTGTGGACCTGATGAGAATGGGGGAGCTTGTTGAGAGAGGACTCAAGAGTGGAAAGCTTCGAGATGCTCCTTATATCCTAGTTGATAAGAATGAGTCAGTTGTCAGTTCTCAAGAAGAGTGGGAAGAAGGAAATGACGTCGTCTCAGAATCTCTAGCATCTCAGGATCGGTTTTCAGACATTTCAAGTCAACGGTCATCCTGTCGTCGATCGCGTCAGCACGCCCAACGAAGACCAAGGAAACCTGAAAGGCAGTTTACTCAGCTACCGGTGTCGTACAGTCAGTTGTTGCCCGATCTGGTCAGAAGTGGATTGATAGTGCCGAAAGAGACTAATCCAATGATTCCACCATATCCTCCAGGTTTTGATGCCAGCGCCCGCTGTGAGTACCATGTTGGGGCACAGGGGCATTCAACAAATGATTGTAAGGTGCTTAGAAGCCAGGTTCAGGATCTGGTGGACTCTAACCGGATTTTTATCGCGCCCCAGGGTTTTGTTCAGATTAACGGTTCACCGTCATCTAGTTGTGTGGGTTCGTCAGTTAATGTCATGGAAGACTCCACGGGAAGTGTGTGTTCTGAAGAATGTCAGTCGGAGAGTTCAGTTGAATATGGGAGAAGTTTCTAGAGGTTTCTGTGCCGGGTGTCGCATCTGTTTTCTCTGCCTGACCCGTTTAGCTTTTGTGCATTAGTGTTTGCTGACCATCACCAGGATTGTTGGCTGGGGTCATTGTACTCGTACTCATTCGTGCTTAAGTGCTGCTTTTGTTGGTTGTACATGTGTGGGCGGTGTTCGTCTGTGTGCTTATAGATTGAGTTTCTCTTTGTCTTGTCATGAATATGTGTTTGCTTTCTGCATTGCATTATCGTTTACCAGGTACATCAGAACCGTGGGTCTTATTTCCCCATCGTCCAGTTTGTTGCAGGAATTCCTTCAGAGATATGGAACAGAATCAGGTTGAATTGATTGAAGTCCGAAGCCAGCTGGGGCAGATGATGAGAGACATGCAAGAGATGCGTCTGGAGCAGAAGATCCTCAAAGAGGAAAATAGTCAGCTGAAGACCCAAATGAGCTTGATCATGGAAGTAGTCAAGAATGTGCTTAGGAAAGAGGATGATCAGCTATCCGAAGCCGCAGTGAAGAAGCTCGTGCCACCTGTGCCTGTGGAACCTGAGCAAGTACAACAAAGGATACATCCGGCTCAACAGAGGATTCAGGAAGGGAGGCCAAAGAGGGTATTTGAGGCGCCACCTTCAACGTATGCTGAGCTCTTGCAGACTTTATTGAGGTTCAAAATGGTTGAAAAGAGAACAATGGAACCGCCCAAGGGAACGATACCGCCTTATGGGTACGATACCAGTAAGCAATGTGAATTTCATTCTGGGGCACTCGGACACGACATCGAGGGTTGTCATGCTTTTAAGCACAATGTTCAAGACCTGATTGACTCAAAAGATATTGAATTCACGCCAAGCGGTGTAGCTGTACGTATTGCTCCTATCCTAGTTGATGCTAAGATGATGGATGTTTCTGAAGCTGCAGTAGGTCAGAAACGTATCATGGACTCCATGGTGTCAGAATCTCCATGCCCACAACTGTTGCCTATTCCTGGGGCAGATCTGAGAAAGAAAATGGCTAAGCATAAGGAGTGCCTTAATCAGTACGGTGGAAGTCAAGAAACCGAGGTTGTATTTGCTACGAAGGTTGTTCAACAGTCAACCCGATACCAGCGACGACAGCAACGATCTCAACAGCAGCAAAGGCAACAACATCCCAATCAGCGAAGAGCTCAAAATCAGAGGCCAGTGAGGGTATTTAATGTGCCTCCGATGCCGTATGCCGAACTTCTTCAGGAGTTGCTTCGATTACAGTTGGTTGAGAAGAGGAAGTTAGCCCCGCTGACAGGTACGCCTCCAGCAGGGTATGATATCAATGAGCACTGTGATTTCCATTCAGGAGCACTGGGGCACAACATTGAAGATTGTCTGGCCTTCAAGCACAAGGTGCAGGACCTACTTGATAGTGCAGCTATCAACTTCGGGCAGGAAGGGCCCAAAATCATCTGAATGAGGAGGAGGGGCTCTATAATTTGGTTGGGTCGCTGAAAGCAGATCAGGACAACTTCGAGTTGCCTCTAATAACTGATTGTGAAGATGGATGGTTCAGCAGCAGGAAAGATGTGAAAGCCCGGTTCTCGGAAGGTGGCATTTTTCTTTGTTTTATCTTGTCATTTCTTTACGTTTGTAGTTGCTTTCCTATTTAAATTGCAATCTTGTTCGTAAAACTTGTTGTTTTCATTCGATTGATGATAATGAAATAAATATGCATGTTTTGATTAAGTCCATTCGTGTTCACTAATTATTTTTTCAAATGTCCAATGCTTGGTTAAGAAGGATCTAAGGAGGATGACGAAATGAACGACATGCAACTTCCGATATTGTATGCTTTTGAAATAAAACCTGCTGATGATGTACAGGCATTGTTTCAAATCCCTAAACACCGGTGATATAAGGAAGATAATCCCTTGTCAACCCCTTTGAGCCTAGTAGTAGGAGTTCTTTCGGAAAACGAAAAACCCTCCATCTTTAACCTGGGGCAGGGTAGGTGTTAGCTAATTTGGCCGAGCGTTCAAGTTGCAAAAGGAGTGTCCGTTCGAGGATCAATCGCACCTTCATAGGTCGTGCCTAAAAAACCACAATGGTTAAATCAAGAGTGAGACAGTCACATTATTCTCCAATGAGTCAGGCAACCAGTGTCACACGACTTGTTCGGAAAAAGAGAAAGCAAAAAGAATCAAAAGCCCGCTAAGTCGAAACTTCAAAACAAATGACTTAGGCAAAAATGAGGGCATACCGCTGGACTTATAAAATCAAAAGAAACTCCAAAGAGTCAGTCCAGGCAAAAGTTAGGGATAAGAAAAAATATGAAAGGATCAAAAAAGAAAAATCCTCGGACAAATACGAGTCGTGTGACCCTAAGTCTCAAAGACGAAGAGCGAGTGGCTGTCACTCCAAAAACTCATGGTTTCTCGAACTATCACTCCTATCTTTCAGCCTCTGAGAGGTGAGCGCTAAGGTCGAATTAGCTGAACGTAGGATGGGAGAACATCAAGGAGAATGGGTGGGTTAAAATAAACTTCGAGCCTTTATCCTTTCCTTCAAAACCGTGAACCTGACCACGTTATAACCTTCAAAAGTCCTATTTGAAGCAGGTTTGTTTCGAAAGCATACTTCGGTAAATATTGCGTCGAAACTGACTCCTAAAAGGGTTCCTCTTACCATGGTGGTATTGATGTTGATATTCTTGATAAATGTTTTGTGCATTATATGCTATAAACTGTTTTTCCTTTTCCCAGTGAACAGATTGGATGTCAAAACTATCATATGCGTTGCATTAATACATCTTTCATGCATAACAACTTGTTTTACTTGCGAGTAAGCGCTTGACAGCAGGAAAGTTTTCTACAATGGAAGGTATGGTCAGGATAGAATACAGAGCGCCCAAATGTTCCGAGAGCAGGAGCAAGCTATTATCGTGATCCCCAGTCAGGTCAGCCTTTCGAAGTCAGTTATCCTGGGGCAATCAGGTTGAGATTCGGTAAATATCTCGTAGTCAGGGGCACTACTCTGAATCAGATAATCAGGGGCAAAGTCATTGCAATCAGGGGCAGGCCATCTTAAGAGCGCAGAAGTTATTCTTTATTTGAGAAGCATTTGATGGGAAGTATCTCTCCGAAGTTCAGAATGCTGGGGCATTTCATATCAGACCATCAGGGTACAGATTTTCAGATTTCCTTTTGAGGAGCATCACCACAGAGGTCCCGCAGGATGGGGCATATCAGAAGCAAAGGGATTGTTCTTCTCCGTATCATCAGAGTTATTCAGAGCTATTCGAGTAGAGTCGGCCAATTTTCGAGTACGAGACAAATGTTGGGAAGTCATGTCACCATCCTTGACTCTTCAACCAGAAAATTGTGTATTCAGACAGAATGTTTTCCAGCATCAGTTGTACCTGACCCATCACAGATAGCCTAAAAGCCCAAATCCATGTTGGCGATCACTGTGAGGCCTATCCGTGTTGGCGCATCAGTTTCCAAATCCAATCTGCATCAGTACGCAGGAAGACTCCGGCTATTTTCTCCAGCAAAGTCCAATTTTTCATTGGCACGGGTAAGCTATCCCCAGAGAAGTCCCATCATACTTGGCACATCTGCTATTCCCCAGCAGAGTTATATTCCCCAGCAGGGTGTTACTTCAACGAGGTGCTTGGTTAAGTTCCCAATTTCCCCAGCGGAGTTGATTTCACTCTTCCAGCATTTATTTTGCTGGAATGATTCTGTGATATCCGGTTTATCCCCAACGGAGTTGGCTTCATCTTCAGCATTTATTTTGCTGACGTGGTTTTCTGTACCCGACTTTCTCCAGCAGCCCGAGCCTACATTAGCATATTGTATACATCATCATATTTGCATCATACTTGCATGTCATTTTTAAAATGCGTAGCATTTCCATTCTGAATGGAGCATTACGCCCTAGAAAGATTCAAACATATGCATATGCATATGAAGCATAAGCCAGGTTTTCGATCAGCCTCATATGGCATGTGAATTACTCTGTGATCAGTTCAGGGGCATTCATCCAGCAGCAGTGTTCAAACAATTCAGCAGTTTATTCGTATTTTAGGTCATACAACAGTTGTGCTTTGATCAATCAGTCATCTGGTATCGACAGACTTTTCTTCCCGTCAATTCATATTGACGATGTGTTCCTCCAATAAGTGGATTTCTCCGTCTATCATTAGACGTCTTGAGTTCGAATATGGCTTTCTTCCCATCTATCATTAGACGATGTGAAGTTTCAGGTGATTTTCCAGTGGGGTTTCAAGATGGGGTTTCTCTAGCAAGTGGTTTTCTTTCCGTCTATCATTAGACGATGTGAAGTTTCAGGTGATTGTTTAGCGGGTTTCTTATTGTCAGATCATACGGATGGTGTGTTTCCCCAGCGAGTCTTCTCCGGCTATCTTTAGATGTTGGGAGGTCCCAAAGCGATCTTTCGGATAATGGCTTTCTTTCTGTTTATTGGATGAGATGACATTTCAAGAGGGATTTTCTGACCGTCAATCCTTATTGACGTCGAGGCTCTTTGAAGAATGTTCGGTTTTCCTGATCGTCAATCCTTATTGACAACATGGCTCTTTGAAGGTGGTTTTCTTCCCGTCGGTCCTTACTGATGATGTGGCCCCTTTAAGGATATTGTTCTTTCCATCAATTCCCGTAGACGAAAGGATTCTGAAATTTGAGGGATGGTGTTGAATTGCGTATGGGTGTCTTTCCGTCTATCCTTAGACGATGTGAGTATGGATCAGGGTGTCTTTCCGTCTATCCTTAGGCGATGTGAGTATGAATTTTGGGTGTCTTTCCATCTATCCTTAGACGATGTGAGTATGGATTTTGGGTGTCTTTCCGTCTATCCTTAGACGATGTGAGTATGGATCAGGGTGTCTTTCCGTCTATCCTTAGGCGATGTGAGTATGAATTTTGGGTGTCTTTCCGTCTATCCTTAGACGATGTGAGTATGGATTTTGGGTGTCTTTCCGTCTATCCTTAGACGATGTGAGTATGGATTTTGGGTGTCTTTCCGTCTATCCTTAGACGATGTGAGTATGGATTTTGGGTGTCTTCCCGTCTATCCTTAGACGATGTGAGTATTGAATTTTTCCTTCGATTTGGGTGTCTTTCCGTCTATCCTTAGACGATGTGAGTATTGATTTTTCCTTCGATTTGGGTGTCTTTCCGTCTATCCTTAGACGATGTGAGTATGGATTTAAGGGTGTCTTTCCGTCTATCCTTAGACGATGTGAGTATGGATTTTGGGTGTCTTTCCGTCTATCCTTAGACGATGTGAGTATTGGTTTTGTTTCTTCGGATTTTGGGTGTCTTTCCGTCTATCTTTGGACGATGTGAGTATATTTCTCTTCCTGTCTATCAGTAGGCAATGTGAGAGGATCAGGTGTTTGTTGTTGCAACCCTCGGGTTTGTTATCTGTGGTATCACATAGGTAACGGGCGTTAAAATCAGGAGTTCTTTATCAGATGATTGATCAGTTTGTTGCCGTGACGACTTGGTTTTCTGGATTTTATTCCCCAAGCAGTTTACAGTATATTCTCACGGTGGGAAAATTTTCAGGTTTATTGGTATTCAACCGTCTCGTACCTCGAATGTTTGAAGGTTGCGCGCTCTTCAACCCTTCAGGTCCAAGTCGCTTGAATAGGGGCAGCTGTTGCACCCTAAAATTTGACCAACCGGTGCCACTTTCGGTTTATGCTTCGACGCATTTCGCATTCGCATTTGCATACTGCATATAGTGCATTTCCTCAATCATGGTGATTTTATCGGGATTACATCCCTGTTGTCGCTTTTCAGGTATCTCAGGCCGGTCCGGATAATCGGAGGTTATTTTGAGAAGTCGCGCGCTTCCTGGGTGTTTTCAGTTTATGCAGTGATTTTTGAGATTTTTGGTGTCTGGGGTTACTGTTTGCTTCGATCTGGTCTCGCGCTCTCTTTTATGTTGGTTATTTGCCTTTGTTTGCATTTTTTAGAATTTAATAGCCTTTTGTGTATTTTTAATAGGCTTTATAGATTTTTCAGAATTTAAATAGATTTTTTAATAGCTTTAAATCATTTTTTTAGAATTTTATAGAATTTTTAATAGGTTTTAATAGTTTTTTTTTAATAGTTTTAATAGAATAATAGAATTTCTTTTAAATAAATAATATAGATTTTATTAGAATTAGTAGAATTTTAATAGATTTTTTAAATAGAAGTGATTAGAGTTTTTTCATTTGTATTAGTTTTAGTTTAATATAGAATTTAATTAGATGTTAATTCTTCTTTTAGATTTAATTAGGATTTTAATCTTTTAATTAGAGTTTGTTAGATTTAATTAGGATTAGATTAGTTTAATTTTCAGTTAGATTTAATTGTAGTTTTAATTACTAGTTAATTAGGTTTAAGGCTTTAATTAGTTTAATTGGGTTTATTTCATTTTAATGGGTCAGATTTCAGGTTTTTTCCATTTAATTTTCGTAGGCTCAGAGTGCTGTTTGGAGGCCCAAGATCGTTTCAGTCCATTTTTTTGTCCAGAAAAGGCCACATGTCAGCTATATAACCAGCCACGCGTGCTCATGAGAAGGACCCACCTCATTTTTTCCATTTCACACTCAGAAGCCACGTTTCCCATTATCCTCTCCCCCTCACCGCGTGGCATCCATGCACGCTTCCCCCCAGCCACGTGTCTGCCTCTAAGCCTCGCCGGTTGCATGGCCGGCGGCCATGCAACCACCGCCCCCAACCTCGCCGGCCACCACCAACTAACTTCCGGCCAACCGTAATCAACCCTCAACCAACTCCGGCCGCCATACCAGACACCGGAAAACTCAAAAAGCCCAGAAATTCTCTCTAATCTTCATCTCTTTTCCCCCAATCTTCATCTTCCTCACCTACAATGTTCATGCATCGTCGGAGATACCGCCGAAAAACTCATCCAATTTCCAGAAATCTTCCAAATGTTCATCATCTTCCCTAGATTCCTCGCACCACATTCAAACCAACCTTTATCCGATTTCCAGATCACCAGCGTCTTCAATGTTCATGTTGAGGCTCAGCCATCATCAATACGTTTTTCAGAAACCGTTCGAGACATTCGTTGTATTCAGCGCTGATTCTCCAGATTTTTTTTCATCCAACACCTCCAAGCCTCTTCCCAGAAAACTTGAAGAACGTCCATCAATCTTCATCGAAGATTCAACCGAGTTCATCATTTGTTCTGGAGATCGTCGTCTTTGTTCATCATCATCCGTGTGAGCCTCATCCAATCTCCACCACGAAGAGCGATTCACCAAGAATGTTCATTATCATCTCCAGATTCAGCTTACAAGATCCTCAGCATTAAGATCGTCGTCCAGATTGTTGAAGTTCATCGTTTCAGAAATCATCACCATCCTTATCGTCACGCGAAATCTCCAGAAGGCGTAAAGCATCATTCAAGATCGTCTTCATCTTTGCTCATCAAATCTTCAGATTCACCATCTTCTTCAAGAGCTTCTTCAAGATCTTCGCAATATTCACCAAGTCTTCATCACCAGAAACGCAAACAAGAGAAAGCCTTCATCGGAGCGTTCATTCGCCTTCAATATCTTTCAACTACAATCTTCAGGACGCATCAAGAAATCCTTCAAATATCAGCAGTTTTTTATTATCAAGAACATGGACCTTCGTCTTTTTTTTAATTTCTGCTGAGATCTTCAAGCTGTAAGTGAATTTGTGTGGTTTATTATTGAGTACAAGATTCAGATTGTTTTTTCGGGGAGAAGGTTGAAACGGAGAGGAGAGCAAGGGTTGAGATGAAGATTGAGATGGAGATTGAGAGAGAGAGTTCGGAAATGGAGGGCGCCGTTTGGAGGTGAACAGTGAAAGGAGGAAGCAGGAGGGACTAGGGTTTTGGCTGAGGATATAAGGAACGGGCTCCGGATGGTGTGGGCCTCTCAAAGCCCAATTCGTTTTTCCAGTTCAGCACCCCTGGATTCTTCTTCCCTCCCCCCGTGTGTGTTCATGTGGAATTGGGCTGGGCCCAACTTTTATTATTTTTGCTACAACACCCCCCTGTAACAGATTGTACCCCCCCCCCCTCTTGTATTTTCCTTTTCTTTTTTTACTTTTTTTTCATTTGATTAGTTTAAAAAAGAGAAAAATATGGAAAAAGAATATGAAAAAATATATTTGTAAAAAGGATATCCATAAACGAATATTGAAAAAAAATGAAGGAAAAGAATATGAAAAAATGTGAGAAAGGAAAATATGGGAGAAAAGAATATTGAAAAAAAAATGTGAAAAGAAAAGAATATTGAAAAAAAATGTGAAAAGAATAAAGAATAGAAAAATATGTGAGAAAAAGAATATTGGAAAAAAGAAAGAGAAAAAGAAAAAAGTGTGAAAAATATATGAAGAAAAATAGAAAAAGAATATTTGAGAAAAAAGGAAATACTTGAAAAAGGGTATAAAAAATATTAGTTTGTCGATTTAATATTTTTCTTTTTAGGACCTATTTTTCATAGGAGTTTATTTCACCTTTTAGAGATAGTTTTTAGAAGTCCACTTGTTAGGGGACTATTTTCCATTTGATTTTTCACAGAATAGTTTTTAGGAGTTTATCTTTCCGTATTCAATCATTGTAATCATTTTTCAGAATATCAATAAAATGAGATTTGAGCTGTGGTCCCGAAAGTAGCCGAACTACAGCTGCTCTGATTTCTCGTACCATACGAGAATATGTAGGCATAGGATGCGATATCCTAGCGAGCACACTAACGACTAACTCTTTTGTTCTCTCGCTGCTGTGCGATCGAGACTTTCCCGCTGACGACTGATGTTATCCTTTTCTCTTGCCCGAGTGCATTTGAGACCAGACCGTAGTTATTCCCATAGGTTCCCGTACCTTTAAAACCAGTTTGATATCTCACTCCTGTGTGAGAACACCCAGCCTAGTCGTGGTTAGCCTGAACTACGTAAGCTCTGATCTTCCATGCAGTGTGGAAGTACGTAGGCACAAGACGCGAAGTCTTGGCGAGCCAATTTCCCCGTAGTCCCGAACTACGTTGACTCTGACTTTCTCTCTTGAGAATACGTAGGCGTAGAGTGCGACGCTCTATCGAGTCAATTCCCTTCCGTTTAGATTTAGCAGCCGTAGATAGATTGTTTTGCATTCTTTAGACAACCCAAGCAAGCGTGGATCCCGTCGAGTACGACGGACGTGAGGGGTGCTAATACCTTCCCCTTGCGTAACCGACTCCCGAACCCAGGTTTTGGTTGCGACGACCATACCTTTCCCATTTTTTGCGAGGTTTACTTCGAGCGTTTCCTTTCCCTCCGTTGGGATAAATAACGCACGGTGGCGACTCTTCTGTCAGCCGGCGCCGATTTTCGCAGTAGCGACACCCATTCTCATTGGATTGTCTATCATCAATAATCATTTTTGCACCACACACTTTGAAGTCTCATGCTATTATGAACTAACCAGAAGTTGAGGTTTTTATAAAAACTGTTGCGTTTTTTCTTTGCATCTGCTGTCAACATGTTTGTTTTGGTTTGTTTCTGTTGTAATGATTTAATGTGGTTGGAACATGTATTGATGATCATCATGTGTCTTGATTCATGAGTGTTGACTTTTAAATTTATGCTACATCAAAGTTTGAGTTTCTTTTAATTAGCTGGTAGAAGTTTTGATGTTTGACATTGTGA
This sequence comes from Lathyrus sativus, assembly GCA_963859935.3. Classification (NCBI taxonomy): domain Eukaryota; kingdom Viridiplantae; phylum Streptophyta; class Magnoliopsida; order Fabales; family Fabaceae; genus Lathyrus; species Lathyrus sativus. The sequence continues at coordinate 62,648,928 of OZ012737.1, read as the reverse complement.
TGACAGTGGCTATCATTGTTCTTTGATGTTGGAATCATGTTGAGACTGTCAAGGGCCTGTTTTAAAATTCTAAGAAACTTTTCAAACCTTGTCTCCTACCAGTTCCAGCTTTCTCATGATAGGAGTCTGTTTTATTGTTGTGTTTGCATCCCATTACATTGAAGTGTGATGTTTGTTTTCCTCAACAGAATCTCTTCAATCATGCTGTTATATTGAGAGTTAAGGCTGGCCCCCCCTTTTTTTTTAAAACTTTGTCATTTGCTTGATGTTTTGGTAGCTGGTATATAAGGGTTCATTGTCTGATGATTGGTTTGGTAATAGCCAACTTGTCACTGTCATTGGTAAATTGACTGTTGTCATCAAATCTCAATACATGATTGTATCTGTCATATGCCTCAGAGCTGCTAATCCATGAGGACACTTCTCTCAGGCATTCTGGGGGAAACTAGTTTGTAGCACTTGTTAGGATTTTGTGTTTTGCTTGTGTAAAATTGTTGAAGGCAGAGTCATCATGTATGGCTGTGTGAGCTTATGCCAAGGTTGAACTTCAAACTTTGACGATGTTGATTGAATACCACACTTTGCTGGCCACTACTGTCTTAAAGTTCTCAACTTTTGATTCTTATCAGTGCTTCAAGTTTCCCTTGAAAAATCTTTGTGTGTATAGTTCAGTGACCTGTTGCAAATATGAATTGATAAGCATATGTTGTCATGAACTTTTGTTTTAGCATTTGGTTGCAACTTGATGATCACTTTTTGATTCAGTGAGAAACTGAGATCCTTCTTTGAACATAATCCATGGAAAATGTATTTAGAGCATGTGCATACCTAGCATTAAACTTAATTGCATCTGTGTTGAACCTTGAAATCCAAAATGCATTCCAAACTCATAGTATGCATGTGCATTCGTGTTTTTTATTGTGTACATTATTTCACAAAATGATTGATTCCATCATGATCCTCATAAAATTTCAAGTGGTTTTGACTAAAATTTCACCAAAAAAAGTTGAGTTTTGAGTGAGTTACGCATCAAACCGTATTTCGGCATTTCATTGTTTTATCTTGCCCAGAAATCCTTTGAAACTTACCTCATATACTTATTGGGGTGGCTAAATACACGAATGTATAGCCACCCCAGTGGTAGAGACATGCGCCCCTTATGACCTTCTGCCCTTGTGTCCTGAGTTCAAGTCCCATGGAGGACACTTTTTACCATTTTATTTCTTTTTATTCAACAAACTTCAAAAAATTGTAACTTGCTTATTTTTTATCATTTTCAATCCATTCTTTTTGAAAAATGTTCATAATAATGTCTAGTTTTATTTAATAAAAAAAATTTCAAATTGACCATAGTCACATTGCTGCTTGCCTACTTGAAAGTTGGTTCTTTTATCGGTCGTTACCTCGCGTCTTTTGTTGACATTCTCTTATGACATGTTTATTTATCTTGTGAGATTTGTTGATGATTGTTTCCTTTGTGTTTGTTAACATGATAGGAATTTGTTTCTTTTGGTTTTTACCATGAATTTACATCATTTTTCCTCCTAAATTATGAGGTTAAACTGATTTATTTGTGATTGATTGTCATCAATGCATATTGTTGTTACATTTGTTCCACCTTGAGTTCATGACATGTTTGCTTCCAAACTGTGATTTGATTATATGGTTGTCACCTTTATGCTTTTAATCTTTAATATGCCTTTAATCTTTGTCAAGATATGCCTAGGTCTTTACCTTTTCCTTTAAGTCTTGTAAGAACTTATCTTTCCTTGCTTATTGTTGTGACCATATATCTTGATTGTAATCATTAACACCATGATACCATGCTTGGTTGTAACCATTCATCTTATTTGAAGTACTTGACTATTGTAATATGCTTGTTTTTAACCATGCCTTCATATTCATCATGTTTGAATGTTTATGCTTTATCTTCCCCCAAGTGATGAAACTTTTTAGTTCTCATCCAAGTTGCCCCCCTCTTCCCTTTCAAAGGAAAAGTCTCTCTAATGACCCTTGTGTCATGGAAAGCTCATTATCTCCCTTGACTTTGTTAAGTCATCTTTAACCTTAGTTTAGAAGCCATTAGACTTTGCCTTAAGTCTAAAAGACCCACCTTTACTAGGAGTGTTCTTCAATTAGAACCCTAGGATGGAGTTTGTCAACTCTATGTAAGAATCATTGTCATGAATTCTTACTTCCCCTCTTGAGTGTTCAACATAGATCTAGGGAGTTTTGTTAAACTCCATACAAGCATAGTAATGTTTATTTCCCCTTGAGCCTTGATCATAATCAAGTGTTCTTCAACCCTAGTGAGGTGAACTACGATTGCTCTGATTCTATCCTAGTTAGGATACGTAGGCAGAGGACGCGATGTCTTTGCGAGCAAACTTAGAAACTAACTTTAGGTCATAACTTTCACCATTTTTACCCAATTCCAATCTTAGCAAATATTTACCAAACTTAGCATGCAAACAAACAAAAGGTTCCTGTAGAGTACTACAGATGTTTAGGATGTGAAATACCTACCCTATGCATAACCAACCCCCGATCTCTGAATCTCTTAGCGTTGTTGTTACATCGCGAAAAGGGTTTTTCTTTCTTTAGACCTTTCCTTTGGATAAATTAAAGTCCGGTTGTAATCTAAGAATTAAAGATTCAAGTTAATCAATAGCTTGGTATCACGATTCTTACCGCATTAGAAATGGCGACTTCACTGGGGAATACAAATACTTAACTTGAGGGTTTAGCCTATTTTGTTTAATTGCATGCTATATTTGTAAATATTTGCTTAACATGTATATTTGTCAATATATTTGTTTGGTTGTTGGGTATTTGGGTGCTTTGAGTGGTGAAACGGTCCTATACCCGGACTTAAGTGAAATTATGATAGGATGGTGGTATATTCAAGAAGGCTTATAGGGAGTTGATTCCCGACCAAGCTAACTTGAGAAACCACCGCTCAGTGTAGGCCCTCTTGAAAGTTTTAGTATTGTTGATCGAGTATTCGTGAAAACAATGCTACTTTCAACGAAGGAGCCCATAACACTGTGGACTTTTAGATTACATTTTACCCCACTTTGGCCTTATTAGGACGTAGTGCGATGACTATAAGGAAGTATTTCCGAAATAGTTGATACGCGATACTACATGAAGGTGAGAAAATTACTTAGAAGGGGGGGGTTGAATAAGTATGATAAATAATCAAAGATTCAAACACAGTTATTTTTATCCTGGTTCGTTGAACTCACTACTCTAGTCCGCCCTCTCAAGAGTGATTTGCCTTTCTCAGTCAAGGACTTAATCCACTATTTAATCAAACAGATTACAATAGTAACACCTAAGAGCAACTGTTCTTAGTCTTCTCAAGAGCTACTGATCCCAACTGGATCCTCTTAAGGAAACCTTTTACAATCAATGTAAAACTATTACAAGAGTAAGAATGCTTCTAAAAAGCTATTATCACAACTGTGATATTTCTCTAAAGTTTAAGAACAATGTTACAGCAAATAAGATAAAAAAAACTTTTGAGAGATTTTCTTTTTGTGAATATTTTGCAAGAAGTTCGTTTTTGAAGAAGATGGAGTGGACTTCTTTATATAGGCACTTAGATCCATGAAGTATTCTAAACGTTGGAGGCTGTGCTGAAAAAGCCTGGAGCCTTTTGTCTTTTACTTTGTAGAAACTTTCCTTAGAATGGAATGCACAGATAAAACCTTTTTGTCCGTGTTCTTGTGTCTAGCATAAAAGAGGAAAGAGCTGTTGAGATATGCCAACGTACATATTCAAATCTTCTTCACTAAGTAAGTTCAGCTATCAACATCAGAGTCTGGATCTTCTGAATCTCCAGAGTAGAGATCTTCTGGATCTGCAGAGTCTTGGGATGTTCTTTAGATTATGCTGAATCAGAGTATGCGCAGCTTGTGTGCTTGAGCGTGTAGTTCTGTCAGAGCAGAGTCTTCTATATCAGATTCTCAATACTTATGCAGCGCAGTATCTTCAGAGTCTTCTGATGACTAAGCTTCTGAACTCTCAGAGTCTTTTATTCTTTAAAGGCTTCTGCTTCACAATCTTCAGTAGATAGCACTCAGATTCTTCTGGATGCAGCGTTCAGATCTTCATCTAAGATGCTCTTGAACCTTTGAAGCCTTTCATAATATCATTGTTCAGATCCAAATTTGCTCTTTAAGAATATTTTCTTTAGTACCTGTAGAAAACAGTTTAGAACATATTTAGAGTATATAATTCTTGAATACAAAATTCATAAGTGTTATCATCAAAACATTGATTAAGTATATTTCAGATTCAGAGCCTGATGCAAGAGGTTTGACTTTCAGAATCAAATCTTGATGCCAGATAATTATGACTTCCTTCAGTCGGAGCGCCTGGTTATCATCTTGCTTGAATTATCTTCCAGAGTAAAGGTATCAGAGTAAGCTATCAGAGTTGATTGAATACTCAGATTTGCTTTGAAGATCAGGTTCTGGTTGGAAAAGTCTCAGGGTAACTTCAATGAATTATGTCATATATATCAATGTAATCTGAAAGACTTAAACTCAAAGTAAGTTAATAAAATGTCTGAATTTCAGTTTTAGTAATTGCTTATAGTTTGAACAATCAGATTTTCTTTTTCTCCCCCTTTTTGTCATAATCAAAAAGATTTTTAAAGACATAAAGATACAGAATAAAAGAAGCATATAGAAGCAAAAACAGCGACATTCATTTAAGCATATCAGAGTTCACAATTAAACAGATAGATTCCAAAAAGCATAACACAACAATAAGAAAACAACAGAAACAATAACATGTGCAAAAACATCAAATAAAACTAAGTCTGGCTTGAGGCAATAAGGGTCAGAAGCTCTGTCATTTTGGCAGTTGACTCTTCTTGCTTAGACATCCAGGTCTTAATCTCATCAGTTGTCTTCTCTTGCTTTACCATCCAATCTTTTATTTCCTTGACATCATTCACAAGTTCTGTGACCACAGATGAAGAGGGAGCAGATGCAGTAGCAGCAGGGTTCTCTTCAGACTGGTTCTCTTCAGAAGCTTGTTCAACCATTTCAGATTCAGGAGCCTCTGGAGGAGCAGCTTCCAGAAGCAACACAGGAGGAGGAGGAGGCATGTTCATCAGAGTTATCTTGATTAATTTTTCAAACTGAGCCTTAGCAAGCTTAGAGCATTTAGCTCTAACTTTTAAAGCAGCTTTGTTGAACATCCAGATGAAACGCTTCCAAGCAGCATTTGAAACAGTTGGATCCAAACTTGACATGCACACATCCTTAACACGAGCATATTCAGAATCTATATCCTTCTTGAATATTTCAAACATATCATTAACACATGATCCTAGATCTGACTGTTCAGACTGTTCAGAGGGTTTAGGATTAGGAGTGTTAACAGGAGTAGGTTCAGATGGTGTAGGTTCAGATGGTTATGGTTGAGGTGATGTTGGTTGAGATGTTTGGATGTCAGATTGAGGGAGTTCAGATGGTTAGGAATGGTTTGTGTTTCAGATGGTTGGGGGATGGTTTGTGTTTCAGATGTTTGAGTTTCAGATGGTTGAATTTCAGATGGTTGAGATGTGGTTTTCTGAGGTGGGAAGTTGGGTGGAGTATGAAACATAGAAATGGGCACATGTTCCTTCATAGCACTGTCAGAACGTGCTTGTTTGAGTGACTCTGGTTCAAAATCAGATGAATCAGATGATTCACAATCAGAAGATTCATCTGAGTGAATAGATGTTGAAGAAATGATAATGGATTGATTGAGGGGTTCTATATCCAGAATATTGTCAGAAAGATTTGGATCTTCTGATGGAACTGGTTGTTCAGAGTGTTCAGTTTGAACAGTCTCTGGTTGGTTTGGTTCTGAGATGATTATATCTGGTTGGGGAATTTCTAATTGGGGATTTTCTGGTTGTGAAATTGCTGGTTGTAGAATTTCTGTTTGAGGAATTTCTGTTTGTGAAATTTCTGGTTGAGTAATTTCTGTTTGTGGAATTTCTGGTTGAATTGATTGAGGGGGTTCAGATGTAATATGAGGTTGGGTTTCAGAGGGAATTTGTACAGAAGATGGTTGTGAATGTACTGGCTCAGATGAAGGTGTTTCAGATGAAAGGTTTGCAGATTGTTTGGGTTTAGAAGTTCTATGTCTAAGGTTTGGAGAGAGTTGAGGTGATGAAAGGGGTGAATGAACAGCAGGTGTAGGATCAGATGTTAATACCTGATGAATAGTGTCTCTAATCTCTTCCAAAGTGGCATCTCTAGAATTGATTCTGGATTTCTTTGCTCCCTTCTTCTTCTTCTTCCTTGGAACTTCAGATACTTTCCTTTTCTTCTAAACCGATCCTTCTTCAGTTTTTCTCTTACTACGCCTTTCCTTCATCAGATTGGGCATTTCTTCTCCTTGTTTCTGAACAAGGTTAGCAGGTAGAGGTATTCCTTCCTTCAGACACTTGCGATGTAAGTCCAGACAATACTTTTTGGTTCATCTGCACTGAACATTGGAAAATCTTCTATGGGTATTCTTCTGCCAATGACCTCCTTAAAGTTTATCTTCCTTAGTTTATCATTCAGCTCTGAAATTATTTTCATCCTTTTCATAGTGAGTCCATTTATCTCAGATCCAATGATGTATGACAGATCCTCTATTATCTTTGCATCTGTCAGATGCTTCACCAACTTGTTTTCTACAAGGATGTCAGAAATCAGTTTTCCCAGAGGTATCCAAGTTCTAACTTTCCCAGCTTTAGCTCTGACCTCTTCTCTAGTCTCTTTGACATGAGTCAGAAGATGACTGAAAATCAGATAGGGCAGATCAACCTTAATATTCTGGCTGATGCAGTACATGAAGTACAGATGCTCTGAACTCACATAGTCTGGTGAGTTGGTTGACTTTCTGTGAAAGATTGTACTCATAAATATCTTTTCCCAGATCCTATAGATAGGTTTCAGATCTTTAACCTTACTTGTTGGTGTTCCAGCTACAATAATTTCTTCATATACCTTAGCCATATCAATACGTGAAGCTGCTAGGTTTGTGACACCATCAGATTCTGTATAAATGAACAGTTGCCTGATCAGTTTTTCAGTAATAACTATCTCCTTCCCAAGAACAGATGAGTGAATGAACTTAGGACCAGTACTAGCATGAATCCAGAATTCCTTTACAAGAGTTGGGTATACAGGACCCATCAGTCTCTCAAAGTACTTCTCCCAGCCTTGAGCTTTAATGGAAGTTGTTAGGTCAAACCCATTTTCTTCTATAGATTCAAGATCAACAAAACTCTCACACAGAACCTCAAGATCTACTACTGGAGTAAATAGAGTGCGTTCTGGTTTCTTGTACATTATATTTTTGTTGGAGATTTCAGCAGCATTTGATGTAGAAGCCATTGATGAGGATGAAGCTTTTGATTTTGGTTTAGGGTTTTGGTAGAGTTTGAAGAGTAAGAAAAAACGCATAGGTGCAGTGAGTGTGAAAAGTGTGAAAATGTTGTGATAGGAGGTATTTATAAAAAAAATCAAGCATTGGCACATCAAAAGACACATACGCACGTTTATACAGCATTTAATGAAAGTAATCATTTCAATTTAAAATTATGACAATTGGGGGGAAATCCAAGAAAAATGAGATTTTCAAAGCAATACCTCAAACGTCAATTCAGTAGAGCACTCCATCTTTTCAAATACTGAGTGACACGTGTTTGCTTTGTATGTGCATCTGATATCTCTCAAGAAATGAAACGTTTCCAACATTCAGATCTTCTGAGTTTGTTAGTTCGGAGTTTCACACAAGTAAATCAATTAAAGATAAATGAACAAATAATCAGATGAAATACTTCAGATCTTTAAACATTTTGCATCTGAGAAGTTGCCTCTGATAAATATTACTCTGGACAAAAATCCATACAAATATTTTTCAGAATGAACTTAAACCTATCTTCAGCAAGGGGTTTTGTGAAAATATCAGCCCATTGATGATCTGTATCAACAAAGGCTAGATTTATTACACCCTTCTGAACATAGTCTCTGATGAAGTGATGTTTAATTTCTATATGTTTAGCCTTAGAATGTAAGATTGGATTTTTTGACAAACATATAGCAGAAGTATTATCACAGAAGATATAAAGATTACTCTCATAGATCTGATAATCTTCTAACTGACTCTTCATCCAGAGCATCTGCGTACAACATCCAGCAGCAGCAATGTATTCTGCCTCTGTAGTTGATAGTGCAATAATGGGTTGCTTCTTGCTGTACCATGAGATCAGATGACTTCCAAGAAACTGACAGCTTCCAGAAGTGCTTTTACGTTCAACTCTGTCTCCAGCATAATCAGCATCACAGAATTCAACTAATGAAAATTCATCAGATCTTCTGTAACACAGACCCATGTTAGTAGTACCTTTCAGATACCTTAGAATCCTCTTAACAACTGTTAAGTGTGATTCTCTAGGATCTGATTGGAATCTTGTACATAAGCAGACACTAAACAGAATATCAGGTCTAGAAGCAGTCAATTATAGAAGAGATCCTATCATACCTCTGTAGAGTTTCTGATCTACCTTCTTACATACCTCTTCCTTACCTAAAGTGCTTGTAGGGTGCATTAGAGTCTTTGCCATCTTACTATCAACCATGTTGAACTTCTTCAGAAGCTCTTTAACATATTTGGTCTGATGTATGTAGGTGCACTCTGGAGTCTGGTTGACTTGGATTCCCAAAAAGAATATCAATTCTCCCATCATGCTCATTTCAAACTCTGCCTGCATACATTTAGCAAACTCCTTTCCAAGCATAATATTTGTTGATCCAAAAATAATATCATCTACATAAATTTGAAAAATCAACAAATCTTTCTTAAGAGTTTTACGGAATAAAGTTGTATCCACTTTTCCTCTGATAAAATTTTTCTTTAGAAGGAAATTGCTCAACCTCTCATACCAAGCACTGGGAGCTTGTTTTAAGCCATAAAGAGATTTCTTTAATTTGAAAACATGATCTGGAAAGTTTTCACTTTCAAAACCAGGAGGTTGGTGGACATATACTTCCTCTTCTATAATACCATTAAGAAAGGCACTTTTAACATCCATCTGATACAGAGTGATATTATTCTATGCAGCAAATGAAATAAGAAGGTGTATAGATTCTAACCTTGCCACTGGAGCATAAGTTTCAGTGTAATCAATACCTTCGTGTTGACTGTAACCTTGAGCAACTAGCCTTGCCTTATTCCTTTCAACTTCTCCTTTTTCATTCAACTTATTCCTGAAGACCCATTTTGTTCCAATAATGTTGAATCCTTTAGGTCTAGGAACCAGATCCCAAACTTCATTTCTGGTGAATTGATTTATCTCTTCTTGCATGGCAATAATCCATTCATTATCTTTTAGAGCCTCATCCACAGATGTTGGTTCAATTATTGACACTAAGCCAAACAATGAAGATTCAGATGTTCTGAGATAGGATCTTGTCCTGATTGGATCATCTTTCTTTCCAATAATCACATCTTCTGGGTGAGATGCCTTGATTCTGGAAGAAGATCCTCTGACATTTGATCTTTCAGAAATGTGTAAGTTGTCCAATTGAGAAGATAGGGGAATAGCATCTGGAGTTGCTTCATATTCCTTTTCTTTAGCCTTTTCTGCCTCTGATCCTTCAGAGTCTGTGAGAATCACTTCTCTATCTGCAGAATTCTCAACCTGCTTTGGCTTTTCAGAGCCAAGCTTATCATCAAATCTTACTGTAACACGGTGGGAGAACTGACTTTAAACAATGTTGCGGATAGCAAGAGTCGCCACCGACTTTTATTTTATCCATAAGGAAAGGTTATAAAAGAACAGGAAAGACCTTAGAGAATATTTTGGGTCCGGGGGGTAGGTTATGAAAAGGGAAGGTGTTAGCACCCTTTTCATCCATGGTTATCCATGGGCTCTTAGGTACTTAAGCTCACTTTTGAATTGTTTTGAAAGTGTAGTGTGTGAATAGAAAATTTTCAGAATAGTTAATAAATAATCCATGTAAGGATGTGTTAAGAACTTGTTTGAAAACTTGTTGAAAATTTGTTTAAGTGTGAAACAGTTTTGAAGTGAGCAAGCACCTAGGAGTAACCTACCCTGATGTTTAAGGTCTTTCTTATTCTTTATCCTTTCCTTAGTAAGACTATCCCTACTATAATGGAGTAGGTAGTCCTTACTTTGGATGTTAAGGGATATGTGAGGGACAATTTGACTTTGAAGGCCATTGAGGGGTGTAATAAGCACATATAAGGGACCATCATCATTTTTCGAAAGGGACTTGATTCGTAAAGGAAACCATAAGGGACTTTGATGATTTTTTTATTTGAGGGACTTGCTTTATACACCCCACTTAACCATTATTCGTAGGCAACTTGAGGGATATCCTTAGGAAGTGAGACGGCGATCAAAATCGACTTACGTGTGTGACGTGTTTATTTTAATTATCTTTATTTAAAAGTGATCTAAATTTATTTTCATATTACATACAGGTTGTTACACTCCCTAATTACTAACCATAATAATAATTAAATAATTAAACAACTTTACATCCAAGAAACAATTACAAAATAATAAGCAAAATAATTAAATAGCAAAGATAAATAAAATATAAATAAGCAATAATAAATAATAAAGGGGGTTAATATTATAGTATAAGGAAAAAAATTTTTAAATAAGATAGTTTTAATCATCATTAACAAAAAGCACAAATATCTTATCATTTTAAAAGGTTATTAATTTGAGATTAGTAAATACAGAGTAAATTAAGTTGAGTTATTGAAGGTTAATTTGAAAAGAAGATAATTGGTTTTAATTTTATAAAAAGAGTTGATTAAGGTTAATTAATTATCTTTAAAAAAATGATTAATTAAAATGGATTATCAATTTATTTTTTTAAACCTAATGGTTAACTAAAGGATTAAAATATTATTAAAAGAAAAAAACTGATTATCGAAAAGTTAGAAGATGATTACGGTGATTTTAATGGTGATTAGTGTGATTAGTGTGATTAGTGTGTGGTTAGGCGTTATATTATACAAGTAATGAAGCAACAGAGAGAAAACAAGAATGGAAAACTAATCCCCAGAATCCCCAAATCGGAAACCCTCCCCCTCAACTTCCGATCGCGTCTTCTCCTCTTTCCAATCGCGTCTCACTCAAATTTCTGTACCTGAAACAACAATCACAACATTAGTCATTCAACAGACTCAGTTCAAAGTGAGAGGTTACCGAAGGCTGGTAGAATGGTGAAGACGCGTGCGGTGGAATAGACTCTTCGACGGTTGTGTCTGCGGCGTCGGCGGGATTTCGTGGTAGCTGAAGGTAGCTCGTCGGCTAGAGAGATGAGTTCTCCTCTTTTCTTTGCTCAATTTTTAGGTTACGAATTCGGTGTTTTGCGGTAGTACTAGGGTTTTTTCGTGAGTTCCTGATGTGTTTCTCTGTCTCTTTATATAGGCTCCAACCGAGGTTCCCTGTATTAAAATCACATTGAATGCTGATTGATGATTGATTCAGGGTTTCCTTTCTTGGTTTGAAGAGAGTTCGAAATCTTTCCTTTTTTCAGTGATTGTAATGATGATTTGATTAATTGATATTCAATCCTTTGATTTGTGATTCGATTTGGTTCTGACTAGCAAACTTGATGATTCGATTTGATTCCATCTTCAAGGAATATTCCCTAATCTTTATTTTTTCTGACTTGGCAGGTACAGGTGGCGAAGGGTTTTGGGCTAAAATGTGGATTGGAGGCCCAGAGTGATTACACTCGCATATGATACTGAAGCGCGGATGTTTGTTGATATCTAATTTCATCGTGGCCTTCAGTTGATAGTGCAGGGAGCATGTACGGTTTTACATACTTTTCAGCGGATAGACAACTTCTATTTCATCCTTATTTCAGTTAAAAACCTTTCATGAGAAGAGGTAATGGTTGGTCGTCCGTGCGTTGGAAGTCAAGTTCTCAAGGACAAACGAGCTGTGTCTGGTAGCATTTCTTTAGTGAGCAACTGTCCCTTTGGCTTTTTCTCATGAGCTTGAGAGTGATCACTGTTCATATATTCTAGGATTGATAATGTCATGAGGAGCACCAGCGACTTTTTCCATTCCCAGGCGCTTGACTGGTGGATTGTGATGTTTGTGAGAATGCCGCTAAATCTCAGGAGCAGCAGCTCTATCACAAGTTGCAGTGTTTGCCTCAACATTGAGAAGTTGCGTAGAATGAGTTAGCGCATTCATAGAGTTGTCACTGTCAATCAAATGGGACTCGGCCTTGCCAAAGAACCGAATTTGTTATCTCATCTGGAATATATTCCATGGAAGTAGAATCTGTTTCCAGTTTCACGGGAAAACTACCAGGGTTCTTTGAGGTGTAGCAGTTTCATGAGCCAGGTAAGGTTCTTTATGAGAGTCTTCTGTAGTAAATCTATTTTTGTAAAAATAGCACTGTTGGTGGGAGGTTTATTTGGAAGATCAGCTTCAATTGTGGGAGATTCAGCAGTAACACCTTTAATGGAAGCTTGATAGGCCTTGGATACATCAGGTATGCCTGCAATAAAACTGTTGGAAACTTCTTTCAACAAAAAACAATCATTTCCTAAGTATTAATCCTTATGATCTGCTTCTTCAGAGACATCTTTATGCCATTCTATGCTAGCTTTATTGGCATCAACTTCTTCATCCTCAGTTTTGTTGGCAAGGGTAATGAAGGATTCGTTTAATGTAGGAAGTTGTGACATAGCAAATTTGAAACAGTCTATGAGCTCCCTCGGCATGAAGAGAAGTTTTCTGAATTATCACTAATAGCTAGACCAGCCAAGGCATTCGTGGAATTAGCAGCCATCTCAACAGTTCTGCCAACACTTGAATCAGGTGAAATTTTATCTCATCACTGTTTCCCTCATTCTCTCTCTTTATCACTCAACTCATTGCCAAGATTACTCATCTTACTCTTACTAACAGTCCTAAGATCAGCATTTCCAGAATTATCTTGCAAGGAGAATGGATACAAGACCCGACAACAAATCCATTGTAGGAGCAGATGTAAATGGATCAATGTACAACTCATAAAGAAGCTGAAGACCAGAAACATGAAGCAATGCATTTACATCCGACTCCAAAAGCTTCACCAGAACATCAAGAAATAACCTTCACGCAACTGCAATAACATTTAGGCTGCAAAGTTGTCCGCTTTACAGGTGTGTCTAGCTCAAATTAAGTAGTAAGTGTGATATTTGGAACTGGCTTGCTGATGTGGTCAATTAGAAGTTGCAGAATAAGAATGCCAAGATTGCCATTGTTATTATTATTGTTTTCGACATTCTGAGACTCTGCAACATCTGTCTGGCCTTGTGATTGGTGAAATCGTATTTGGAAGTAGTTACCATCTTAGAGGAGTAGGATGGATCCATATTCGTTATCGACATTCTGATTCATTAGTTGTGGCCTGATTAATCCTTTTATATGTGGTTACATTGCAGGGTATTAATCGAGATGATTTTGAAAAATACAGTTGAGATTTCCTTTTGGGTTGATGGCACAGGAAGGTTCAGCGCAGGACGGTTTTGGGTGCCGACTGTTTGAAATGGTTCTTGGCTGAAATGCGTTCAAGGTATGGATTCTCTGCTGCTTTGCTTTATTACGTCTTAATTTCTTCTGTTGATTGCTTCGACCAGATGACACTTTTATTAGTTTTTTCGGTAAAGCGAAAAACACGAGTTCATGACCAATCCTTTGATTGGAGCTTTGGTTCCGTCTCGAATGTTAACAATTGTTTTCACTTACTTAGGTTGTCAAGGACAAAGCAAAGTGACTACTTTTATTGAATGATTTTTTACAAAAAGTCAGATGTTGTGAATCGCGATAGCTACGAACAAGTTAATGGGAGGAGGAGTAACTTTGAACTCGTTGTGTCAGAAAACTCTAACTCGAGGTGCCTTCACATTTCCATCCAGGAAGCTGAACTTGTCCTGCTGTAGTTGTAGTCAAGTTGTAGTATTTCTGCTATTGTCCGACTTGTATGTCTTGTAACTTTCCAAAGTTTGGATTTGCAATGCCTTGTATGGTAGGAACTTGTATGTTGTAACCAATTTGGGAAAAAAAACTCTTGAATTAGTACGTTGAATTTGACTATAGCATTAAGCCTTGGATTTTAATCACATGAGGATGCCCAAAGCTTCTTGAGTTTTGTATTTTGTGAGCTTATATTAATATTGTAGACCTTCAGAATTTATTTTAGAAATTTTCCGCCAGCTTGTATTGAGGTCTTGAATGCGTGTCGCAAGAGCTGATTGGCTTCCATACATCAAATCATTAGAATTTCAACCAAAGGTATTCTTGTTTTACTATGAGTATGAAGTCCCATACAATCCGTAGTGTAGCAGCATCTTGACCTTTGTAATAGCCTTTTGTAAAGTAAACACTTGAATGTGGATCCTTGGACAATATTGAACTTGATCTCCTTATGATGAGTATTATTTGCAAATAATTTCAACGTATCATGATCTTGCATTTTGAAACCGAGCATATAGACTTGAATTTAACCTTTATTATGAGAATAATTTATCTTAACATGTGAAGGCCTTACATTTTGTCACATAAAAGGGAGTGTCGGGACCTTAGGAGTTACTACATCTTGTGAATCTTCTTAGAACACAAAGTCTTGTATTGTGAGGGCAAATTTTGGGGTGCAACACTTACATGAATAGATTCTTCCACAATCTGTGTTTCAGTATTGAATACTCTGTAGCCTTTAGAGCGTTCAGAATAACCAAGCATGAAATACTTTTGTGCTTTGGAATCAAACTTGTTAAGATTCTCTTTAGTGTTAAGTATATAACAAGTACATCCAAAAGGATGAAAATATGAAATGTTAGGCTTTCTGTTCTTCCACAGTTCATATGGAGTCTTTTTCAGAAGAGGTCTTACAGACACTCTGTTCTGAATGTAACAGGCTGTGTTGATTGCTTCTGCCCAAAAGTGTTTTGCCAGATTTGTCTCATTGATCATGGTTCTGGCCTTTTCTTGCAGAGTCCTGTTTTTCCTCTCTACAACCCCATTTTGTTGTGGATTTATAGGACAGGAAAAATCATGAGCAATGCCATTTTCAGAAAAATATTTTTCAAAATATTTATTTTCAAATTCACCACCATGATCACTTCTGACTTTTATGATTTTGAAATCCTTTTCATTCTGGACTTGCTTGCAGAAGTCAAAGTACACAGAATGTGACTCATCCTTGTGTTTTAAGAACTTTACCCATGTCCATCTACTATAGTCATCAACAATGACTAATCCATACTTCTTGCCTCTGATGGATGCAGTTTTCACTGGTCCAAACAGATCAATATGAAGTAATTCTAGTGGTTTGGAAGTAGAAACAACATTTTTTGATTTAAAAGATGTTTTTGAAAACTTCCCCTTTTGGCATGCTTCACAAAGAGCATCTGAGGTGAACTTCAGATTAGGAAGTCCTCTGACAAGATTAAGTTTATTAATCTGAGATATACGTCTCATATTAATATGGCCCAATCTTCTCTGCCAGACCCATTGCTCTTCATTAACAGACAAGAGGCATTTAACATTCTGAACTTTAAGTTCTGAAAGATTTATTTTATAAATGTTGTTTTTCCTCTTACCACTAAATAGGATAGAGCCATCCTTTTGACTAATAGCTTTACAACATTTTTGATTAAAGGTAATATCATAACCATTGTCACTTAATTGACTTATGGACAATAAGTTATGCTTTAAGCCTTCAACAAGTAAAACATTAGTTATAGAGGAAAGTTTACCATTTCCAATAGTGCCAGATCCAATGATCTTGCCTTTCTGGTTCCCTCCAAACTTCACGTCACCTCCAGATCTAAGTTCTAGGCTTTGGAACATAGACCTTTCTCCTGTCATGTGTCGTGAGCATCCAGAATCCAGGTACCATGACTGGCGTCCTGATCTTGCTGCTAAGAACATCTGCAACAGGGATTATTTTTCTCTTAGGTACCCAGATCTTCTTGGGTCCTTTAGGGTTAGTTGGTTTGTAGGTTTGTCTAAAATTCTGTTTTTCAACATAATGTTTATTCTGACTTGCCTTGGGTTTAAACACATAAGTATTCTTCTCAGATCTTGTGTGTTTAATGTCATTTAAGTGACCAAACTTAAATTGAGAGTACAGAGGTGTCTTCTTGATGAAGAGTTTGTCAACAGATTTTGGATTACTTCTAGAGGAAGATTCATATCCAATACCTCTTCTGTTATTCCCACTAACACCATAGATCACAGAAGCCATCTTGCTTCTGTCTAAGCTCTTAGTAAGGAATCTCTGAAAGCTAGAGTCATATTTTTCTAAAATGTTTTTACATGACTTAGTCTCAGATTCAGATTCTTGTTGAGCTATTTTAAAGTCATTTTTGATTTTCAGATTAATTTCTTTTTGCTCAACAAGTTCTGTCTTCAGAAGATCAATCTCAGATTCAAGACTGCTTTTCAGCTTGTATTTGAGTTTGATATTGTTATAACTTTTCAGAACTTCTGATAAAACTTTGATAAGTTCTTCTTTAGTAAGTTTAGCCATTACCTCTTCAGCGTCATCGTCAGATTCAGAATCAGATTCAGATCCTGAAGTTCCTTCCTCCTGATCTTCTATGTTGGCCATCAGTGTAACATTAGCACATTCTTCTTCTGATTCAGAAGATGATTCAGATTCATCTGAGTCATCCCATGTTGCCATCAGAACCTTCTTCTTTTTGTCAACCTTCTTCTTGGGTTTTTCTCTTTGAAGTTTGGGGCAATCATTCTTGTAATGCCCAGGTTCTTTGCACTCATAGCATACAACTTCTTTCTTGCCAGATCTTCTGTGTCTAGAAGATTCCTTTCTCTGATCAGATTTTCTGAAGTTGTTGAACTTCTTTCCCTTGTGCTTCCAGAGTCTGTTGATCCTTCTGGACAGCATGGATAATTCATCTTCTTCTTCAGAAGAAGATCCTTCAGAGCTTTCTTTAATAACCTGCAAGGCTTTAGAAGATTTATTAGATTTTAAAGCAATAGATTTACCTTTCTCTTTCTTCTGAGGCTCATCTTCCTCAAGCTCAATTTCATGGCTCCTCAGTGAGCTGATGAGTTCTTCTAAAGATATCTTGTTCAGATCTTTAGCCATCTTCAAGGCAGTCACCATTGGTCTCCATCTGGTAGGTAGACTTCTGATGATTTTCTTTACATGATCTGATGTGGAGTATCCCTTGTCCAGAACCTTTAGACCAGCTGTAAGGATCTGAAATCTAGAAAACATAGTTTCTATATTTTCAGATTCTTCCATTTTGAACGCCTCATACTTCTGTATAAGCGCCAGAGCCTTGGTCTCCTTCACTTGAGAATTTCTTTCATGAGTCATTTTAAGTGACTCAAACATTCCATGAGCTGTTTCTCTGTTAGTAATCTTTTCATACTCAGTATGAGAGATTGCATTAAGCAATATTGTCCTAGCCTTATGGTGATTTTTGAAATCCTTCTTCTGGGCTTCTGTCATTGATTTTCTATCAATTTTCTTGCCATCCTCATTTGTAGGATGTTCATAACCATCAATGACCAAGTCCCACAAATCAGCATCATACCCAAGGAAGAAACTTTCTATCCTGTCCTTCCAGTAATCAAATTTCTCTCCATCAAACATGGGAGGCTTTGTGCTGATTCTATCCCCTTCATATTTGTTACAACTGGCTGTATTGGATGTAGAAACATCACCCATAATGACAAACAAATATATACCAAAGTAACTTTTCTCACTGGATCTTTACTGGCACGGTTAAGTGATAACACACGCAGAACCGGAGCTCTGATGCCAACTGAAGGTGAGAAAATTACTTAGAGGGGGGGGGGGGAGGGGTTGAATAAGTATGAAAAATAATCAAAGATTCAAACACAGTTATTTTTATCCTGGTTTGTTGAACTCAACTACTCCAGTCCACCCTCTCAAGAGTGATTTGCCTTTCTCAGTCAAGGACTTAATCCACTATTTAATCAAACAGATTACAATAGTAACACCTAAGAACAACTGTTCTTAGTCTTCTCAAGAGCTACTGATCCCAACTGGATCCTCTTAAGGAAACCTTTTACAATCAATGTAAAACTATTACAAGAGTAAGAATGCTTCTAAAAAGCTATTATCACAACTGTGATATTTCTCTAAAGTTTAAGAACAATGTTACAGCAAACAAGATAAAAAAAACTTTTGAGAGATTTGCGTTTTGTGAATATTTTGCAAGAAGTTCGTTTTTGAAGAAGATGGAGTGGACTTCTTTATATAGGCACTTAGATCCATGAAGTCTTCTCAACGTTGGAGGCTGTGCTGAAAAAGCCTGGAGCCTTTTGTCTTTTACTTTGCAGAAACTTTCCTTAGAATGGAATGCACAGATAAAACCTTTTTGTCTGTGTTCTTGTGTCTAGCATAAAAGAGGAAAGAGCTGTTGAGATATGCCAACGTACATATTCAAATCTTCTTCACTAAGTAAGTTCAGCTATCAACATCAGAGTCTGGATCTTCTGAATCTCCAGAGTAGAGTTCTTCTGGATCTGCAGAGTCTTGGGATGTTCTTCAGATTATGCTGAATCAGAGTATGTGCAGCTTGTGTGCTTGAACGTGTAGTTCTGTCAGAGCAGAGTCTTCTATATCAGATTCTCAATACTTATGCAGCACAGTATCTTCAGAGTCTTCTGATGACTAAGCTTCTGAACTCTCAGAGTCTTTTATTCTTTAAAGGCTTCTGCTTCACAATCTTTAGTAGATAGCACTCAGATTCTTCTGGAGGCAGCGTTCAGATCTTCATCTAAGATGCTCTTGAACCTTTGAAGCCTTTCATAATATCATTGTTCAGATCCAAATTTTCTCTTTAAGAATATTTTCTTTAGTACCTGTAGCAAACAGTCTAGAACATATTTAGAGTATATAATTCTTGAATACAAAATTCATAAGTGTTATCATTAAAACATAGAGATATTACTAAGAAACAATATGTGTTCTTACACTACACTCAGACGAGATTCTCTTGAGAATATTATCAATTACCAAGTAATTTGGGAAGTTGATAATATCCGAAAGATGGGTTGATGACTCTGGGAACTTTGTAGAACCCGTTCGGCAAGTACAATCAATCCATAGTACAAATCTTTGGGGATGGGTAGACCCTTGGACTCATGCTTGTCCTTAAACCTAAGCTTGTGTTTTGTGCATATGCTTGTGTTTGTGCATCTTGCATTCATATCATCATATCATCATATCATCACATGGTTTCATGGAACTCAGACTTTGTTGTTTGTAAACATCAGAGGTCGTCATAAACAGTGAAAGAAAGAAAACTTTGAAGTACACTTACAAGGGTTTTAACCTAGATGACTTGAAAAGGTTGAGCACCTTAGTGACAGATCCAGAGGGATTTCAAGGCCGGTATGGGAAGTTGTTGCTACTCTTGAAGATAAAGATGGATAGTGGACTTCTTTCTACTCTTCTCCAGTTTTTTATGATCCGCTCTACCATTGTTTCACATTCCCTGATTATCAGCTAGTGCCCACACTAGAAGAGTATTCTCAGTTGATTGGATTGCCCATTCTTGAAGATTTTCCTTTTCCAATTGTGGAGAAGGACCCTAAAGAGAAAGATATCGCCAAAGCTACATGTTTGGGAGTGGTTGATATTAAGAAGAACCTGATTACAAAAGGAGGAGTCTTTGGTTTAAAAGCAGAATTCTTGGTTGAAAAAGCTCAGTATTATGCAGATCATTTAAGCATGGATGCATTCGAGGCTATCCTTGCCTTACTCATCTATGGTATCTTCTTGTTCCCGAGCTTTGAGAATTTTGTGGACCTCAATTCCATCAAAATTTTCTTGAAGAAGAATCCTGTGCCTACCTTGTTAGCAGACACCTATCATTCTGTTCATCTGAGGAACTTCCACAATGGAGGAATGATCACTTGTTGCGCTCCTTTGTTATACAAATGGTTCACTTCACACTTGCCCAAAGCCAACGCTTTTTGGGATCCAAAGAAAGGATGGTGGTCACAAAAGATCATGGCTCTTACCCACTCCGATATTGATTGGTATAGTCGTGACTATGATGGGATAATGATCATTGATAATTGTGGGGATTTTGGCAATGTACCTCTTCTCAGTGCTAATGGAGGAATCAGTTACAATCCAATACTCGCCCACCGACAATTGGGATACCCTCTAAAGGACAAACCCAATAGTGTTCAAGTGGAAAATATTTTCTTCAAAGAGGGAGAAGATAGTCAAGGATTAAAAGGGAAGATTCTAGAGGCTTGGAAGCATCTACACAAGAAAGGGGAGAAGGATCTTGGAAGACTCAACTGTGTCTCTTTGGAACCTTACCTTCAATGGGTTCGAAAAAGAGCCATCACACTAAGGATGCCTTATTCTAAGCAAGAGCCTATGGCCTTGAAGGAAGAACGTCCATTGGTCTTCATGTCTGAAGACGAAAAGTTGAAGATTGCTTTGGTCAAAGCACAACAAACTGAAGAAGCTTGGAAGCACAAGTATCAAATAGTCGTTGAAGAAAATGCAGAGCTCCAGAGACAACTCCAGTTGAAAGACAAAGAAATCCTCTCTTGTAAGAAGAGGAAAGCACTAGAAGAACCTTATGAGCCTCAATCTAATCCGTGGAAGATAATTGTGGACAGACTCATCTTTGAGAAGACTCAGATGGAAAGAAAGATCGAGAAGCTCAATTTAAGGCTGCTAGGGGAACCTTGATAGGATTCATTTAGCTGTTGTTTAAAACTCTTGTAAGGGGAAACAATGTTTTGTAACCCATTTTGTTAATCAATGAAATGGAGACTTCTGATGTTCGTAAATATCTGAGTTCCATGACACCATTTGCATTTGCATTTGCACTTCTTCTAACCATTCAAGGAAATTCATTTTTTTCTTTTTGCAGACAACAACATGGTAAGAAGAGACATGCTTCGGGTTCCAGATCTGAGGTTAGGCCGTCTAAGGATGTTAACAAGACTTGTCCGAAATCCCGCTGCTTTCATAGTCAAATATGGGGACCTATTGCCATTGATAAGTGCTCCGATCAACGAGCCCATGCTACAAGCTTTGGTTGAATTCTATGATACAACCTACCACGACTTTGTATTTCCAGACTTTCAGTTACTCCCAACCATCAAGGAGTATACTGCTTACTTAAAGATTCCATGGACTTTTACGCTCCCTTATGGAAAACCAAAGAAGAGGGACTTGGCTAAAGCCCTACATATCAAGCTGGAAGACTTACCACCGATGAGAGTGAAAGGAGGGTGGTACGGAATGGATGCCAGACCTCTAATGGAGATGGCTGAATATCATTATGAAAGCAGAAACCTGGGCATTTTTTAGGCGATTCTGGCATTACTGATATATGGGCTATATCTTTTTCCAAGCAGTTACGATTTCATCAGCGAAGAAGCGATCCGCCTCTTCATCATCAAAAATCCGTCAACGCGATACTGGCTGACACTTATGTGGTCATCCACCGTTTCATCTTGTATGATTGTGGGCAATTCTCATACTGTCTTGCATTACTCGACCGATGGTTTACTTCTCATCTGCCAAGGACTCATATCCTTTAGAGGCTTCCTACCAAAAGAGCATGGGTTTCTAAACTCATCACCCTCAGACACCATGATATCACATGGTATGACACTAGCCTCGGTGACCAGGTCATGATTCCTAGCTACGGAGATTTCCCCAATGTGCCTCTCATTAGGATAGAAGGGGTGATCACCTATAATCCTGTTCTCGCCTGGCGTCAACATGGATATCCTACCGGACCAGAGCCCGAACCAGAACTGTTGAGGCCTTGCTTCTGCGAGACGGGTCGCAACTAAGAACTAGAAGCTAATACTCAATACACTCAAAGAGATCCACACCTCTTGGGCCTAACTCCAATGGAGAATGCAAGTTGTTTAACCACCAGGGGGTACCTGCTATGGTCAAAAGAAATTGCCTTAAACATGTTCTACACTCATGACTATGAGATAACCATGGAGCCGGAGGTCCCTGCAACTAGGGAGGAGCTAAAATACGCTTTGATCAAAGCGCAAAGAGAGAACGAAGACCTGTGGGAGATTATCCGCCAGGACCAAGTTCATGTCATAGTCCAAGAAGGAGAATGATCGTCTTGTTAGATTGATCTTTGTTTCACCATTTCCCTGCTTTCCCTAAAAAGGATTGAAATCCTGTTTGTTGCATTTACTTTCATTTTCTTGTAAGAAAGGTCTTGCTTTTTAGCAAGGGCCACTCTATTGTAATAGATTTCTAGCTATCAAATGAAAAACACTTTTTAAGCATGTCGTTACATGTTGTTCTAACTTTTTGTTTGTAAACAAAAAAATTGGGTTTCCTTGAATGGTTTATGCATCTGCATTTGCATTTGCATTCACATATCATCCTGTATCAGTCCTGCATTTGGGTTCCGCAGCTCATCCTTTGTTCTTGTTCAGCAAAGAGAGAAGGAGTCACGCGGGGCACTCACAGATACAACACACGGTCCCAAGCTCAAAAGAAGATGGCAGATAACGACCAGAGGTTCGATCAAATGGATAATGACATTGAAGGGATCAAAGGGGACGTCAGCCAGATCATGGAAGTCCTCAACATAATCAAAGCAAAAATGGACACGCAACCTACAGTAATCTCTGAAGTTTCCACAGCAGCGGCCAATGTCACAGTAGCTCCTGTTACTTCAGCAGAGTTTCCTTACGGCATGTCCCGAGATTTTGTGCCGCCATTCAACAATATGCAGTCTTCGAGTCTCAATCCCCTGTTCGACTCAACCATCAGAAACCCTATTTTTACTCAAGTAGGTGGACCTACCACAGTGCGACCAGTTTTCACCAATCAACAACCAATCTTCGATATACCCGATGGATCTGAAGCTGAGTACCAAAAACACGAAAAATTAAGAGTGGAGATGGACATCATGGCCAAAAGGATGAGGGCCATTGAAGGAAATCATGTCTTTGGATCTGATGCCAAGGATCTACGTCTGGTATCTGGATTCGTATTTCCTCATAAATTTAAAATGCCAATCTTCGACAAATATGAGGGGACCACTTGTCCTAAAGTGCACCTAATCATGTACTGTAGGCGGATGGCTCCGCATATTGAAAATGACAAACTGTTAGTACACTATTTCCAAGATAGTCTTAAAGGGGCTTCTGCTAAGTGGTATCTCAGTTTAGATCAAGCGAAGATCCACAGTTTCCAAGACCTTTCAGATGCTTTTATTCAACAGTACAAGTACAACATGGACCTAGATCCCGATCGCCGTCAGCTTCTCAGCATAACACAGAAAAATACTGAAACCTTTAAGGAGTATGCGCAAAGATGGCGCGGAACTGCAGCACAAGTAGAGCCTCCCCTTACTGAAAAGGAGTTGGCAGATTGGTTTGTGGATACGGTTCGACCAGAATTCTATGAATGATTGATCAGCAGTGTTACAACAAATTTCTCTGATATTGTGGTAGTGGGGGTCAAGGTGGAAGCAGGTTTAAAGAGTGGAAAAGTGACCACTCCAAATATTACCTCCAGCGCCAGCACGACAAAGAAGCCAGTCAGCAATTTCCATAAAAAGAAA
This sequence comes from Lathyrus sativus, assembly GCA_963859935.3. Lineage (NCBI taxonomy): Eukaryota > Viridiplantae > Streptophyta > Magnoliopsida > Fabales > Fabaceae > Lathyrus > Lathyrus sativus. The sequence goes on along the minus strand of OZ012737.1, from coordinate 62,625,288 downwards.
GAGGGAGAGGTGAGTGCAATCACATATGGAAAGAAAGCACAAAACTCCCGAAGCCATCACCAACAGTACCAACCATCATATGTGGCAGCGGTGACCCCGGTTTTTCAACCTTCATCACAACATGGTCCCCAGCCTGGGGCATCCAGCAATCAGCACCAGTATCAACCTGGCAATCAGCAACATTATCACGCTGATAATCAGCAACAATACCAGCAGCCGCAGGGTCAACAACCTCAGAACAGGGCTCCAAGGGTAAATTATCAAGCAAATAGGCCAAAGATACAACCTATTCCAATGAGTTACACCAACCTGTTTCCCATGCTAATAGAAAGAGGGCTGGTAAAAACAAGGAAATTAGGTGCTCCACCTAATCCACTCCCGTTCTATTACAATGCAAATGCTCGCTGCCCGTTCCACGAGAACGCTCCAGGCCACGATCTCGAAGGTTGTTTCGCCCTTCAGCATCTAGTTCGTGAACTAATTGAAAAAAGAATTCTATCCTTCGAAGATAATCACCCCAACGTAAAGTGTAACCCTCTGCCAAATCATGGTGGAGTCAACGTCATTACTGAAGAAGGGGAAGGGTCAGAAGACAAGAAAGTTACCACTGTTGGTGAGATCAAAGTGCCATTAGCAGACCTACACAAACGCCTTGCTCAGGCATGGTCGCTCAAGACATCTCACGAAGATTGCAAAGAATGTATGCTGAATTCCGAGGGTTGTGACACCATGAAAAAAGACATTCTGGCCATGATTGAACAGGGAATGATAGAAATCACTCACCGGAAAAGGAAGAAGATGTGGCGGTCATCGAACCTGTGTTTAACATACCAGGAGAGCCCAACAAAAGAGCTGTATTCAAGAATGATAACAACAACAACAACAACAACAACAAGAATGTCCAGCCAGTATTCTGCGACGATGCACCCCCAAAATTCGGGAGGGGACAGACTAGGTTTGAGCTGAGGGGAGGATCCAAGCCTCACCCAAGAGCCGTGACACCAAAACAAGACTATTCATGGTGCGAGGGGATTTTCAAAGAAAAGAAACCAGCAAGTGTGGCTAACATTGCCGGTGGAAGCAAAATGACCCGGAGTGGTCGCATCTACCAACCTCGAACATATAATGAGGCTCCTCCACCAGCAGTTTCTGTTCAAAAAACTCCTGTTCCTCGGAAGCCTGTTCCAGAGGCAATCGCCGCCAAAGAACCTTTAGTTAGAGGAAAAGAAAGTCTCAAGAACGATGAAGAAGAATTCTTAAGAATCATCCGACGAAGTGATTACAGGGTGGTGGACCAACTAAACCAAACACCCTCTAAGATCTCGGTCATGGCTTTGCTTTTAAGCTCTCCGGCACACCGTCAGGCGTTGCTCAAAATCCTGACGCAAGCCCACGTCACTAAAGATATTACAGTGGGGCAGTTTGACTCCATTGTAGCAAATATCACTACCTGCAACACCTTGAGCTTTGACGATAACGATCTGACAGCTGAGAAGCGTAAGCACAATCGTGCCCTACATGTGTCAGTCAAATGTGAAGAGGATACAATGTCCCGAGTTCTTGTCGACACATGATCAACACTCAACGTAATGCCTAAAAAGACTTTGGCCAAGCTGGCGTATCAAGGCGCTACCATGAGGCCAACTTCTCTCATAGTCAAGGCATTTGACGGATCCAGGAGAACTGTGATAGGAGAAGTCGATCTTCCTATCCTAATTGGACCACAAATCTTCGAAGTCACCTTCCAGGTGATGGACATTAATCCGGTCTACAGTTGTCTACTGGGAAGACCATGGATTCACACAGCTGGCGCTGTCACTTCCACTTTCCACCAAAAAATGAAATTTGTTGTGGATGACCAGTTGGTCATTGTCCATGGAGAATAAGACTTAATGGTGAGCAACTTGCCATCATTTCGGTATATTGAGGCTGATGAACACTCCCTCGAGACGGCTTTCCAAGCACTAGAAATAGCTAACGCAGTTCTAGTTGATGAATCAGACATAACCCGTGGACCATCATTTACCTCTGCTCAAAGTCTTAAGGCAACACTGAAGACTGGAGTCCCATTGGGATGGGGAGAGGTCATAGAGGTCAACGCTCGAGCCAAAAATGATCGACAAGGGTTGGGTTACAAACCAACTCCAGAAGGCGAGCCAGAATAATGCAACATGAAGAAGAAGTCTTTGAATGAAATATTCACCAGTGGTGGCGTGCAAGTCAATGCCATTATTGCTGAAGATGAAGATGGTAATATGGATCATCTAATAACTAGGGGAGGAGCAGCGTTGCGCAATTGGGAGGTTGTGGAAGTTCCCATCTTTTTACCTTTAGAGTAATTCACCCTGCTTGTTAGGTTTGTGTTTTTCTTTAAAAATTCATAGTCTTGCCCAAGGCCTGCGAATTATTTTGTATTGGGCCACTTTGCAAAATTTGAAAGTCATTAATGAAAAAAGTGTTTTTGTTAAAACTCTTGCTATTTGTTTTGTGCATCATTTTCACTCTTTGTTAAAAGAAAAATGGCAATCTTTTTTGAAAAAAATAAAAACAACCCTTCATCTGCATGTCTGTGTGTGTGTGTGTGCCTAATTGTTCCAAAATAAAACATGTAGAATACCTCCATTAACCACAGAATCCTATGATCCTTCGGCTCCTTCTACTAGCGGTTCATTTGTCTTTCAAGCTGAAGAAGATAATGACGAAGAGTTAGAAGTCCCAGAAGAGTTAAAGAGAATGGCTGAATACGAAGATGCTTATCTCCAACCCCACAAAGAGCAGACTGAAGTCATCGACTTGGGGACAGAGGAAGAAAGAAGAGAAGTCAAGATTGGGGCATCATTAAAGCCAGAAATAAAAAAACAAGCTGATAACAATCCTCAGAGATTTTGTCGACATATTCGCCTGGTCATACCAAGATATGCCAGGGTTGGATACTGACATTGTCATGCACAAGCTCCCCCTCAAGCCAGAGTATCCTCCAGTCAAGCAAAAGCTTCACAGGTCAAGACCAGACATGGCTCTTAAAATCCGAGATGAGGTCAAAAAGCAAATTGATGCCGGCTTTTTAGCAGTATCCAAGTATCCAGAATGGGTGGCAAACATTGTACCATTCCCGAAGAAGGATGGCAAGGTCAGGATGTGCATTGATCGGTGGATTTCACTTGTGTTTTCAGACGCTGTTTGTTGTTAATTTCGCACCGTTTTTATCTGTTTTCGAAGCTTTAGTTGTTGTTATCTGAGTTACTCGTAGTTGTTTTTATTCAAGTCTTATTTTGAAGTTTGTATTACTTTTGCCGCTGGTGCGTTTGATTCGGTTTCTTTTAGTGTGTTTTTGGCAGGAATGGATAGCATGACAGTCGCACCGCTTTCGGAGGCAAAGAAAAGTCGAAAAAGGGAAGTCAGAGCCACAACACGGGTACCCGTGTTGCACAACACGGCCCGTGTCAGGGAGGACACGATTGGCAGACACGGGCAGGAGAAGCAGAGGAAAATGGAGAACAGACGTACAACACGGGTGCCCGTGTCACACAACACGGCCCATGTTGCAGCCCCTGTAGAAGCAAACGCGCCCTGAGGAGTCAGAAGCCTGACACGGCCACCCGTGTTGCACAACACGGCCCGTGTCAGGGCCACTGAGAGTGAAATTGTTATTTTTCTGATTTTTATGCTGTCAGACCTATTTCGAAGGGCATTTGAGACAATTCGCGATGTAATTTGAATTTAGATATAAGAGCCACTTTTTAGAAAGAGGGAGACACTTTTGAATTGAGATTAGGATTGACAACTGAGGAGAGTTTTTTCTGGAGAACAAAGGATCGATCGAAAGCGGAAGCAATTGATGATCCAAGTGACCCAACTCGAATTGTAATGATCTTCTCCTTTTCATTTCTAATTGCATTTATGTTTACGAAGAACAGGAGTAGCTAAATCCCCAGTTGCTAGGGGGTGGTCCTAAAGTGTGATGTAATGACCTTTGTTTGATTATTCTATGAGAACTATGTTATTCACCTTATATATATATATATATATATATATATATATATATATATATATATATATATATATATATATATATATATATATATATATATATATATATATATATATATATATATATATATATATATATATATATATATATATATATATATATATATATATATATATATATATATATATATATATATATATATATATATATATATATAATTATATATATATATATATATATATATATATATATATATATATATATATATATATATATATATATATATATATATATATATATATATATATATATATATATATATATATATATATATATATATATATATATATATATATATATATATATATATATATATATATATATATATATATATATTTTATTTTGCAACAATCTTAATACGTATTCATATTAGAAAGTAGAATTCGATGTATGCTTAGGTTTTGGTCTGGAAAGTCAACCTGACACTTTTGCAAAATAATATCACGGTCGATATTGCTTAGGAATGAGGATATCCCGTATCACGTATTTTATTGTCAGAACTATTGCTTGATGCTTTTCATGGACACTGAGGAATTAGTGTACATGAAACTCATCAAAGGGTTTTTATTAAGGTATTAAGGAAAACTAAATTGGAGAACTGATGAGTGAAGGTTAATAACTATTATCTCAGGATAATCCTACATGGTCTTTACTCGCATCGTGTCCACTCCCCTAACACTGTTCTTAGATTGATTTATAAGTCTTTATTTACTTGTTGTATTACTCTGCTACCAAACAACCCCCTAGACCTTTTGTTCCTTTGAATACTAAAGATCCCGTTAATTACTACGCAGTCCTCAAGATCGATACTTGGGACTTTTCCCTTATTACTACAATCAGTAAAAATAGTACACTTGCTATTTCTCCGATCAAGTTTTTGGCGCCGTTGCCGGGGACTGCCAAATTAACATTGTTTTTAGAATCCAAAAGAAATTTTGTTGCTCTGCGACTAAAATTTTATTATTCGCTGCATATTTTTTTCTCTGCTTGTATTATCTAACGTTTGTCTAATTGTGTATGCGAGGTCAGGCCTCAGCTAAATATTCTTTTGATACAGAACCAGAACGAGCGTTACACGAAAGACGGAGAAAAGCTAAAGTTAAAAGACTGGAAGAAATAGAGGAAATTATATCTGTGCAGAGCGACTCCGAAGAGAGAGAGAGAGAGAGAGAGAGAGAGACAACACCTGAAACTGTTCAAATGGCTGGAAATCCACCTCATCCTGAAAGACTTCTAGGAGACTATGGAGGGGCCAATGCTCAACCCAACCGAATGACCATTGTGAATCAATCGATGAATGTTGCGCATTTTCAGCTACACCCGTCCACCATCCGTCAGTTGGAAAGCAAGCCGTTCGCTGGAAGAATCAACGAAGATGCAAATAAACATCTTCAGAGATTCCTTACGACCACCACCTCTTTGAAGATAGAAGGACATTCCGAAGAAGCCAAGAGATTGGTTATGTTCCCGTTCACACTCACTGATGATGCGGAAGAATGGTTTTACTCGCTTCCAGCTGGGAGTATCACAACATGGCAAGAAATGGAAATTGCGTTCCTGAATGAGTATTTCCCTGCTTCAGTGTTTATCCGAAAAAGATATGACATTGTCAACTTCAAGCAAAAAGAAGGAGAATCTTTAGGGGATGCATATAAGCGGTTTAAGAGGTGTCTGATAGCATGTCCTACTCATAACATGGACGCCACTGAGCAGATGCAAAACTTTGTGAATGGATTACGAATCAAAATGAAACAGCTCATAGACACTGCTGCCGGTGGCTCAACCAACTTCTCAATGGCCACGGGTATCAAAAGGATCATAGAAGCAATTGCCGCTAACGAGCACCTTGAGTTGTATGATCGCACTGTAAACCAACCGAAAGGTAAGATTGATTTGAAGCTGGCAGACCAGGTTGTTAAGATGGAGGATCAGATTACCGTGGAGGTAGAGAGAAGGTTAAAGAAAATGAATATTGAAACTCAGACAGTGGCACAGGTTGAACCAGTTCAAGCAGCACCTTGTGAAATATATGGTGGACCCCACTTTACTGTGCATTGTGTAGCAACTCAAGAGCAGGTGGAACAGATTAATATGTTGAGGCAGAACAATCCCTATGCCAACACATATAATCCTGGTTGGAAGAACCACCCCAATTTTTCATGGAAAGATCAGCAAGGAAATGTGCAAAAACCGGTTCAGGGCCAACAACCGTATCAACCTCAGCAGCAACAATACCAGCAGCCACCGTACCAAACTCAATATCAACAACAAGCTCCTAGAAAAGCTGATTGGGAAGTAGCCATTGAAAAAATGGCCGCCCAAAGTTCTCAATTTCAAGAAGAGACAAGGAGCAACTTCAGAAATGGTGGAGCATCCATTAAAAATCTTGAAGTACAAATGATTCAAATTGCTCAACAGCTAGCGAGTTCGCAGGCGCCAGGTACACTTCCAAGTGCTACAGAACCAAATCCGAAGGATCACCACCAAATTAAGGCGGTAGTAACAAGAAGTGGAAAATCCAAGGAAGTAGAAGAAGAGGAAACGGAACTGATTGATCAGATGATTGAAGTTGAGCTGGAGATAAAAGAAAATGAAGTGGTTGAGGAAGAAGTGGTGACACCGGTACCGGTAACAAAAGAAAAAGTGGTAGAACAAATGCCCACCTATGCCAAATTCATGAAGGACATCATTGCTAAGAAGCGGACTAGTGAGTCCGAACCTGTTATTCTAACAGAAACTTGTAGTGCTATTTTGCAGGGGCTGAAGATTCCGGTGAAGAAGAAAGACAGTGGAGTTGTTACTATCCCATGCACTATTGGCCATAGGTCATTCAACAGAGCTTTAATTGATTTGGGAGTAAGTATTAGCCTCATGCCCTTGTCCATCTACAAAAAGTTGGATATTGGTGCGGTTCAAGACACTCGGATGACTCTCCAATTTGCTGATCATTCGGTTAAGCGGCCGTATGGGGTGGTTCAAGATGTTCTGGTTAAGGTAGATAAATTTGTGTTTCCGGTTGACTTTATGATACTAGAGATGTCGGAAGATGAAGAAATGTCGTTAATTTTGGGCCGACCATTCTTGGAAACCGGGAGAGTCATGATAGATATGGAAGGCGGCACCCTGACCTTGAAGGTATATGATAGGGAGTTAAAAATTGATGTTAGGAATACCATGAAGCATAAACAGGATTTTGGCACAAGTAGCAACATACAAGTGCTAGAACACGTTGTAGAGAGCGAACATTTGGAGAGTGTGACCCAACTGCCCCTTGAGAGAGTGTTAAGCATGTCAATTTTTAAGGACGATAAAGAAGTGGATGGGAATGACAGGGAAGTAGTTGAAATGTTGGAAACTCGACCATTCCAAAGGGGATCCCGACCAAATCGATGGGAAGACTTAAGGCAACCTATAGCGCTGGAAGGTAATGACGAAAAGCCTAAAGGTTTGGAATTGAAACAACTTCCGAAAAATCTCAAATATGTTTTTCTAGACACCGAGGAAAAGTGTCCCGCCATTATTAGCTCTAGTTTGAAAAGTGTCCAAGAGAAACAGCTGATTGGGGTTCTAAAAAAATTTAAGAGTGCTATTGGCTGGAAAATCGAAGACCTCAAGGGTATAAGTCCTACAGTTTGCATGCACAAAATCCTTATGGAGAAGGACCACAAACCAGTTGTGCAGCCCTAGAGAAGACTGAACCCCGTTATGAAGGAAGTCGTAAGAAAGGAAGTCGTGAAATTGTTGGATGCTGGACTTATCTATCCTATATCGGACAGTTCATGGGTGAGCCCTGTTCACGTGGTGCCCAAGAAAGGAGGTACAAATGTGGTGACTAATGACAAGAATGAGTTGATTCCTCCGCGTACATTCACTGATTTGAGGGTATGCATTGATTATAGGAGACTTAATTTGGCCACCAGAAAAGATCACTTTCCGTTGCCATTCATTGATCAGATGCTAGAAAGATTGGCTGGGCACGATTACTATTGTTTCCTAGATGGATACTCTGGGTACAACCAAATCGCGGTTGCGCCGGAGGATCAAGAGAAAACGGCTTTCACATGCCCGTACGGAGTTTTTGCTTATAGGAGGATGCCATTCGGGTTATGTAACGCTCCAACGACATTTCAAAGATGCATGACCTCTATTTTTGCGGATATGCTTGAGAAACATATGGAAGTCTTCATGGATGATTTTTCGGTTTTTGGGTCATCATTTGATAATTGTTTAACTAACCTCTCACTTGTTTTGCAGAGATGTCAAGAAAGTAACTTGATCCTAAATTGGGAAAAATGTCATTTCATGGTAAGAGAGGGCATTGTCCTTGGTCACAAAATTTCACACAAAGGGATCGAAGTCGATCAAGCAAAAGTGGAAGTAATATCTAAGTTACCACCACCCGTGAACGAGAAAGGTATTAGAAGTTTCTTGGGTCACGCGGGCTTCTACCGCAGGTTCATAAGAGATTTCTCCAAGATAGCTAAACCGCTGACCTCCTTGTTAGTCAAGGACATAGCGTTTGTGTTCAATAAGGAGTGTGCTGACGCATTCGAAAACCTGAAAGAAAAGTTAGTATCAGCACCAATAGTGATTGCCCCCGATTGGTCTCTGCCGTTTGAGATCATGTGTGACGCCAGTGACATCGCGGTGGGGGCTGTGTTGGGGCAGCGGAGAGAGAAGCTTTTGCATGTTATTTACTATGCTAGTCACGTTTTGAACCCTGCACAGATGAATTACGCAACTATCGAGAAGGAGTTTCTAGCGGTGGTGTATGCCTTTGACAAATTTAGGTAATATCTGTTGGGTTCTAAAGTGATTGTTTATACTGACCATGCTGCTTTAAAATATCTTTTGGCTAAGCAGGAGTCAAAGCCCGGGCTTCTGAGATGGATCCTACTTCTCCAAGAATTTGATGTGGAGATTCGTGATAAGAGAGGATGTGAAAATACTGTAGCTGATCACCTCTCGTGAATGTCACCGATTGAAGAAAACGAGGAAAAGCGTCCGATAAACGATGAGTTTGATGATGAACACATCCTAGTTATTCATGGTGTCCCTTGGTTTGCGGATTACGCCAATTATTTGGTCGGGGGTCTAATACCTGACGACTTTGATTCTAACAAGCGGAAAAAGTTTGTGCATGACTGCAGGTTTTACTTATGGGATGACCCTGTTGCACCCCAAAATTTGCCCAACCTTTTCTAACCTAGGTTTATGTTTCAATTGCATAATCATTTGCATTGTCATCATTTGCATAGTGTATTCATCTGCATTGCATAGCATAGGCAAGCTATATTAATCAGGGGATCAAGTGCTATTCTTATCTCAAGAGGTATATCCAAGGGTTTCATTCATATTCAAGACTACTCAGGTCATCAGAGAAGAATTTGAGCTTTGAAGAGTTGCAAGGTTGATCAGTGAATTCTCTCCTATCTTGAGGCTAGTTGGGGATCATCAGAGGGTGTGTGAGCTATGGGCCAAGAGCATGAGGTGTGTATGGATGTTATGAAGAGCCTATGTGATCATTTTGAAGAAGAACCAAGTCATTGGAATGATTGCAAGAGCCTCAGTTGAAGTCAGTCAACTAGGGTCAACACCAGGTCAACACTAGGTCAAAGAAGTGTTTTGAAAGGCATCAAGGAGCATTTGAAGAATGTGGGATTCATTATTTTCTATATGGATATGGTTATGATATTGTGTTAAATAAAAATCAATAGGAGTCAAGGAGAACTGGAGTTACTAAATTAGGGTTTCAGTGTAAAATCCCCTGATTTAGGTTAAACTTCAAAGCAGTGTAGCTCAAGAGGCAAGCTTCATATGAATTCTTGGTCCACATGAAACTTGTATAGTATCTTCATAGCTTTAATTTGAGTGGTGGAAGTCATCAAGATGATTTATAGAACTCAAGTTATGGCTCTTGCAAGTTACAGGTCATCTGAGGGCACTGAAATTTGTCTATGAAAGTTGTCTGTCTTCCAAGAAACTTTTGACCTTCAAGGATGTTTCAAATGGATTCTTGGACAACATAAGAGTTGTTCCTTATTGTCTTAGCTTTCTAGAATGGTATGGTATGCCTTAATATGATTTGTGGAACTCTACTTATGGTCTTGGCAAGCAAAGGGTATTTTGGTCATCTGAGGATTACAGGTCATTCTTAGCCCATTCCTAAAACTCATACAAGGAAGCTTCAAATGAAAAACTTCACAACATAAAAGTTGCTCAAAATGCCATTTTAAGTCAAGAAAAGAGGTCATGGAAGTTTTTAAATGCATGGAGCAAGACTTGACCAAAGTTGGTGAAAAATGACCTAAAAAAGGCATATAAGTTGAAAAAGTTGAAATAAAAAATTGGTTTGAGAGATCTACAAATCCAAAATGGGTCATCCAATATACCAAATTGATTCCAAACATCATTTTAGAGACATTGGTTCATCTACTTTTTTGAGTTAGGGGTTAATATTTGGACTTGCTTTGTATTTTTGTTACTTGCATCATAAGGCAAGTATGGAAAACTTGGCATAAGTGACTTTTCAAGGCAAGGAACTTGGTTTTTTCACACATACCATATCAATAACTCATGAGAGGAGATTTTGACACAAATATACAAAGGATGCAAGCATGATATGAGATGATTCAAAGTATCATCACATGAGAATTCCATGAACTTTCCACCACTTTCTAGAATCCTCTAAGATCATTCTACAAACTTCTAGATCTGTCCATCCTCATCTATATATTGAAATGAAGCCATTGGTGCAAAGGGTTGGTGAAAAGAGTGTGAAGAGAGAGTGATATACCATTTTCTCCATTTTTGCAAATCAATCTCAAACTCCATTTTCTTCTTCCTTTCCATTGAATTTTTCTCACCAAATCAATTCCTTGGATCCTACTGAGCAAGTGCACATAGATTAAAGTGGCCATTGATGAGTGTTTGAAGGTGTAGCTTCCAAATTGCAAGTGAAGCAAGTTGGATCCAATCTCACAGTTCAAGCATTGTCCATCCAAGATCTTGCAAACAGAAAGATTCTCAGCCATTGAAGACCATTTGTGACCAGTTTCAAGCATTGGATTGGAGTGTAGATACATCTGCCATCACCATCTTTCAGGTTTGCAAAAGCATTCGAATCGCTCTATTTATGCATTATTAGATGAAATGGCTAGGGTAATCATGATTAGAGACCTTAGGTGTGTGATTCCTGAGAATTAGAGAGAGTTCCATGGAGTTTGTTAGCAGGGTGATGAAACTTTCTTGATCGAGAACTCCTGAATTAGGGCAAGATAATGTTGGATTTTTAGCTCAGAATACTCACCATAATCCATAGATCATTCTAGGGTAATTCTAGCAAGAACTACAATCATGCACATCAGGTGCAATTCAGTGGTACCATGAACTTTCAATTATCGAGCTCGGTTATGCAATGAGTTTCAGCAAAATCCAAGTATAGGATCTTGTAGAGGGCTTTGAGTAGGCCAATTTTGGTTTTGAGATCGAGGGATTTGGTTAAGTATGGAGGGAGAACGAAGGACTCGAACATGGCTGCATGGACATGAATTTCTGAAACCCTAGCTTCATGATTGGGGACGATGACCACTGACCGTCCGATCATTTCTATTAGTTGACATTTTCATCTCATCCAATGGCTATTGTTTAAAGTTGAGAAATGGAGGGATTTGACTCAGCGTGAAACGCAGCGTTTCACTAAACGTACCACTCTGGGCCTTGGATCGATATTCATATTCCCACCCCCTTCTTGATAGGCCCATTGGAATGCACTTGAATTCGTTACTTCCTGCACCGAGGGTTTAATCATTTTCTTTTATTTTTTAATTCGTTTTTCTGATACTAGCTGGGCCTTGCCATAATGATATTCGCGCCCCCCATTTTATGGCCCAGCTTAGATTTGAACTAGGCGTGTATGCTTATAACACCCCCTCCCCATTTTATTTCTATTTTGTGTTTTTGTTTTCTTTAATATTTTTCTTATCTTTAAAAAATCATAAAAAATGGAAAATTTGATATTTTTAATTCCTTCTTTTTGTGGTAGGTCAATAATCCTGTCTAGAAAAATATTAAATGATAAAATTGGCATTTTATTTTGTTTTAATATTTTTCATGCATTTTTCTTGTAAATAGCATTTTAATGGATTTAGTTTGATACTTAAATTTGTTGATTTTTGTTCTCATAGTTCCCTTTAGATTTATGGTTCATTCTTTTTAGGTTGATTAGTTTAGGTCTTCAACTTGTATATAGGATTTAATTCATATGTTAAGAATTTAATTTTAGGTGATTTGATTAGGTGTGAATAACATGATGAAAATTAGGGTTTCAGGTGAGCATATGTGAGATAGATTAGTTCTTTTAGGAATTTTTGAGTTGATTTTGGGGTATGGGACTATAGGGGTTATGGGTATAGGATAGATCCCTTAGAATATTAGGATTCCCCTACTGCTATTGGTATATTGCTTATATTGATTGATTGTGTGGTGTACCCTCTTTAGGGTTACTTTTTGTCTGTGTGGGGTATTGGGATTGTTTGGGACTTGGGGAGAGCTGAAGACCTGAGATGATGATGCCCAGTTGAAGATCAGAGATTGAAGACCAACTTCCAGAATTGATGAGGAGTATCTCTTGCTGGTAGCTGTTGAAGTCTATAGGATCTAGGAGTTAGGCAGAGCCCTAGAGTAGACAAATTGATTCTCAAACATGGAAGGTCTTGATTGCCTCCATTCTTCTCTGTGATGCAGAGTCTCTCTAAGACACTCACCCCCTTCCTTTGGAAGGCTTGGTGCTAATGTCTAAGGGATAGAACTCTTGAGAGAAATCTTCTTTGTGTTGATTGCAGTCTGTTTGCCACCCTTGGTGGTCAACTACTTGCTTAACACCCAATTTACTCTTGTGATTGATTCCTCAGCTTGGAGGTTAGGACTTGAAGAAAAGCCATTGGGAGATTGAAGATAAAGTCTGATGCTTGCTTGAAGCCTGTGGATAGCTGATGCTTGCTTGAAGTCAGATGCTGATGAAGACTGCTTTGCTGTTTAGCTTTTAGCTGTTTTATTTCTTGATGTATTGATTGAATTTCCAGGATTGTATTGTTTGCTGTTTAACTTGCTGGGTTGAAAGTGAATCTTGTTCACTTTTGCCTATTGTTTTCTAGGTTCGAGGTTGAGTGGGGCTCCCTTGCCTCGCTTGTATTGTTGCATCCATGCATTTTTACTGCTTTATTGTATATATCTGCTGTTTCTGTTTCCGTCTATTCCCTTAGGAGCTCTGTTTCTCTCTGTGCAAGAGAGGAGCATGATAGACATTAGGTGTTAACTCATGCATGATAACATCAGGGTAGATTTTATTCCCCTTTTAACCCTAGGATTTGTAGAGTGTCATCTCTTCTTCCTTCAAACAACAGAAAAACATTAATAAAGGTTATAACAGAAGTTAATTCATTTCTTCCGTCAAAAGATTTGAACAAACATCAACCTTTTTGCAATAAGAAAACCCTTGTTTAAGGTGAGATTTTTCATAAAAGACACTTGAACAGCTTGTGTCGTGCATAGCCCGAACTACGTTTGCTCTGATCTTCCATGCTGTGTGGAAGTACGTAGGCATAGGATGCGATATCCTAGCGAGCAACCTTCACCCATCTTCCCCCGTAGTTAGGCGAACTACGTTGACTCTGATTTCTCGTTCCAGACGGGAATACGTAGGCATAAAGTGCGATGCTTTGCCGAGTCATGTTTTCTTTTCTTTTCAGACCTCATCCTTTAGTTTAGATAGAAGTGTAATCCGTACAAACCAAGCAAGCGTGGATCCCATCGAGTACGATGGACGTGAGGGGTGCTAATACCTTCCCCTTGCGTAACCGACTCCCGAACCCAGGTTTTGGTTGCGATGACCATACCTTTTCCCGTTTTTTGCGAGGTTTACTTCGAGCGTTTCCTTTCCCTCCTGTGGGATAAATAACGCACGGTGGCGACTCTTCTGTCAGCCGGCGCCGATTTTCGCAGTAGCGACAGACCCGTTTCTCTACAAGAGAGGGGTGGATGGACTGATCAGAAGATGAGTTCCTGAAGATGAGCAAAGGAAGGTGCTCGAGGCATGTCATAATTCAGATTATGGAGGGCATTTCAGTGGTGACTGCACCGTAGCCAAAGTCCTCAAATCGGGGTTGTATTGGCCGTCTTTGTTCAAGGATGCCCAAGACGTCGTTAAGGAATGCGACAGATGTCAACGGATTGGAAATATCTCGAAAAGAAGTTAGATGCCGCAGAATTCCATGTTAGAAGTGGAGTTGTTTGATGTTTAGGGGATTGACTTTATGGGACCATTCCCACCATCATTTGGAAAAAATTATATACTGGTGGCAGTTGACTATGTTTTTGAAGTGGGTAGAAGCAGTGGCACTACCAACTAATGATGCTAAGGTAGTGGTCAGGATTCTGAAGGAGAACATATTTTCTCATTTTGGAGTACCAAGGGCCCTTATAAGTGATGAAGGAACTCACTTCCTGAATCATCTCATGGAAAAGTTACTCCTTAAGTATAATGTGAAGCACAAAATAGATACCCCTTACCATCCTCAAACCAACGGGCAAGCCGAGGTGTCAAATAGACAACTCAAACAGATATTAGAGAAAACAGTGCGTGCCTCCCGTAAGGACTGGGCAGTAAAGCTGGACGACGCTCTCTGGGCGTATCGCACTGCGTACAAAACACCCATTGGTATGTCCCCTTACCAACTTGTCTATGGTAAAAGTTTCCATCTGCCTCTAGAGTTAGAACACAAGGCATTATGGGCATCAAAAGTCCTTAATCTAGACCTCACCAAAGCAGGAGAGTCTAGAACTCTCCAACTCCATGAGCTAGAGGAATTCCGGAACCGGGCATATGAGAATGCCAAAATTTACAAAGATCAAGCAAAGAAATGACATGATCGACGAATTCAGAAGAAAGAATTTCGGGAAGGACAATTAGTACTGTTGTACAACTCTTGGCTGAAACTCTTTCCGGGAAAGCTTAAATCAAAATGGTCAGGACCATTTATAGTACATAAGGCGTTTCAGCACGGAGCAGTCGAGCTGAAAAATCCAGCAAATGGAGACATTTTTAAAGTAAATGGTCAGCGTTTGAAACCTTACTACGAGGGACAGCAGAAAGATCGAAACGATGTCGTTCATCTCACATGATACGATGAAGGACCGTCGAGCCAGGTGACGTAAAACGAAGCGCTTCGTGGGAGGCAACCCACGTATTTTATACTCACGTTTTCATTTTGTTTTTTTTGTTTCAACAGGTTTGGTTAACTCGCGGTTCATCGGTGAAAGAAGATTGTCGGAAACCAGAGGAGAGCGGAAAAAAATTTGAAGGATCAGTGCCCTGACACGGGTGGTCGTGTTGTGCAACACGGGTCGTGCCAGGCTGTAGAAACCATGAGCTGAAACATGTGGAGTCAGGGGGGCAACACGGGTGCCCGTGTTGCAGGTGCGTTGTTTTGAAAAAAAATAACTACAGGAGGTGCAACACGGGTGCCCGTGTTGCAAGGCACGCAGTAACAAAATTTTTTTTTACCCCTGTGGGGCCCACCTCTTTACTCCCCACTTATCTTTAGTAACCACCCATTCCATCTCATTTTACCCTATCACGTCATCTCCCACATTCTTATCTTTCACAAAAACCCTTAACCTCCATTGCCTCCTCTCCATAAAAGCTTCCATCTCCACCACACCCACTCATCGGAAGCACTTCCGCCCTTCACAAAAAACGTTCCCCTCATCCTTGTGCTCGTTTCTACGGTTGCGTTTTTCTCTAATAGTGATTTTGAATTTTTTGAATTGTCTGTGTTATTTGTGTTTTGCAGGATAAACAATGCAGCCTCGTAGAGACACAGGAAAATCCGTGGCGGAAACTTCGCGCCCCAGAAAGAGAGCACACCGAATGGCGAATCCTCACGGCATACTCTTTGAAGACCCGGATCATCAGAAGAAATACTCCAACATCATCAAGCGTAAGCTCACCCCATAGGATGTTTCACACTCTATGGGTATGCTGGAATTTATGCAATTGGAAGCGCCGACTTATGAGCGCATAACTATTGAATTCTTGAGTACTTTAGATTTTCAGTTGAAGCACAGGTGGACAGGTGTGGAAGAGGAATACTACGACACACTTAGATTTCTCCTATTTGATACTGACCATAGCCTGACAATAGCTGAGTTGGGAGATATTCTGAAGCTCCCCAATTTTGGACCTGGAGCCCCTCCGGGAAATTTTAGTGCAGGGGACTTCTGGAGGGCCATCACAGGCAGAACTGATTATCTCGCTAAGGCGGCAAAAGCCTCGTGTATTCATAACCCGTGTTTCAGGTACGCTCAAAAAGGGATGGCCTATACACTATTTGGCAGGGGTGACAACACAGGAGTGGCAACTCAGAGGGAGTTGTACTTCATGTATGGCATGGCAAATCAAGAGCTCATCAATGTGGCTGCCTTTGCAGCTGACCATCTGAATAGGGTTGCGAATGCACCTTCCGGAGAAATCGGTGTAGGCGGTATGATCACTCAAATCGCCAATCACTTTGGCCACGGTCCTCTCCTGAGGGAGGAACCCAATGTTGCAGGTAAGACAAAGATAGATCTAGCCACTCTAACCGCCCAAGGTATGATTCGAATCTTTGATAGTTACTACTCCTTGGTAAGCCGAAACATTCATCTCCTCGCTTTACCTGCACCTGACTTTATTAGTATTCAAAATGTGAATAACTGGCTATATGAGAGCACAATGCAGGATGAAGAAGACCAATTTTATGATGGTACAGGTACAGAATTCTTTGAGGATGAAGGAGGTCAGGTAGAAGAAGCGCCTATACCGCCTACTCGAGTCTCACCCCATCAGGAGTCCGGCTCCGGCTCCGGCTCTTGGAGCTTATCTAAAAAAGAATGGGATTGGATGGAGAGTGAGATGTGTCATCTCCGAAGTGAGCAGACAAGGCAAGGCGATGAGCAGACAAGGCAAGGAAACGAACAAATCCGACAAGGCAGGTTGATCGGTGAAATGCACGAATGGATGAGGCAGATGATGCTGCGCGACCAACCTCCGCAACCATGAACTCTGTGAGTCCCCTGCTACTGGTGTTCCAACAGTGGGGACACTGTTGAATCCTAGTGTGGGGGTATTTTATTTGTGTGTTTTTGTTTTATTTGTGTGTTTTTGTTTTTGTTTTTGTTTTTGTTTCTGTTTGTCTTCATTTGGTTATTTATTTTTAAGTAGTCGTTTGAGAGCATGATAGAAATTCCACAGTGAAAACCCCCTGACATTGAGCTAATAACATTAATAACATTGTGGTTTGGGAACTGTTGGTAGAGATGTCTGTGAGTGAGGTGAGGAGAAAGTATATAGAATGCTCAGAAAAGAACCGTGAGGATAAAATCGGAACAATCTTGAGAGATAGGTAAAAAGCAGATACCCTGGGTTTCCCGAATAAGAACGAGTTCGACGTGTAGATTTGTACCAGAGTGCTTTGATCTAAGAAGTACCCCTGAGTAGTTTATTTTGACAATCGGGTTTCATCAATAAGAATCGTGTGTGCAAGGTTAACGAAAAATATTGAGCTAAGGCACAGAGAAAAAAAACAAAAAGGGGCAATTAGACGACTAATCCTTTAAGTTGGGTAACCCTCACCCGATTATTCATCCCAACGACGTTCGAACTTGAAAGCCATTCAAAAATAATAATAGTGCCAGAAAAAGAAAAATGTCGTTGATGAATCTTGTGCAGACGAGGGAAATCATAAAAGCCGTTATAGTGATTGTCCGAATGAAAGGGAGGAAAATCGAAAAAGAAGACTTAAGTACAAAGCATAGTCGGAGAGATTACCAATAGGGAGACTGAGGTCTGTGGTTTACCGCAGTCTAGTGTTTGTATGTTACCTGTTTTGAGGGAAAAGCCGAGATTAATCCTAGTGGGACTTGGAACGAGTAGTTCAAGTATGAGTATCATTACCGTAACTCACAGTTCTATGGACGGTTCCGTTTTGGAAAAAGATATTGTAAGTTCGATTTCGCGGGCTTGTTTCTTGAGGACAAGCAAAAGTTCAAGTTCGGGGGAGTTTGATCGGTGGATTTCACTTGTGTTTTCAGACGCTGTTTGTTGTTAATTTCGCACCGTTTTTATCTGTTTTCGAAGCTTTAGTTGTTGTTATCTGAGTTACTCGTAGTTGTTTTTATTCAAGTCTTATTTTGAAGTTTGTATTACTTTTGCCGCTGGTGCGTTTGATTCGGTTTCTTTTAGTGTGTTTTTGGCAGGAATGGATAGCATGATAGTCGCACCGCTTTCGGAGGCAAAGAAAAGTCGGAAAAGGGAAGTCAGAGCCACAACACGGGTACCCATGTTGCACAACACGGCCCGTGTCAGGGAGGACACGGTTGGCAGACACGGGCAGGAGAAGCAGAGGAAAATGGAGAATAGACGTACAACACGGGTGCCCGTGTCACACAACACGGCCCGTGTTGCAGCCCCTGTAGAAGCAAACGCGCCCTGAGGAGTGAGCAGCCTGACACGGCCACCCGTGTTGCACAACACGGCCCGTGTCAGGGCCACTGAGAGTGAAATTGTTATTTTTCTGATTTTTATGTTGTCAGACCTATTTCGAAGGGCATTTGAGACAATTCGCGATGTAATTTGAATTTAGATATAAGAGCCACTTTTTAGAAAGAGGGAGACACTTTTGAATTGAGATTAGGATTGACAACTGAGGAGAGTTTTTTCTGGAGAACAAAGGATCAATCAAAAGCGGAAGCAATTGATGATCCAAGTGACCCAACTCGAATTGTAATGATCTTCTCCTTTTCATTTCTAATTGCATTTATGTTTACGAAGAACATGAGTAGCTAAACCCCCAGTTGTTAGGGGGTGGTCCTAAAGTGTGATGTAATGACCTTTGTTTGATTATTCTATGAGAACTATGTTATTCACCTTATATATATTTTATTTTCCAACAATCTTAATGCGTATTCATATTGGAAAGTAGAATTCGATGTATGCTTAGGTTTTGGTCTGGAAAGTCAACCTGACACTTTTGCAAAATAATATCACGGTCGATATTGCTTAGGAATGAGGATATCCCGTATCACGTATTTTATTGTCAGAACTGTTGCTTGATGCTTTTCATGGACACTGAGGAATTAGTGTACATGAAACTCATCAAAGGGTTTTTATTAAGGAATTAAGGAAAACTAAATTGGAGAACTGATGAATTAAGGTTAATAACTATTATCTCAGGATAATCCTACATGGTCTTTACTCGCATCGTGTCCACTCCTCTAACACTGTTCTTAGATTGATTTATAAGTCTTTATTTACTTGTTGTATTACTCTGCTACCAAACAACCCCCTAGACCTTTTGTTCCTTTGAATCCGAGATGAGGTCAAAAAGCAAATTGATGCCGCCTTTTTAGCAGTATCCAAGTATCCATAATGGGTGGCAAACATTGTACCATTCCCGAAGAAGGATGGCAAGGTCAGGATGTGCGTCGACTACAGGGACTTAAACAAAGCATGTCCGAAGGATGACTTCCCTCTACCACACATTGACACTCTGATGGATAACACAGCAAGCTTTGCAATATTCTCATTTATGGACGGATTTTCTGGTTATAACCAGATAAAAATGGATCCAGATGACATGGAGAAAACAACCTTCATCACACCCTGGGGAACCTATTGTTATAAGGTCATGCCTTTTAGTTTGAAGAACGCAGGGGCAACGTATTAGAGAGCTATGGTCACACTCTTTCATGATATGATGCACAAAGAAATCGAAGTATACGTAGATGATATGATCTCAAAATCCCAAAGTGAAGAAGACCACTTGGATCATCTGCTGAAGTTATTCGAGAGACTCCGGAAGTATCAACTGAAATTAAATCCAGCAAAATGCACCTTCGGAGTTCGCTCAGGCAAGTTACTTGGCTTCATCGTTAATCAGCGAGGAATTGAAGTAGACCCCGACAAGGTTAAAGCAATCCAGGAGATGCCTGCTCCCAAAACAGAGAAACAAGTCAGGGGCTTCCTCGGACGTCTGAATTACATCTCCAGATTCATCTCCAATCTGACCCCTACTTGCACGACGATCTTCAAGTTGTTACGAAAAGATCAAACAGTGGCATGGAATGAAAACTGCCAAGCCGCATTTGAGAAAATCAAGCAGTACTTGCAAGAACCTCCAGTATTAATTCCTCCGGTACCCGGAAGGCCTTTGTTCATGTATATGACAGTGCTAGAGGATTCAATGGGCTGCGTCTTGGGCCAGACTGATGAGTCAGGAAAGAAAGAACATGCAATCTATTATCTAAGCAAGAAGTTCACTGATTGCGAGAGTCGTTACTCTCCCCTGGAAAAAGCCTGTTGTGCGTTAGCATGGGCCGCCAAGCGTCTGAGGCCGTACATGATTTGTCACACTACCATGCTGATTTCTAAGATGGACCCCATCAAGTACATCTTTGAGAAGCCAGCTTAAACAGGAAGGTTAGCCCGATGGCATATGTGTTGCACCCCAAAATTTGCCCAACCTTTTTATCACTTGGTTTATGTTTCACTGCATAGCATAACATTGTTCTAGCATAGTTCTAGCATTTTCATAGCATAACATCCTTCATTTAGCAGAGGATCAAGTGTGGTTTATGTCTAAAAGAGCTAAGCCAGAGGTTCTATTTAAGCTTAAGAAGTTATCAGGGTCATCAGTCAGTGGGTTGGGTCCTTGAGAAGTTCAGTTGCTTGTATGGGGTTTATCTCCTAGCATGAGGAGCCATTTGAAGAGCATCAGGGTTTGTGGAGCCTTGGGTATGGATGTGATATGTGGATAGAGCTCATGGAGTTCCTAGAGAATCAAGACAGAGCTCAGCCAAATGTTTGTAGCAAGTACAAGAGCCATAGTGGAAGTTGGTGTCACTAGGGTTTCATCTAGTTAATCCTAGGTCAAATAGAGCAATTGAAGAGGATCAAAGCCTACTTCTAGGTCATTGAGATCATGAAATGATATGTTGAGGCATATGAGAGGTTGTTTCAAGAGCAGGTTGAGAAGAATCAAGAATGGTTGAAGTTGCTAAGTCAGGGTTCCTAGGGTAAAATCCCCTGTTTAGTGCCAAACATCCAAGCCATGTAAGTTAAGATACAAGCCTCATATGACTTTAGGCCAAGCATGAAGGTTGTAGAGGATGTTCATACCTTTAATTTGAGTACTATAAGTCATCCATATGATTTATAGAACTCAAGTTGTAAGCCAGACAAGTTACAGGTCCTCAGATGCATCTGGAATTTGTCTGTGAAAATCATCTGACTTCCAAGATATTTTTGACCTAGAAGGAAGTTTCATCTGACTTCTTGGCAAACATGAAAGATGTTCCTCATGATCTTAGCTTTTCAGAAAGTTATAGAAGTCCCCATTCTGATTTGTGGAGCTCAAGTTACAAGCTTTACAAGGCAGGGGTATTTTGGGAAAGTGAGATTACAGGCCATTTTCAATTATAGGTCAAAATCTCCAATATGCACATCTCAAATGGATTTTTATTCAACATGGAACTTGCTCAAAATATGGTTTTTAGGTCAACCAAGAGCTCATGGTAAATTGATTTGGTCCATAGTAAGAGTTGACTTGAAGTGGTTTGAAAGAAGAGAAATTAAAGGCATTATTTGGTGGGAAATTCAAATAAATTGTTTTGTGCACAAAATATGCCAAATGACCACTCAATTTGATCAGAAATGATGATTTAGAAACATTTGCAATTTTAGAATTTTCAATTGACTCATAATTCATGGTGTTTTGACATGTTTCTTCACTAATAAGCAACATCACAAGAAATCATTCACAAAGCCAATTTGGAAGCTCTAGCTGATTTGAACCTATTCAAGGACTGTTATGCAAGCTAACCAAAGCTTCTCATGCAAGGAATTGAGCAAAATTCGAGTTGGCCATAATCAAATTTTTGGAGGAAAGTTGAAAATGGATCTTCTGAATTGGGCCTGGGCTGGGCCTCTAGAAGCTTCTATCACACTCTATAAATGTTCAGAAACTCATTTGGGCAAGGGTTGGTGCAATTTTGGTGGAGAATTCGGAGATAGCAACTCAAACCTTCAAGCTTCGACTCAACTTCGAATTCTCGATTCAAGGCAAATTCAAGAGGAATTGGAGCTTCAATTATCTTCATCTATCATCACTGAGTGGATCTGGAGATTTTGGAAGCAAGAAACGTGTTCTAACCACTCCGATTCGAAGCTCCGAAGCCGGTACGTAAATCTTAACTTTCCTATAGTTTTAGGATGAGTTAGATCAGAATAATCATGCGGTTAGGATCGGGAAGATGTGTAGATGAAACTAGGATCAATAAATTGAGATTTAGAGACATTTTTCGGTTGGACACATTTGCTTGTCGTTGATATATCTCTCTGTACGTGGAGTTTCAATGGAATCTAAGAGCATATGTGTAATCCTTGCAATTTTTCCTTCAAGTTTGACTAAAATTTCGTGCGAAACGGTTAAGAATTGATGGAGTTATGGTTGTTGAAAGTCGTCGAAAAATTCATGTCCATGGCTGGCCGGTACTGTAGCGCGGGCACTGTTCAGGAGAGCAGAAAATTTGAATTGAGGAAGACAACTCGGACGTCGTCCGATCGAATGAAGATGGAAGACTTTGTCCATGCAGCGGACGCACGCGATTGCGCCACGCAGCCCAGCATGAAACGACGTTGTCTCCGTAAGTGGATGGGAACCGGGCTTATTGATCTCGCTATCTACACCTCCCACACGCGTGGCCTAGTCTGTATTGCATTGAAGCTCTGCTGTTCGAACCCCCCTGGCTGCTTCCATTTATTCACTTTATTTATTTATTTATTTTTTCTGTTTTGATAACTGTTTGGTTTAATTGCTTTAAAAATAGTAAAACTCTTTAGAAAATTATGAGAATTTTTCCTATGATTCTTGATTGTCTTAGGAAATTTTAGGAGTTGATTTTAAATTTTTTGGATTTAATCTGAATTAGTTACAATTTTTCTTTTATGCTAATGTCCATTGTTGTGCATAACTGATACCTCTGTTTGTTGATATTTGTTCTCGCAATTGGTTTGGAATTTTGTTTTGAGATTTGGCTGGATGTTAGGTTACAGATGTATGCTCCCATAGGAATTTTCTCACATTTTTTAGACAACCATAGCTTCTAATTTAGAGGTAGGTTTAGAGCCTTTCCCCATTAATGGTTTCCCTTGATACCTTTCACCTTAGGATTTTATCGGAGGACTTAGAATTGGATTTAAGCCCTGATTTCGGGACTATAGATCATTAACAAATGCATGTTACCATAGAAAAATAATTAGATTTTTAGGATGTGTTTTGCTATTTTAGATAGAATATTCAAGTTGTTTGTTCATTTGGTGCTTCAACCTTGGTGATTGTTTTGGAATGGACTCAAAGTGGGCTTTTCTTGCATGTTGGGCTTATGGTTCCTCTTGGATGATGTCATGGGCATGATAAAGCTTTTGTGGAGTGGCTGGTGGAGATTGGCTTGGAGCTTTTCTTTTCTTTTTGTTAGCTTTTTGTAGCTTATAAGATTAGGGTTTTTAGGAGAGAGCTTTAGAAGTGTTTTTTCCTTCAAATATGCATGGTTGGTTTCACTTGCCTTCCATCCTATCCTATGATGCAAAGTCCTCACATGAAAGCTCATCTCTCCTTTGGAGGGATGTATGGCATGTCATGATGAGTAGAACGTTTGAGGATACTTTTCATGAATGCATGGTTGAGTGCCATGATGGATACCTTTGGTATACATCATGCTTCCCATCATCATACCTTCATCTTGTTGATTCCTTTCCTTGTTGGAGCATTGTTAAAGCATGAAGATGGAGCACTCTATTCCTTCCCTGGAAGATGAAATGGACTTGGAGAACTTTTGCAGACTGTGGACTGGACAGCTGTCAGAGAATGGATTTGATGTGAAACTGTTGTTTTGCTTTCTTGACTGTCTATTTTGCTGGATTACTTTGATGTATTGATGTGAATTGATTGGATTGTTGCATTAGTAATAGGCTTCATGTAGATGATCATAGGCCTAAGAGCACCCTAAGGTTTGAGCCTCTCCCCTTGCTTGTATTGCATTAGAAGTTGAGTGGGACTCCTTCTGCTTGTATTTTTACTGTGTGGCTTTGCTTGCTGGTATTTGGTAGAGCTCAGCTCCCTTGCCTGTGTGGTGTGTGGCCTTTGTGCCTTGCTTGTTTAGAAGTTGAGCTTGTCTCCTTCTGCTTGTGTGATGCATTGCATGCATTTTATTTACAGCATTTTGTTTACAGTAATCTTTCTTGTACAATTATTTCTTTTGCTGTTTGTTTCCTTTGCCATGTTCCCCTAGGAACTCTGACTTCTCTTATTCAAGAGAAGTTATGACAGACATTAGGATTCTAACCATGCATGATAACATTAGTTAGTTTCCCTTTTAACCACAACCGTAGGACGAACATTGCATGATAACTGTAGGATCGAGTTAGTTTCCCCTTAGTTGTGTATGTCTCTCTTCTCATCTCAATACAGTTAAAACACTTAATAAAGGATAACACGTGTTGTGCGTTACGAGCCTTAAGCTACTTGAGAAAGAGTTGTGGGAGGGTTTCCCTCACATAACTTGAGTGTTTAGTGGGGTACCCTTTGGGTGACATGCGACACATTCACTCTCAAGTCCAAGTCTTTAGTACAACACGAGTTACAAACAGAACTCAAAACACTTCTTCCGTAAAAGACTTCAAAATCAAACATTCCAATCCTTTTTGTCCTCTTGGACCCTTAATCAGGAAAACCCTTTTCTTAAAGGAAAGTTTTGTTAACTTTCAGTTCTATTGCAAACGGTAACGCCTAAGTCTCCAAAGGTCGAGCTGCAAACACCAACTGCTGGAACTATCTGTTAACTTTACTTGGATAAAAAACTGCTGAACAAACCTGTGTTCTTCGTAGCCCGAACTACGTTTGCTCTGATCTTTTATGCTGTATGAAAGTACGTAGGCACGAGATACGATATCTCAGCGAGCAACCTTTCCCCCCTTTTACCCATAGTTAGGCGAACTACGTTGACTTTGATTTCTCGTTCCAGACGGGAATACGTAGGCATAGAGCGCGACGCTTTGCCGAGTCATTTTCTTTTCTTTTCAGACCAGACCTTTAGTGTAGATAGATAAACACACCCTTTTCCGATAAATAAAAAGCGTGGATTCCGTCGAGTACGACGGACGTGAAGGGTGCTAATACCTTCTCCTTGCATAACCGACTCCCGAATCCAGACAATGGTTGCGATGACCTTGTCTTATACCTTTGCGTTAGGTTTTTTCCGATCGTTTCCTTTCCCATTCTAAGGGATAAATACGAAAGGTGGCGACTCTTCTGTCATTGCCGGCCTCGTTTTTCGCAGTAGCGACAATATGCTCTTATCAGAGTACGATATCCAATATGTGGCTCAAAAATCTATCAAAGGAAGTGTCTTGTCAGAACACCTCGCAGAGCATCCCATGGAGGATTATCAACTACTCAAGTTTGATTTTCCTGGTGAAGATATGATGTATATTCAACGCACAAAACCAGAGCCTGGTTCGGAAGAAGGTCACGAGCCTGGATCCCGCTGGGAAATGATGTTTGATGGAGCGTCGAACAAGAATGGACATGGTGTCGGAGCTGTTCTGAAAAATCCAACTAGAGGGTACACTGCCGTCACGGCCCGACTTTGTTTCTCATGTACAAACAAAATAGCCGAGTATGAAGCCTGCATCTTAGGATTGGAAGCTGCCATCGATCTTCGCATCAAAGTCTTGGAAGTAATTGGTGATTCTGCTATAGTGATCTACCAACTCAAAGGAGAATGGGAAACCAGGGATGAAAAGTTGATCCCTTACAAGACTCATATCTTGGAGATGGCGGAATATTTTGATGAAATTACCTTCAAGCATGTACCAAGAGAAGAAAATCATATTGCCGATGCGCTAGCCATGATGGAATTAATGTGGAAGGTCCAGTTTGTCAACGAGGCACCTCTGATCTGCATCGAAAGAAGGACAGTACCCGCATACGTCATGGCAATAGACGAAGAATCTGATGAGAAGCCATGGTTTCATGATATCAAGAATTTCCTCCAAAATCAAGAGTATCCCGCTGGCGCGTCCACAATTGACAAAAGAGCAATACGAAGATTGTCATCTAAATTCTTCGTCAGCAATGGCACCTTGTACAAAAGAAATCATGACATGGTCTTACTCCGATGTGTCGATGAAAACGAGGCGAACCTTGTAATGACTGAAGTACACGAAGGAACCTTCGGCACCCATGCCAACGGTCACGCCATGGCTAAGAAAATCTTAAGAGCAGGCTACTTCTAGTTAACTTTGGAGATAGAATGCATACTCTTTGCTCGAAGATGTCATAAATGTCAAGTCTATGCTGATAAAGTGCATGTCCCTCCACATCCTCTCAATATGATTACATCACCTTGGCCTTTTGCAATGTGGGGCATAGATATGATTGGGGGAATAGAGCCAAAGGCTTCCAACGACCATCGCTTCATCCTTGTCGCAATCGATTACTTCACCAAATGGGTAGAAGCAGCGTCGTATGCAAACGTGACAAAGCAAGTGGTTGCTCGCTTCATCAAATAGGAGATCGTCTGCCGATATGGTATCCCTAACCAGATCATCACTGACAACGGGTCGAATCTGAACAATAAAACAATGAAGGAACTTTGTGATGATTTTAAGATTAAACATCACAACTCGTCTCCTTACAGACCTAAGATGAATGGTGCAGTTGAAGCTGCAAACAAAAACATCAAAAAGATAATACAAAAGATGGTCGTAACTTACAAAGATTGGCACGAGATGCTACCATTTGCTTTGCATGGATACCGAACATCAGTGTGCACTTCGACAGGGGCAACTCCGTTTTCTTTAGTGTATGGGATGGACGCTGTGCTACCCATTGAAGTCAAAATACCTTCCTTAAAGATCTTGACGGAAGCAAAGCTTGATGAAGACGAATGGATAAAAGAAAGATTCAACTCGTTGAACCTTATTGACGAAAAAAGAATGACGGCCATGTGCCACAGTCAAATCTATCAACAAAGGATGGTCATAGCGTTCAACAAAAAGGTTTGTCCTAAAGAGTATAGGGAAGAAAAGCTTGTGCTTAGAAAAATCCTGCCAACTCAAAAGGATATGCGTGGCAAATGGATGCCCAACTATGACGGCCCTTTCGTTGTAAAGAATGTCTTCTCCGGAGGATCTCTAATTCTTGAGACTATGGATGGCGAACAACTCAAGTATCCCATCAACTCAGACGCAATGAGAAAATACTACGCCTGAAGGGAAATACCTAGAAAGGAGATTTCAGTGCTTCATCAAGATGAAAGCCCAACATTTGAAAGCTGGCAGACACCGGAGCGGAGTCTTGTGCAAGATATCAAAAGAAAGATCAACGTCTGTCATTCTCGTCAGAAGCAGTGAAGCAAGTGAACTGGTAGTCAGAAGGACCGAATTATTATGGGATTCTGTAACCCTTTCTGTTTGCCATTTTTCAAACTTATAAAGTTCCCAAGGCTTTGCCCTTTGTAAAGTTCTTGTCTATCAATAAGATCAGTTTTTGGCCAAATCATTGTTATGATCCTCTGTTTTGTTATGCAATTTCACTTATTTGTTAATAAGAATTTTCTTGAAAGCAAAGTGTTTTGAAAAACTTAAGGCTTGTTTTAAAAAGAAAACACAATTCGACAAAATGATTGAAAAGTTCTAGAGGTAATCTGATGATATTACACAGTTCTCAAAGTTGAGGAAGTTGTTGTTACCTTTGACCAAGCTAGATGTGGCCGACAACAATTCTGGCTCTTAAGCCAAGACTTCTTCTCTACAGAATTACGAAGATATTATTGAAAAAGATCGTTCTCTACGCCAAAGAAGAAAGGGTCGCCCGACTTGAGGCGTTTTGAAACTCAGCATGATGAGTTCTCTCTATGTTTTGCTTTCCTTTATTCTTGCGGGTCGGTTTGCATTTTACATACATCATCATGCCAGCATACGCATTTGTTTGCATTTCTGGTTTTGGTTTTTGCTTGTTTGGCTGTCGCCTTTGAGATCCTTCGGTTGTTACCATTATCTTTGATCTGTTGTAACAAATTTCGCTTCAAGGTTGACATCCTGGGGTTTCCTTATCTTCTCTGGGGAGCTAGTGGTGACTAGCAATATCCAATTTATACAAACAGGGGGTTGCTACCGATTTTCATCTTTGATTTGGTCGTCACCAACAAACTTTGAAAGATTAGTGGTCACTAGCACACGTTCAGAACTAATTACGTTCGGTACCGTGATTCGGTCGTCACCAACCATTTTCCAAACCCAATTGTTACTGATTCTGATGTAAAACAAACCAATTGTTATTGGAGTCCCTTTGATTCGGTTTTCACCAATCTGGCTAAAAATCTAGTGGTTACAAGTATTTCCTTCTAAAAACTAATGGTCATTGACATTGGAGTTGGTCGTCACCAAAATTCCCTAAAAGTCCAATGATTATTGGCATCACCTTCAAATCCAATTGTTATTGGTACCTGTTTGATTCGGTTATTACCAGTCTTTCTGAACCTAGTCGTTACTAGTCTTACCCTCAGACCCAATTGTTATTGGTACCCCTTGATTCGGTTATTACCAATCTCTATAAGTCTAGTGGTCACTAGCCTTATTTGGAAAATCTAGTGGTTACTAGCATTATCCAGAACCAATTGTTATTGGTATACCTAAGTTGGTCATCACCAATTGGTCTAAGTCCAATGATTATTGGCATCGCTTAATGCAGATTGTAATCACCGCATTGGTCTGGTCGTTACCAAACTCCTTGAAAATCCAATGGTCATTGGTTTCCTTGGATTCGGTCGTCACAAAATTTTCCAGTTAAGTCTAGTGGTTACTAGCATCATCCAGAACCAATTGTTATTGGTATATCCTGATTTGGTTATCACTAGTCCCCTCTAAATCCAGTGGTTACTGGCATTGTTTGAAAACTAATCGTTATTAGTGCCGAAAGTTGATTGTTACCAACTTCCCCAGCCAGAGTCCTGTTGTTTTAACAACATTGTTTGGAATTCCCAATTGTAATTGGAACTTTGATTTGGTCGTCACCATATCCCCAGGAAGTCTGGTAATGTTTAGCACTTCTTGGAAACCGTTATTGATTTGGTCGTCAGCATATCCCCAGTAAGTCTAATGGAAACTAGCACCGTTTGAAGCTATTTGTTATTCTGGTCATCACCAGTCTCCCCATTTGAAAGCTTTTGCTTTTCCAGTCGAGTCTCGGAGAACTAGTGGATACTAGCCTCCCCGGCGCATCTAGCCTTGTTTCTAACCTTTTCCTGAAGATCCCGTTTGAACTCTTCGTTATAGGAAATCTCTCACCTGGTTATCCCCAGTGAGATTCGTGTCTTCATTCCGTCTTTTCCCCGGTGAAGTTCTGCTTCCCTAGTGAATTGTTCCCCAGTAAAGTTATCCCCAGTGGGTTCCTTCCCCAGTGTGGTTTGCGCTTCTTTTCTTTCGTTTCCCCAGTGAAGAATTGTCATCTTCCCCGGTGGGCTTCCTCATCTGGTTATCCCCAGTGAGGTTCGTATCTCCTTTCCCCATTGAAGATGTGTCTTACCTGGTGGAATTTGTGTCCCCTGTGTGAAAGATTTCTTTGAACAACATCTTTAGTCATGTTTGAACTATCTTGCTTACTCTGTCTTGAACCTTTCCCTAGTGCGTTGGGTCCCCGTGAGTGGTTACTCGTTGCATTGCCGTTCTTTTATATTTGCTCGTGTGTTTGCACCTGTCTCGCATTCAAGCAACATATAACATCATTTAGAAATCATTTGCATCTCAGCATTTTTCCTTTTGCATACCATAGGATCTAAGGGACAAAATTTTTGGTTTGCTATATTTAAATACCTTTCACTACGATTCTATGAGGATTATCATCTCTCATTGCTATCTAGTGAAAATATTTAAATAGGGGCATCTGTTGCACCCCAAATTTTGACCCCTTAGATCCTTATCATCATTGTAGGATCATATTTGCTTGATTAGCTAACCTTAATCCATTTTCAGTTTATCTTTGTTAAGATGCAGATGAATTAGGGTTCCGTACCGTCAAAATCGAAACTTTGAGGGTTTGATCAATCAATGTTTTGGATTGATCCAACTTCAAACAAGATCAAGGATAATACATTGGATCAGGTATGAATTCAATTTGAGGTGGTCACCCAGGGATTGAGAACAGTGCAATTTGAGATACCCGATTAGGGTTTCGGATTAGGAAAAGTCAACCATAGTTTGACTTTTGTTTTAAAGAGTATTTAAATGGTGGTATTTTGGTCCATTAAGTTCCTATGGATTAGTAAAGTCCATCCAAAGAGTTTCAAGTCCTCAGGATGTCCGGATCATCAACGGGCGACTCGGTAGGCACCGATCGTTCGAACGGTTGACCAAAAAGCCAACTTTTCAACAACAAGGAATTTGACTTCAAGATGTGAATAAAAAATGTTCCTTATGTCATATTACACCTCCCCATAAAATTTCATGACCATTGGATCAAGGGTTAAGAAGTAATTGTAAAAATCGGGAATTAGGGTTTCGAAAGGGGCAAGACCATAACTCCTCAACCACACATCCAATTGAAGTGTTTCAAAGCTCATTGGAAAGCTCTTGACAAATCCTACAAAATCCTCAAAGTGGTCCATGATAAAAAAAAGCATAGTGTTGCGGTGGAAATAGGATCACAAACTATTAATGAGTTTGAATCGCAATTCAATTCACAACCGCTCTTTGATTTATCCGAAGGAAAAGGTCAAAAGAGGGAAAACCTATTTTGCATCGTAAACACAATGCGGGGAAAGATCTAGGGTTCGGGGGTTGGTTAAATTTAGGGAAGGTATTAGCACCCTAAACTTCTGTAGTACTCTACAGGAACCTTTTGTTCAGATGTTTACTATTTTGCTTTATTTATTTGCTTAAGATATATGTACAAAGGATTAAAAGTGAGAAATGAGACCTAAGGGGTTAATTCTAAGTTTACTCGGCAAGACATCGCATCTTGTGCCTACGTATCCTTACGGGAGTGGAATCAGAGTAATCGTAGTTCCCCTTAAAAGGGAGGTTAGAGACTTCTTGACTGTGGTCAAGGTCTCAAGGGGAATAAACATGTCTTAAGGACACGCTTACGCGGAGTGTAGAAACTCCAAATTTCTACGATGAATTGTTAAGTTGTAATTAGGGTTAAATTAGGGATTCCACGGCGGGAAACCCTAAAATGAGCGCGGCGGCTCTTTGACCTAATGCTAGGGGTAACATTGTAATTTTGCCTGCGGCGAGGCATTTGTGAAAATTAGGGTTTGTAGTTTGTAGTTTTGAGGATTTGAAATTGAATGTGTGAAGTTTTACGGACTATTGGCGCGGCGGCCAAACAGTTAGACCTAACCTTCGGATGTGTGCAATGTGACAGAAATAATGGTAAACGCGTGAGATAATTGAATCATGCAAACAGAGAGATAATGTCATAATTTAAACCATGCAAGCAGAAATTTAAAGGCAAAATTTAAAGAGCGATTGTTAAGTTCGCGAGGTTACATGAGAGGAGCAGATACAATATGATAATGAAATTTGAATTGAACAATAATAAAATAAAATAAATAACGGTTCTAGTTATTATTTTAAAAAAAAAAGATTTTAGTTATTATTTTAAATTTATCTAAAAAAAAGTTTTTCTTAAAAATAATAGGTTTTCATATTAATTTGGAAAAGATGTTAATGTTATTTATTTTAAAAAACAGATTTTTATATTATAACAAGTTTTAATAAATTAATGATAACAATAATAATAATGGTAATAATAATGATAATAATGATAATAATAATAAATAATGATAATAATAATACTAATAATAATAATACTAATAATAATAATAATAATAATAATAATAATAATAATAATAATAATAATAATAATAATAATAATAATAATAAAGCAATAACGAATTTTAAATGTGCTAAATAACCCAACAATGTTGCTAACGCAGAAATGCGCTCATCGCAACCAGATCTAAATCCGACGAAACAAAATTTATCGCAAAGAAAAAGAAATTAAGCAAAGAATAGTATTATTGCTCACACAAAAATGCGATCATCGCAACCAGATCGAACTAACACAAATGTCACGCGTCATGCACACAAATGTGCAAACATCGTATCGACATAATTCGATCAAAAATTAATCTTATATATATATAAACTCTAACAATTTAAAAATTATATATATATAAACGTAACAGTAATAGATAAAGAAAAAGAAATAACGGTAATAGATGAAGAAAAAGAAATAACGGTAAAAGATGAAGAAAAAGAAATAACGGTAAAAGATGAAGAAAAATAAACAACAGTAATAGATGAAGGAAAAGAAATAACGGTAAACGATGAAGAAAAAGAAACAATAGTAATGGATGAAGAAGAAAACTAAATAACGGCAAACGGCACTCACTCCTCTTAGGTCTTTTTCATTCTCCCCCTTTTTCCAGCCAGGCAACACATGTATATATAGGGAACAAATTAGGGTTAACACCAAATTGTCAATAATGTCCCTAAAGCCCATTTTAAAGCCCAAACTAAATAATTAGTTAAGAAAAAATAAAATTTAAATAATTTAAAATAATTAAAATAAACTTAAAATAAAAACTAATAATCCTATTGATTCCTAAAATCAAAAATATTATAAAAAGAACAAAATTTTTTTCAATATTTTTTATTTTATGATTTTTTGGATATTTTTATGAATAATTTAGAAAAAAGTGAAAAAAATAATATTTTAAAAAATGATTTAATTAAAATACGAAAATAATAATTAAATAATAATAAAAAACTATTTTTGTTATTTTTTTAATGAAAGATAGAAAAATTTAGAGTAAAAATATAAAAAACAAAAAAAGTGACAAAGGTGAGATTCAAACTCTCAACCTCTCACACTCATAACTCCTTACACATGTCCTCCTGCCAATTGTGCCATTTTTACTTTTTAAAAAAAAAATGCATGTCATATGATATTTACCTGCAAAAAGTCAAACGACTACACAAATTTGTTAGTAATTGATTAAATGCAATAAAAATGCAATGAAATGCGACGACAAATCTTAGGGCAAAATTTGGGGTATTACAGTTGCCCCTATTTAAATAACTTCACCGGGTGATTCGAGTGGCGGAGACTCGAGGAATCATGGTGGAGGGATTTAAATATAGATAACCAAAAATTTTGCCCTTATATGTGGCGATATGCAATGTTATGGACCAAACAAGACTAATGCAGACAATGCCATGAATATGATATGATGTGTATGCTGGAATGATGAGTGCGAAAATGCTGACGAATACGACGACACAGGGACAGACGCTACGAGAAGAACACACTGGGGAAAACGACGCGCTGGGACACAGTACAACACTGGGGAATTCTAAAATGATGGTCAGCTGGTGCGAACACGACCAATTATCATTTTTAGACCGGGAACGAGATTCTCAAATGGAGATGGCACCTATGAGACGGCCTCCACTGGGGAATCTAAAAGTAAAACTGGATCATGTACGACTGCAAGATCGATTACAGAATGCTGGAGCATTGAGCAAAGAATAACATCCAAGCTTCTGTAAACTATCTCTCGTGACAGGATCAAACGGACTTTTCGGGAATCCGTAGCAAATATACAGGGTAAAAAAGAACCGGCTGTATGCCAAAATAAATTGACTTTTAGAATAAGATCCTTAAATGGAGATGGCACCTATGAGATGACCTCCACTTGGGAATGTCTAATAATAATTGGACCTACACGATTGCAAGATCGATCACAGAATGCTGGAGCATTGAGCAAAGAATAACATCCAAGCTTCTATAACCTATCCCTCGTGGTGGGATCGAATGGATTTTCAGAAATCCGTATCAAAAATACAGGGTAAAGACCGGCTGTATGCCAAAGTAAATGGACTTTAATGGGAAATGCCCCGATAAGCTTCTCGAGGGAGAACTGTCACTTATCGTTGGAAGGGACTTACATGCCAAAACGGATAAGCACTCAAATAAAGAGGCTGCTGCTTATCTGATATATAAATCTTCTCATATTTAAGGTCGGTGCCTGGAATACGATTCTGATTTTTCTTAAAGGGTAAACTGAACTTCCTCATACTTCAAGATCGTGCTCTCCTGAATATGATTCTGCTCCTTCTTTTACTAAAGGGTAAATGAACTTCCTCATACTTCACGATCGTGCTCTCCTGAATATGATTCCGCTCCTTCTTTTACTAAAGGGTAAATGAACTTCTTCATACTTCAAGATCGTGCTCTCCTGAATATGATTCCGCTCCTTCTTTTACTAAAGGGTAAATGAACTTCCTCATACTTCAAGATCGTGCTCTCCTGAATATGATTCCGCTCCTTCTTTTACTAAAGGGTAAATGAACTTCTTCATACTTCAAGATCGTGCTCTCCTGAATATGATTCCGCTCCTTCTTTTACTAAAGGGTAAATGAACTTCTTCATACTTCAAGATCGTGCTCTCCTGAATATGATTCCGCTCCTTCTTTTACTAAAGGGTAAATGAACTTCCTCATACTTCAAGATCGTGCTCTCCTGAATATGATTCCGCTCAAACCTCCCCGTACTTCAAGATCGTGCTCTCCTGAATACAATTTGGTTCAAACCTTCCCATACTTCAAGACGACAGGTAAAATGGAAGCCCAACTGCTCAATGGAGATGGCCATTTGCTGCGAGTCATAACGAAGATAAGATTGGCTTCTCAGGCGAGAGATGTCGCTTATTTTGCAAGAGTAGCAATAATAAGCCTCTCATGTAAGAACTGCTTGTAGAGGTGATAACAGATGATGATAAGCTTCTCTGGTGAGAACAGGCGTGTATTGTGTTGTGTAAGGTTGTCATATCGATAGGTTTCTCAGGCGAGAAATGTATCATACCGATGCTGTAACAATGTAGGATTGTAAAGTGTTGTACTGATAGATTTTCCAGGCGTGAACTGGCGTGCATCTGTAAAGGATTAGTTGAAAGATAGTGCAAAATAAATGCACGTCCGGGTACAGTGATAAACTTCTCGGGCGAAAACAGTCGCGTATCTGCCATGGTATGGTGAAAATCTTTAGATGGTGCAAAATAAATGCACGTCCGGTTGGGCTCGACGACCGACAAGACTGAGATTCAATCTAGGATCGAGCTAGAAAGAAAACTGGTAATCAAGACTCCATCGAGGGAATGAACTCGAAGGGTAGATATCTTATCCTGGCGGGGAAAGATAGCTGAAGTAACCGTCATCCACGAGGATCGAGCTCCGTAGGGAAACTTGGAAACACATATGTATTTTATGCTTAGGGCTGACAATCTATTTGAAGAGAATGGACGAACCCAGTTACTCGGCGGTAACGACCAATGATAGAGACACAATGAACCTGTGCATGCTAACGCGTATGTTAATGAATATGTTAATATGAATGTATGTTGATGTCTATGTATGTAAATATGCAGGATGTTATGAAATGAGTATGTAATGAGTATGTAATGAATATGTAATGAATATGTAATGAAATAGGCATGTGATGCTTATGCCCTTGCGTATGCTGACGAAACAGACTAGAGACGGGACGAGAGATGAAATAAACATCTCGACGGAAATACCCTGCGTTCTCTGCAACCAATACGTCAATCATGGGTAAGAAAGATCAATGGTAGAACCAAATCTGGTTTTAAAGTTCTGAATTCTCTGGGGAGAAGGTAATCTGCTTGGGTGTACAGTATCACGTCTTCACATGGGGAGAAGAAAACCTGAGGGACACTTTTGAGTTACCCAAGAAAAAGTTGTCAGCTTATAGTCTCTCTGGGGACTATGAAGAGGCAATAGTTTAGGAGCCTGTTGCAACACTGAGATTCATTGGGGAATGAAGCCCGCTGCGAGTAAAATCCATTGGGTGTATGAGGAAAAGTTGTGAAACCACATAGTTTTGATCTTGAAGGATCTTGTAGTAGTCGCCATTTGTTTCCTTTAAAAACATGGTGCCCCAGGATACTTGCGTTACGAGGTAGGGTCATCTCAAGAGGATTTTATAGAGAACACCGAGTCCGGTTGCCCCATTGTTCTCAAACTCTTTGAGAGATTTGTCAGGTCTCGACGTAACTGGCACAAATTAATCGTGTTACGACGAAATCTTTGGGAAATAGCTCTTAAGAATGTCAGACTCGCGTTGGTAAGCGAATTGGGAAACTGCCTGCCCCTGTTCAGCAGGATCTTCAAGTTCCACGGGTTATGTTCATATGTAAATCTCTAAGATATCAAGCAAAGTTGTCATGCCTGAAATGCCTATCCTGAGCTTGTCAATGTACACATATATTTGTCCTGAATTTTTGTTTTGAAAAAAGATATCGCGATAACTTGTGACCGAAATCACTAGTCAGGATATAAGTTTTAATTATAATGCCAACATGAATTTTTTCTGAGCATAGCTCGTAGGAGTCAGGAAACGTGATCTTGTCAAGTATGCTTTCAACCGAAGTCCTACTTCAATTAGGTCTTTTAAAGGTTGTATCGTGGCTCGGTTCACGGTTTAAGAAACAAAGGATAAAGGCTCAAAGTTATATTTATACCCACCCATTCTTCGTGATGTTCTCCAATCCTAATTCAGTTAATCGGATACGAACGCTCATATCTCAAGCGGATTTGCTTTGGTCGAGAACTTATCAAGGCTTTGGACATGGCAGTCACTCACCTATTTCTTTTGGCGTTTCTATCACACGACCTTGTTCTTTAATAGGGATTATAAAAAACTACTGGTTTGGTGTTCTTATTCCCTAACTTTTGCCTGGACAACGTCTTTTGATCTGACTTTGGAGTCCAGCGGGATGCCCCAGTTTTGCCTAAGTCTCCTTCATAGGTTTTGACTTAGCAGGCTCTTATTTTTGAATATTCTTTTATGCACAGGTCGTGTAAATCTTTTGAAAGGCTCGTGACTGCCCCACTCCTTAGGTAACCGAGGGATAGTCATTGTATTGGACTTCTTAAGATGCTAAGGATAAATTCTCGAAGGTTTGCTCTTCCCTTTTGAGAGTTTAAGTGCTTGATCGGTTTAACTGAAACCTACCCTGCCCCAGGTTAGGATGAAGGTTCTTAAAAAAAAACTCCTACTTCAAGGCTCAAAGGGTTGACTAGGGATTAACATCCTTATATCTCCAGTGTTTGGAATTTGAAACAATGCCTTACATCATCAGCGGGTTTCAATCGAAAGCATACGACAAGAAATCTGACGTTTTAGGTTCGTCATCCTCCTCCCAATTCTCCATCAGAACAAGAGATCGGGTAAAGTTGGCATTATGATTTATGAAAACGTTTTTTGAATGAGTGAAACGAATGGAATTATTCAAGACAAACATATGCGTTGCATTAATTAATCAAAGATAAACAAGTTCGTGCATGCTAAATATGCTTAATCAAAGAGAAATACATATAAATAAACAAATGAACTGTCGGAAAAATCCTTCTAAATGTTTATGAGATCCTGCATTCAAGAGTAACAGTTTCCTTTGGCGGAGCCTCAATGGAAAGGACGTCTGGTTTATGGTCACTGTGAGTCGTCATGGCTTGCCCCAGTTATGCTGGTCACATCTTCAACAGTTTTCAGTCGTTGCTTCAAAATAACTTTCCCAGATTCTTTGTTGATCCCGGTCATATCATCCTGAGGGTTACTGAAGTGAAGCGAGTCAGACCTTTGAATAATTACTGGATTCGGCTGATTTGCCACAGGAGTAGCATGCTTTGCAGAATTCGAACTTGACAAGTGAGGGACCCCGAGAGGAGTCTCGATCTTCAGCCGAGCATCGCTAAAGGACAACTTCTTTGTTTCTAGCAAATTTCTGACAACTTTCTTAAGAGCGTAGCAATTCTCTAGATCATGGCCGGGCGCACCCTCATGAAATAAACAATGAGCGGCAGCGTTGTAACCTGCAGGTAACGGATTAGGCGGAGGACCCAAAGCACGGGTGATAATCAGACCCTGTTGTACCAAATGGGGGTATAACTCAGTGAAAGTTATCGGAATTGGAGGACAAGGCTTATACTGCCTCTTACGGGGACAAGGAACCTGATCCTGTGATTGCTGATGAACAGGAGCGTTGGGCACTCGTTGACTGTTGACAGGAACTTGTATGGGCGGATAACCGGAAGGTTGTTGATGAATCGGTGTTTGATATACCGGAGCTGACTGCACAGGCTGGTATGTAGGAAACTGCTGATCGAAAGGAGGTGCAACAGTAGCTACATAGGGTTGTTGGACATATGGAAACGGATAACCTTGAACATAACTCTGTTGATGTTGTAAAGGTTGAGGAGTAGCCATTTTGCGGTTCCTCGAACGTGCCGGTCCTTTACCATGGTCTGAGTTAGGAGTTTTGCACTTTGGAGGGGTCGCTCGTTGAACTGGTTGAGCACTAGGAGGCACCAAACCGGATTGAAGACCGTGAGGAGGTACATTCTCGACAGTAACAACTGGTTGCGGTTCCATAACGGTATTAGTAGTCTCAGAAACAACAGTAGACTGAGCATCCACCTTCACACTAAGAGCTTGTAGCATCTCCAAAATCTGCCCTACACTTCCTCGAAGATCTTCGAGTTCATGGATGACACGGTTGATCTCTTGGTTTTGATCTTCCATCCTTTTGAAGGGTCGTATTGATGCAGAGAACTTAGGGTGACAAAACTGGAAGGTGAGAGAACCGAACATGAGAAAACGGAAGACACATGCAATGCAAAAGTATGATGCTAAAATGTGAATGCAAATGAAGATTTCATGGAATTCAGATATTTACGAATATTGCGGAATACCAAGGAAACTTTTAATTCATTGAAGACAGATTACAAATAATATTCTTGCAACCAAAATAGCTAAATAAAAGCCTAGAAAGTCCTAGAGAAGCATCTTCCACAACTTCAGTGAGCAGACGGAGAGTCAGAGGAAAATAAATATTCGTAGAGCCTTCTCTTCTTGTAGGATTGTATCTCATCATTCTTCGACTGAATCTGCTTTTGAAGTTCTTCGTACTCGCTGATCATCACATGGTATTTGTTCTTCCATGATTCTGTTTCGCGTTGTGATCTCTTCAAAGTGATCTTCAAAGTCTCAGCTTCAGTCATGAAATACTGGACAGGTTCTTCTCTTTGAGGTAAAGGATCTTGGTGAGAGTAAGGCATCTTTAACTCAATAGCTCTTCCTCGGACCCATTGAAGGTATGGTTCCATGGACACACAATTAGGTCTTCCCAAACTTTCTTTGTCCTTCTTATGCAGATGATTCCAAGAGGATAGAATCTGATCTTGAAGCTTTTTGTCGTCTTCGAAAAAGATTTTCTCCACATGAATACCTTTAGGTGGTTCCTTCAAGGGGTATCCCAACTGTCGGCGAGCTAGGACTGGATTGTAGCTAATTCCTCCATTGAAACTGAGCAAAGGCACATTGTTGAATTTTCCACAACTATCAATGATCGATATCCCATCATACATGCGATTATACCAATCAATATCAGAGTGAGTCAAAGCCATAACTTTTTGCGACCAACGTTCTTGATTAGGTCTCCAGAATGGACCGGACTTGGGTAAGTGAGAAATAAACCACTTGTATAGTAATGGCACACAACATGTAATCATTCCTCCACCATGAAAGTTTCGGAGATGTACTGAATGATAAGTATTACCCAATAGCGTTGGAACTGGATTTCTTCTCATGAAGGTCTTGATTGCATTAAGGTCCACAAACCCCTCAAAACTAGGAAAAAGCAGCAACCCATAAATAAGCAAGGCAAATATTGTCTCAAAGGCAAACATGTCTTTATGATCGGCATAAAATTGGGCCTTCTTAATTAGGAAGTCCCTGAGAAAACCGGAGGTCCCCCCTTTAGTGATCATATTGTTTTTGACATCAGATATCTTCAGACAAATGGCTTTAGCAATATCTCGTTCTTTAGGGTCTTCCTCCAAGAAAGGGAATGGAGACTTATCCAAGATAGGTAATCCCACCAACTGAGAGTACTCTTCTAAGGTAGGTAAAAGCTGATAATCTGGAAAGGTGAAGCAGTGATAATTTGGATCATAAAACTGTAGCAAAGTCGCAAGAAGTCCTTCGTTTACTTGAACCTTCAACAAAGACAATAGCCTTCCATATCTGTTTGGGAACTTTTCTTGATCTTGAACCAAATCTCTTAGCTTCTCTAGGACTTCCAAATTAAAACCCTTAAAAGTAAATTTCAAAGTATGCTTCCTAGAGTGATCCATGGTATCCTGCAATATTCATAAATAGAGTTTGAATTCCATGAAATCTTAATGTGATGTTTTATGAATGCAATGCATGAAAACACACAAAGTCCTAGGTTAAAGGTATGTGAGCGGAGTCAAGGTCTACCCATCCAGAAAGGAGTGTACTATAGGTTAGTTGTACCTGCAGAACAAGGTTCTAAAAAGTGCCCAAAGTCATCAGCCCATCTTTCGGATATTATCAACCTTCCGATTGACTCGGGGGTTAATAATATTCTCAAGAGAACCTCTTTTGAGTGTAGTATCGCGTAGCAACCGTTGTAGGATTACTCCCACATAGCTCCTGCACTACGTCCTAAATAAGGCCAAGGTGGTGTTAAGGTACTACGGTCCCCAATATCACAGACTCCAATCGACCATGGAAAACGTTTTTACGATTACTCGTTCAACCGAACCATTTTCGAAAAGGTCTCAACTGAGCGGTGATTCTCGAATCAGTGTTGCGGTGGAAATAGGATCACAAACTATTAATGAGTTTGAATCGCAATTCAATTCACAACCGCTCTTTGATTTATCCGAAGGAAAAGGTCAAAAGAGGGAAAACCTATTTTGCATCGTAAACACAATGCGGGGAAAGATCTAGGGTTCGGGGGTTGGTTAAATTTAGGGAAGGTATTAGCACCCTAAACTTCTGTAGTACTCTACAGGAACCTTTTGTTCAATGCTTACTATTTGCTTTATTTATTTGCTTAAGGTATATGTACAAAGGATTAAAAGTGAGAAAGGAGACCTAAGGGGTTAATTCTAAGTTTACTCGGCAAGACATCGCATCTTGTGCCTACGTATCCTTACGGGAGTGGAATCAGAGTAATCGTAGTTCCCCTCAAAAGGGAGGTTAGAGACTTCTTGACTGTGGTCAAGGTCTCAATGGGGAATAAACGTATCTTAGGGACACGCTTACGCGGAGTGTAGAAACTCCAATATCTATGTTGTAAATTGTTAAGTGAATTAGGGTTAGGTTAGGGATTCCGCGGCGGGAAACCCTAAAATGAGCGCGACGGCTCTTTGACCTAATGCTAGGGGTAAAGTTGTAATTTTGCCTGCGGCGAGGCATTTGTGAAAATTAGGGTTTGATC
Organism: Lathyrus sativus; assembly: GCA_963859935.3. Lineage (NCBI taxonomy): Eukaryota > Viridiplantae > Streptophyta > Magnoliopsida > Fabales > Fabaceae > Lathyrus > Lathyrus sativus. The sequence continues at coordinate 62,583,746 of OZ012737.1, read as the reverse complement.
CATTAAAGGGGTAAGGCTATTGACTCGGCGGCCAAAAGGCTGGACCTAATCCTTCGGAAGGATAAAACTGTAAAAAAAAATGTGAAAATATGACAAATCATTATATGGAGGAATAATTAAGGTACAAAAATAAGAAAAGTAATAAAGGCAGAGGGTATAAAGAAACAAAGAAACATTTCTGAAAACATGAAGAATATGAAAATATGTAATGACACTTAGAATGAAGTGAGGGAGGAAAATAGTGTGGGGCTGTGGCCACCACAAGCACATCTCAACCTCAAGCATGCAAATGAAATGCAGGAATAAAGAAAATAAAAGGTACACAAAATGACACGGCAAACATAAGGAGTTCCTTACGAAAAGGTTTTAATTTTTTAATATTTTAATTATGTAAAAAAATGTTTTAATTTTTTTAATATTTTAATTATATATATAAAAAGGTTTTAATTTTAAAATGGAATTACTTAGTTAAAAAAAAAAATTTAAGTTTAAATTATAAAAAAAATGTTAAGTTTAAATTATAAAAAAAATGTTAAGTTTAAATTATATATAAAAAAATGTTTTTGGGAACAAAAAGGTTTTTTTTGGAAAAAAAATGTTTACGGGAACAAAAAAAGTTTTTTTTTGGGAAAAAAATGTTTACGGGAACAAAAAAAGGTTTTTTTTTGGGAAAAAAATGTTTACGGGAACAAAAAAAGGTTTTTTTTGGGAAAAAAATGTTTACGGGAACAAAAAAGGTTTTTTTTGGGAAAAAAATGTTTACGGGAACAAAAAAGGTTTTTTTTGGGAAAAAAATGTTTACGGGAACAAAAAAGGTTTTTTTTTGGGAAAAAAATGTTTACGGGAACAAAAAAGGTTTTTTTTTGGGAAAAAAATGTTTTGATAAAAAAAAAAAAATAACAATAGAATTGCAAATGCAAACAGACAATTAATGGACATGCAAACAATCCTATACGACACAATCATGGTTCATACATATCAAAATCTACGGATCTAAACAACAATGAAGGTTAACATGGCAAGGATGCAAATAAATATGAAAAATGCAAAGGATTTAGTAATTTAACGGACCTAAACACATTAACATGGCAAAATATGCACATAAACATGAAAAGGCAAAAGGTTTAGTAATTTAACCTACGAAGCGGAGGTTTGCTTCGGTAAAATGTGAAAAAGGTTTGAATAAGGGAACACTGGAGAGCTCCAATCCTTCTGACGAGTTGTGGGAACGACCGCCTTTCTTCTCTGGGGATCTCCTTTGTTTCTCCCTTTCTCTCTCCTCTTTTCTGAAGAAAACCTTCTGACCTCCTCTTCAACAAAGCAACACATATATATATATATAGGGAACAAATTAGGGTTAACACCAAATTGTCAATAATGTCCCTAAAGCCCATTTTAAAGCCCAAACTAAATAATTAGTTAAGAAAAGAAAGAAAAAAAAAATTTAAATAATTTAAAATAATTAAAATAAACTTAAAATAAAAACTAATAATCCTATTGATTCCTAAAATAAAAAATATTATAAAAGGAACAAAATTTTTCAATATTTTTTTTATTTTATGATTTTTTGGATATTTTTATGAATAATTTAGAAAAAAGTGAAAAAAATAATATTTTAAATGTAATCAGAATTTTAAAAAAGATTAGAAATTTTGAAAAAAATTTAGTTTTAAAAAGGTTAGAAAAAAATATTTAATTTTAAAAAAGTTAGAAAAAAAGATTTAATTTTAAAAAGTTAGAAAAAACAGATTTAAAGTTAGAAAACAAGATTTAGCTTTTAAAAAGATTTAATTTTAAAAAAGATAGAAAAAGATTTAACTTTAAAGAGTTAGAAAAAAAAGTTTTAATTTTAAAAAGTTAGAAAAAGATTTAACTTTAAAGAGGAGTTAGAAAAAGATTTAAAAAAAGTTAGAAAAAAGATTTAAAAAAAAGTTAGGAAAAAGATTTAAAAAAAAGTTAGGAAAAAGATTTAAAAAAAAGTTAGGAAAAAGATTTAATTTTAAAAAGAAGTTAGATTTTTATTTTAAAAGAGGTATTAGAATTTGATTAAAAAATGTGTTAGAAATTAATTTAAAAAAGGTTATAAAAAAATTTACTCTTAAAGAAAAGAAAAAAAAAATTTTAATTTTAATCTAAATCCTAAAAGTTAGTAAGAAGAGCTTAAAATGATTTAAATAAATAAATTAAATAGAAAAAAAAAAGTTAATAAAAAACATTAGTAAAGTTATAAAAAAAATTTAATTAAATTATTATTAGTTAAAAAAATAAGATTTAAAAAAAAAAGGTTAATTTATTAAGTTAATAAGAATTTAGAATAAAAATAAAAAAGAAAGGGTAAAATTTGGGGTATTACAGTTGCCCCTATTTAAATGGCTACACCAGATGATTTGAGTGACGGAGACTCAAGGAATCATGGTGGAGGGATTTAAATATAGATAACCGAAAATTTTGCCCTTATATGCGACGATATGCAATGCTATGGACAAAACTGGAACGACTTAATGCAGATGATGCCATGACTATGATATGATGCGTATGCTGGAATAATGAATGCGAAAATGCTGACGAAACATGACGACACCGAGACAGACGCCACGAGAAGAAACACACTGGGGAAAATGACGCGCTGAGACACAGTACATCACTGGGGAATTCTAAAAATGATGGTCAACTGGTGCGAACACGACCAATTGTCATTTTTAGGAAAGGAACGAGATTCTCAAATGGAGATGGTACCTATGAGACGGCCTCCACTGGGGAATCTAAAAATAAAACTGGATCACGTACGATTGTAAGATCGATTACAGAATGCTGGAGCATTGAGCAAGGAATAACATCCAAGCTTCTGTAAACTACCCCTCGTGACAGGATCAAACGGACTTTTCGGAACTCCGTAGCAAATATACAGGGTAAAGACCGACTGTATGCCAAAATAAATGGACTTTGATGGGAATTGCCCTGATAAGCTTCTCGAGGGAGAACTGTCACTTGGAAGGGACTTATGTGCCAAAATGGATAAGCACTCAAATAAAGAGGCTGCTGCTTATCTGATAAATAAATCTTCTCGCATTTAAGGTCGGCGCCTGGAATACGATTCTGATTCTCTCTTACTGAAGGATAAATAAACTTCTTCATGTTTCAAGATCGTGCTCTCCTGAACATGAAAAGGGTAAACTGAACTTCCTCATACTTCAGAATCGTGCTCTCCTGAATATGAAACTGGATAATCGAACTTCCTCATAACTCAGAATCGTGCTCTCCTGAATATGAAACTGGATAATCGAACTTCCTCATAACTCAGAATCGTGCTCTCCTGAATATGATTCGGCTCCTGAAATTTCTTCATTCTTCAGAATCGTGCTCTCCTGAAAAACGGCCAACTGAACTTCCTCATAACTCAGAATCGTGCTCTCCTGAATACGATTTGGTTCAAACCTCAAGACGGCAGGTAAATGGAAGCCCAACTGCTCCATGGAGATGGCCATTTGCTGCGAGTCATAACGAGGATATGATCGACTTCTTAGGTGAGAAATGTCGTATGTTGATGCTGTAAAATGTAAAGTGTAAAAGGTTGTAACATGTAGGATTGTAAAGTGTTTTACTGATAGATTTTCCAGGCGTGAACTGGCGTGTATCTGTAAATGATTGTAGTTGATTTTCTTGAAAGATAGTGCAAAATAAATGCACGTCCGGGTACAGTGATAAATTTCTCGGCGAGATAGTCGCGTATCTGTCATGGTATGGTGAAAACCTTTAGATGGTGCAAAATAAATGCACGTCCGGTTGGGCTTGACGACCGACAATACTGAGATTCAATCTAGGATCGAGCTAGAAAGAAGACTGGTAATCAAGACTCCATCGAGGGAATGATCTCGGAGGGTAAATATCTTATCCTGGTGAGGAAAGATAGCTGAAGTAACCGTCATCCACGAGGATCGAGCTCTGTGGGGAAACTGGAAACAAGTAAGTATTTTATGCTTATGGCTGACAATCTATTTGGAGAGAATGGGCAAACCCCAATTACTCGGTGGTAACGACCAATGATGGAGACACGATGAACCTGTGCATGTTATCGCGTATGTTAATGGATATGTTAATATGAATGTATGTTGATGTTTATGTATGTAACTATGCAAGATGTTATGAAATGAGTATGTAATGAGTATGTAATGAATATGTAATGAAATAGGCATGTGATGCTTATGCCCCTGCGTAGGCCGACGAAACAGACTAGAGACAGGACGAGAGACAAAATAAACATCTCGACGGAGATACCTTGCGTTCTCTGCAACCAATACGTCAATCATGGGTAAGAAAGATCAATGGTAGAATCAAATCTGGTTTTAAAGTTCTGAATTCTCTGAGGGAAGGTAATCTGCTTGTGGTGTACAGTATCACGCCTTCTTATGGGGAGAAGAAAACCTGAGGGACACTTTCGAGTTACCCAAAAAAAAAGTTGTCAGCTTATAGTCTCGCTGGGGACTGTCACTGGGAGCATGTCAGTGAAATCTCTGATGCCTTAGGGACCACTGGCTCCATCCAAAGTATTGTCAGCTTAGAGTCTCGCTGGGGACTAAATCGGAGCAATGGTTTAGGAACCTGTTGCAACACTGAGGCTTACTGGGGTATGAAGGCCGCTGTGAGTAAAATCCATCGGGTGCATGAAAAAATTGTGAAATCCCATGGTTTTGATCTTGCAGGACCTTATAGTAGCCGCCATTTGTTTCTTCAAAAACATGGTGCCCCAGGATACTTGCGTTGCGAGGTAGGGTCATCTCAAGAGGATTCTATAGAGAACACCGAGTCCGGTTGCCCCATTGTTCTCAAACTCTTTGAGAGATTTGTCAGGTCTCGACGTAACTGGCACAAATTAATCGTGTTACGACGAAATCTTTGGTAAATAGCTCTTAAGAACGTCAGACTCGCGTTGGTAAGCGAATTGGGAAACTGCCTGCCCCTGTTCAGTAGGATCTTCAAGTTCCACGGGTTATGTTCATATGTAAATCTCTAAGATATCAAGCAAAGTTGTCATGCCTGAAATGCCTATCCTGAGCTTGTCAATGTACACATATATTTGTCTTGAAGTTTTGTTTTGAAAAAAAGATATCGCAACAACTTGTGACCGAAATCACTAGTCCGGATATAAGTTTTAATTATAATGCCAACATGAATTTTTTCTGAGCATAGCTCGTAGGAGTCAGGAAACGTGATCTTGTCAAGTATGCTTTCAACCGAAGTCCCACTTCAATTAGGTCTTTTAAAGGTTGTATCGTGGCTCGGTTCACGGTTTGAGAAACAAAAGATAAAGGCTCAAAGTTATATTTGTACCCACCCATTCTTCGTGATGTTCTCCAATCCTAATTTAGTTAATCGGATACGAACGCTCATATCTCAAGCGGATTTGCTATGGTCGAGAACTTATCAAGGCTTTGGACATGGCAGTCACTCACCTATTTGTTTTGGCGTTTCTATCACACAACCTTGTTCTTTAATAGGGATTATAAAAAACTACTGGTTTGTTGTTCTTATTCCCTAACTTTTGCCTGGACAACGTCTTTTGATCTGACTTTGGAGTCCAGCGGGATGCCCCAGTTTTGCCTAAGTCTCCTTCATAGGTTTTGACTTAGCGGGCTCTTATTTTTTGAATATTCTTTTATGCACAAGTCGTGTAAATCTCTTGAAAGGCTCGTGACTGCCCCACTCCTTAGGTAACTGAGGGATAATCATTGTATTGGACTTCTTAAGATGCTAAGGATAAATTCTCGAAGGTTTGCTCTTCCCTTTTTGAGGATCTAAGCGCTCGATCGGTTTAACTGAAACCTACCCTGCCCCAGGTTAAGATGAGGGTTCTAAAAAAAAAAAACTCCTACTTCAAGGCTCAAAAGAGGTTAACGAGGGATTAACATCCTTATATCTCCAGTGTTTGGGATTTGAAACAATGCCCTACATCATCAGCGGGTTTCAATCGAAAGCATACGACAAGGAATCTGCCGTTTTGGGTTCGTCATCCTCCCCCCAATTCTCCATCTGAACAAGAGATCGGGTAAAGTTGGCATTATGATTTATGAAAAATATATTTTGAATGAGTGAAACGAATGGATTTATTCAAGACAAACATATGCGTTGCATTAATTAATCAAAGATAAACAAGTTCGTGCATGCTAAATATGATTAATCGAAGAGAAATACATATAAATAAACAAATGAACTGTCGGAAAAATCCTTCTAAATGTTTATGAAATCTTGCATTCAAGAGTAACAGTTTCCTTTGGCGGAGCCTCAATGGAAAGGACGTCTGGTTCATGATCACTGTGAGTCGTCATGGCTTACCCCAGTTATGCTGGTCACATCTTCAACAGTTTTCAGTCGTTGCTTCAAAATAAATTTCCCAGATCCTTTGTTGATCCCGGTCATATCACCTTGAGGGTTACTGAAATGAAGCGGGCTAGGCCTTTGAATAATGACTGGATTCGGCTGATAGGCGTAGCATGCTTTGCAGAATTTGCACTTGACGAGTGAGGAACCCCGAAAGGAGTCTCGATCTTCAGCTGAGCATCGCCAAAAGACAACTTCTTCGTTTCTAGCAAATTTCTGACAACTTTCTTAAGAGCATAGCAATTCTCTAGATCATGGCCGGGCGCACCCTCATGAAATAAACAATGAGCGGTAGCGTTGTAACTTGCAGGTAATGGATTAGGTGGAGGATTAGGAGGCGGACCCAAAGCCCGAGTAGTGATGAGACCTTGCTTGACCAAAGAGGGACACAACTCGGTAAAAGTCATCGGGATCGGCGGACAAGGTTTATACGTTCTTCTGTTTGGCATATTCTGGCGAGGAGCCGGACTCTTTGGCTGTTGAGGAGCAGGAGTATTGGGTGCCTGTAGGTAGTTGACAGGAGGCGGCTAAACAGGAGGTTGTTGCATAGGTTGATACATGGGAACCTGTTGATTGAAAGAAGGTGTAATAGCTGCCACATAGGGTTGTTGAGCATATTGGACCGGGTACCTTTGAGGTTGAGCATAACCTTGCAGATGCCGATAAAAGCGTTCCCTTGGTTTACCAGAGGATATAGCATTAGTCTCACTCTCCTTCTTTTTCTGGGAGCTATAAGGAGGTTTCTTCGGCTGATCCTTAGAAGCGCCATGATTATTTGTCATTTTACCACTCTTCATACCCAATTCAATCTTGACACCCACAGCAACGATGTCGGAGAAATTTGAAGTCACACTACCCACCATTCTCTCGTAAAATTCTGGACGGACTGTGTCGACAAACCAATCAGCTAACTCTTTCTCGGTCAAAGGAGGTTCTACCTGCGAAGCAGTCTCTCTCCACCTTTGAGCATACTCTTTGAATGACTCAGAATTCTTTTGTGACATACTCAGCAATTGTCTTCTGTCAGGAGCCAGATCCATATTATACTTGTAGTGTTTGATGAAAGCGTCAGATAAATCTCGAAAGCTCTTAACGCGGGATTGGTCCAAAGTTAAATACCACTTGGAAGAAGCACCCTTCAAACTGTCTTGGAAGCAATGAATCATCAGTTTATCATTCTCAACATGGGCAGCCATTTTGCGATAATACATGATCAAATGACTCTTAGGACAGGTGGCACCTTCATAACGATCGAAGTTCGGAGTTTTGAACTTCGGGGGAATAACCAAACCTGAGACCAAACAAACATCCCTTGCAGCAGTCCCGAAAATTTGATCACCCTCTACCTTTTTCAATCTCTGGACGATGGTGTTCACTTCCTCACGAAGCTTATCATGTCTCTCATAACCCTCAACATTCTCATCAAGATCATCAAAAACTGTCTCATTGAAGTACGGTTGCGCACGAGTGTGTACAACAGGTGGTGCAAAGATAGGAGCCCCCCTAGAAACTTCAGAAAACAAGGGCACGGCTTGCTGAACAGGTTGATTAATCGGAACAGTGGCTTGAGGAGGCACAAAACCGGGAGCAAGACCATAAGGTGGGTCCCTCGCTACGGTCACACTTGGTGGAGGGTCCACAGTAACGCCGGTAATCTCAGAAACAACAGTGGGCTGGGTATCCATCTTAGCATTCATGACATGTAACAATTCCATCATACGCCCCATACCCCCTCGAAGGTCTTCAAGTTCATTGCTAAGGCGATCAATCTCTTTTGCCTGATCCTCCATTCTTTTCCGAGTTTGAGCTCTGGTGTTGTATTGGTGCCGAGAACTCAGGGTGACAAAACTGGAAGGTGAGAGAACCGAGTGTGAGAAATCGGGAGACACATGCAATGCAAGAAAGTAAATGATGCTAAAATGTGGATGAAGATTTCATGGGATTCAATCATTGACGAATGTCGTGGGGTACCAAGGAAATCTTTTTCTTGTTTTTTCATTTTATATTTTTTTTATTTATGGTATCCCGCGATATCCATTAATGATGTTTGAACTCCATGAAATACAATGCGATGAGATGCTTTATGGATGCAATGCATGAAAACACACAAAGTCCTAGGTTAAAGGCTTGCATGAGGTTCAAAGGCAAATACCCTCCCCTGAAGTTAGATGGTTCATCCTGTCCTACAAAAGTAACCAGGTTCTAAGGGATCTCAATATCATTGATCCTTCACCAGGGTGGTTGTTCAGAAGGCAACTTACTTGCCAACCAAAACCCTCCAAGTTTAAGATCTCAATGAGCGTAGTATCGAGTGTCAACCAACTTCAGTCTGCACCAAAGCCGGTTACCTCACTACTTTCTAAAGGCCAAGATGAGTTAACTAGGGTTCTAAAAGTCAGTTAGTGCATTGACAACATATGGCAGCCTCAATATTATCCTCAACTTGACTTAAGGAATATAAGCACCAACCAAGAAGTCGCACTAACTATGGCCACCAGATCAACCGTATCGATATACGTCGTACAGTTTCCTTGGTCTATTGCCATTTACCTAAGGTACACTAGATCCGGGTGTAGGACTCATCTCACAACACAAGGAACAGTCCCACAATCAAAACACAAATATATACATGCAAATGAATAATAACACAGATAGTAATAAATATGAACAAGTTAGGGATAACCCTCAAAAGTTGGGATGTCCCCAGTGAAGTCGCCATTTTCTGTTGCGGTGGAAATAGGATCACAAACTATTAATGAGTTTGAATCGCAATTCAATTCACAACCGCTCTTTGATTTATCCGAAGGAAAAGGTCAAAAGAGGGAAAACCTATTTTGCATCGTAAACACAATGCGGGGAAAGATCTAGGGTTCGGGGGTTGGTTAAATTTAGGGAAGGTATTAGCACCCTAAACTTCTGTAGTACTCTACAGGAACCTTTTGTTCAATGCTTACTATTTGCTTTATTTATTTGCTTAAGGTATATGTACAAAGGATTAAAAGTGAGAAAGGAGACCTAAGGGGTTAATTCTAAGTTTACTCGGCAAGACATCGCATCTTGTGCCTACGTATCCTTACGGGAGTGGAATCAGAGTAATCGTAGTTCCCCTCAAAAGGGAGGTTAGAGACTTCTTGACTGTGGTCAAGGTCTCAATGGGGAATAAACGTATCTTAGGGACACGCTTACGCGGAGTGTAGAAACTCCAATATCTATGTTGTAAATTGTTAAGTGAATTAGGGTTAGGTTAGGGATTCCGCGGCGGGAAACCCTAAAATGAGCGCGACGGCTCTTTGACCTAATGCTAGGGGTAAAGTTGTAATTTTGCCTGCGGCGAGGCATTTGTGAAAATTAGGGTTTGATCCATTAAAGGGGTAAGGCTATTGACTCGGCGGCCAAAAGGCTGGACCTAATCCTTCGGAAGGATAAAACTGTAAAAAAAAATGTGAAAATATGACAAATCATTATATGGAGGAATAATTAAGGTACAAAAATAAGAAAAGTAATAAAGGCAGAGGGTATAAAGAAACAAAGAAACATTTCTGAAAACATGAAGAATATGAAAATATGTAATGACACTTAGAATGAAGTGAGGGAGGAAAATAGTGTGGGGCTGTGGCCACCACAAGCACATCTCAACCTCAAGCATGCAAATGAAATGCAGGAATAAAGAAAATAAAAGGTACACAAAATGACACGGCAAACATAAGGAGTTCCTTACGAAAAGGTTTTAATTTTTTAATATTTTAATTATGTAAAAAAATGTTTTAATTTTTTTAATATTTTAATTATATATATAAAAAGGTTTTAATTTTAAAATGGAATTACTTAGTTAAAAAAAAAAAAAATTTAAGTTTAAATTATAAAAAAAATGTTAAGTTTAAATTATAAAAAAAATGTTAAGTTTAAATTATATATAAAAAAATGTTTTTGGGAACAAAAAGGTTTTTTTTGGAAAAAAAATGTTTACGGGAACAAAAAAAGGTTTTTTTTGGGAAAAAAATGTTTATGGGAACAAAAAAAGGTTTTTTTTTGGGAAAAAAATGTTTACGGGAACAAAAAAAGGTTTTTTTTGGGAAAAAAATGTTTACGGGAACAAAAAAGGTTTTTTTTGGGAAAAAAATGTTTACGGGAACAAAAAAGGTTTTTTTTGGGAAAAAAATGTTTACGGGAACAAAAAAGGTTTTTTTTTGGGAAAAAAATGTTTACGGGAACAAAAAAGGTTTTTTTTTGGGAAAAAAATGTTTTGATAAAAAAAAAAATAACAATAGAATTGCAAATGCAAACAGACAATTAATGGACATGCAAACAATCCTATACGACACAATCATGGTTCATACATATCAAAATCTACGGATCTAAACAACAATGAAGGTTAACATGGCAAGGATGCAAATAAATATGAAAAATGCAAAGGATTTAGTAATTTAACGGACCTAAACACATTAACATGGCAAAATATGCACATAAACATGAAAAGGCAAAAGGTTTAGTAATTTAACCTACAAAGCGGAGGTTTGCTTCGGTAAAATGTGAAAAAGGTTTGAATAAGGGAACACTGGAGAGCTCCAATCCTTCTGACGAGTTGTGGGAACGACCGCCTTTCTTCTCTGGGGATCTCCTTTGTTTCTCCCTTTCTCTCTCCTCTTTTCTGAAGAAAACCTTCTGACCTCCTCTTCAACAAAGCAACACACATATATATATAGGGAACAAATTAAGGTTAACACCAAATTGTCAATAATGTCCCTAAAGCCCATTTTAAAACCCAAACTAAATAATTAGTTAAGAAAAGAAAGAAAAAAAAAAATTTAAATAATTTAAAATAATTAAAATAAACTTAAAATAAAAACTAATAATCCTATTGATTCCTAAAATAAAAAATATTATAAAAGGAACAAAATTTTTCAATATTTTTTTTATTTTATGATTTTTTGGATATTTTTATGAATAATTTAGAAAAAAGTGAAAAAAATAATATTTTAAATGTAATCAGAATTTTAAAAAAGATTAGAAATTTTGAAAAAAATTTAGTTTTAAAAAGGTTAGAAAAAAATATTTAATTTTAAAAAAGTTAGAAAAAAAGATTTAATTTTAAAAAGTTAGAAAAAACAGATTTAAAGTTAGAAAACAAGATTTAGCTTTTAAAAAGATTTAATTTTAAAAAAGATAGAAAAAGATTTAACTTTAAAGAGTTAGAAAAAAAAGTTTTAATTTTAAAAAGTTAGAAAAAGATTTAACTTTAAAGAGGAGTTAGAAAAAGATTTAAAAAAAGTTAGAAAAAAGATTTAAAAAAAAGTTAGGAAAAAGATTTAAAAAAAAGTTAGGAAAAAGATTTAAAAAAAAGTTAGGAAAAAGATTTAATTTTAAAAAGAAGTTAGATTTTTATTTTAAAAGAGGTATTAGAATTTGATTAAAAAATGTGTTAGAAATTAATTTAAAAAAGGTTATAAAAAAATTTACTCTTAAAGAAAAGAAAAAAAAAATTAAATTTTAATCTAAATCCTAAAAGTTAGTAAGAAGAGCTTAAAATGATTTAAATAAATAAATTAAATAGAAAAAAAAAAGTTAATAAAAAACATTAGTAAAGTTATAAAAAAAATTTAATTAAATTATTATTAGTTAAAAAAATAAGATTTAAAAAAAAAAGGTTAATTTATTAAGTTAATAAGAATTTAGAATAAAAATAAAAAAGAAAGGGTAAAATTTGAGGTATTACAATCAGCTTGGTCGGGATTCAACTCCCTATAAGCCTCATCGAATATATCCCCATCCTATAATAATGTCACTAGTCCGGGCGTAGGACTTATCTCACAACACAAGGAACAGTCCCCCAGTCAAAGTACAATATATACATGCAAATGAATAGCAAAGCAAATCGTAATAAATATGAACAAATTAGGGATAACCCTCAAAAGTTAAGACATCCCCAGTGAAGTCGCCATTTTTCTGTTGCGGTGGAAATAGGATCACAAACTATTAATGAGTTTGAATCGCAATTCAATTCAAAACCGCTCTTTGATTTATCCGAAGGAAAAGGTCAAAAGAGGGAAAACCTATTTTGCATCGTAAACACAATGCGGGGGAAGATCTAGGGTTCGGGGGTTGGTTAAATTTAGGGAAGGTATTAGCACCCTAAACTTCTGTAGTACTCTACAGGAACCTTTTGTTCAGATGTTTACTATTTTGCTTTATTTATTTGCTTAAGATATATGTACAAAGGATTAAAAGTGAGAAAGGAGACCTAAGGGGTTAATTCTAAGTTTACTCGGCAAGACATTGCATCTTGTGCCTACGTATCCTTACGGGAGTGGAATCAGAGTAATCGTAGTTCCCCTCAAAAGGGAGGTTAGAGACTTCTTGACTGTGGTCAAGGTCTCAAGGGGAATAAACATGTCTTAAGGACACGCTTACGCGGAGTGTAGAAACTCCAAATTTCTACGTTGAATTGTTAAGTTGTAATTAGGGTTAAATTAGGGATTCCACGGCGGGAAACCCTAAAATGAGCGCGGCGGCTCTTTGACCTAATGCTAGGGGTAACATTGTAATTTTGCCTGCGGCGAGGCATTTGTGAAAATTAGGGTTTGTAGTTTGTAGTTTTGAGGATTTGAAATTGAATGTGTGAAGTTTTACGGACTATTGGCGCGGCGGCCAAACAGTTAGACCTAACCTTCGGATGTGTGCAATGTGACAGAAATAATGGTAAACGCGTGAGATAATTGAATCATGCAAACAGAGAGATAATGTCATAATTTAAACCATGAAAGCAGAAATTTAAAGGCAGAATTTAAAGAGCGATTGTTAAGTTCGCGAGGTTACATGAGAGGAGCAGATACAATATGATAATGAAATTTGAATTGAACAATAATAAAATAAAATAAATAACGGTTCTAGTTATTATTTTTAAAAAAAAAGATTTTAGTTATTATTTTAAATTTATCTAAAAAAAAGTTTTTCTTAAAAATAATAGGTTTTCATATTAATTTGGAAAAGATGTTAATGTTATTTATTTTAAAAAACAAATTTTTATATTATAACAAGTTTTAATAAATTAATGATAACAATAATAATAATGGTAATAATAATGACAATAATGATAATAATAATAAATAATGATAATAATAATACTAATAATAATAATAATAATAATAATAATAATAATAATAATAATAAAGCAATAACGAATTTTAAATGTGATAAATAACCCAACAATGTTGCTAACGCAGAAATGCGCTCATCACAACCAGATCTAAATCGGACGAAACAAAATTTATCGCAAAGAAAAAGAAATTAAGCAAAGAATAGTATTATTGCTCACACAAAAATGCGATCATCGCAACGAGATCGAACTAACACAAATGTCACGCGTCATGCACACAAATGTGCAAACATCGTATCGACATAATTCGATCAAAAATTAATCTTATATATATAAACTCTAACAATTTAAAAATTATATATATAAACGTAACAGTAATAGATAAAGAAAAAGAAATAACGGTAATAGATGAAGAAAAAGAAATAACGGTAAAAGATGAAGAAAAAGAAATAACGGTAAAAGATGAAGAAAAAGAAACAACAGTAATAGATGAAGGAAAAGAAATAACGGTAAACGATGAAGAAAAAGAAACAATAGTAATGGATGAAGAAGAAAACTAAATAACGGCAAACGACACTCACTCCTCTTAGGTTTTTTTCATTCTCCCCCTTTTTCCAGCAAGGCAACACATGTATATATAGGGAACAAATTAGGGTTAACACCAAATTGTCAATAATGTCCCTAAAGCCCATTTTAAAGCCCAAACTAAATAATTAGTTAAGAAAAATAAAATTTAAATAATTTAAAATAATTAAAATAAACTTAAAATAAAAACTAATAATCCTATTGATTCCTAAAATCAAAAATATTATAAAAAGAACAAAATTTTTTTCAATATTTTTTATTTTATGATTTTTTGGATATTTTTATGAATAATTTAGAAAAAAGTGAAAAAAATAATATTTTAAAAAATGATTTAATTAAAATACGAAAATAATAATTAAAAATAATATTTTAAAAAATGATTTAATTAAAATACGAAAATAATAATTAAATAATAATAAAATACTATTTTTGTTATTTTTTTAATGAAAGATAGAAAAATTTAGAGTAAAAATATAAAAAACAAAAAAAGTGACAAAGGTGAGATTCGAACTCTCAACCTCTCACACTCATAACTCCTTACACATGTCCTCCTGCCAATTGTGCCATTTTTACTTTTTAGAAAAAAAATGCATGCCATATGATATTTACCTGCAAAAAGTCAAACGACTACACAAATTTGTTAGTAATTGATTAAATGCAATAAAAATGCAATGAAATGCGACGACAAATCTTAGGGCAAAATTTGGGGTATTACACATAGAATTGGAGTTATAGCAAAATTCATTTTTGAAGGGGAAATAACTTAGAAAAATTTTAAGTTATTTAGCACTTGTAAGTGGTTTTTTCAGAAACTTTGAAGGGTTTTTCAACCTAGTTCCATCAGGAATTTGGAAATTCCCAAAACATGAAAGTTGTAGTTGTAGAGCTACTTAAGGGCCTTCCAAATTGTGGTAGAACTCCTCAATAGTATGTGCGAGCAGAAAGTTATGCACTATGAAAGTTAGGGCTGTCAACACTTGAAATCACTTTGTCAAAATTTCTCAAAACTGAATTTTCACAACTTGAGTCATCCTCCACCCTTGGATCACGTTGCAAACTGATAATGTGAGGTATGGATGAAGAGAAAACCAGAAGGGAAGTTAGTTTGATGAACATTGCAAGTTGATGGCAAGTAGGCATTATTTTATTCAAATAAAAGGAAGAAAGAGAAACTTTTCAAAGATATGTGGCAGCTGCAACCCCCTACTTCTCTAGCCTCATTTCAGGTCACCTCACCCCCTCATATCAGCTGGTTTTGCTTGCATTGAGCCATGGAGTTGATGTGAAGAGGTTGCCACTAGATTTGGCAAGATTTTCTTCCAAGACTCCCTCCAAAAGTGGTAAATGACCAAGGATGCCCTCACTCTTGCTTGGCTATAAATAGTGGCCTCTTCTATGAGTCCAAACACACCAGAGCAATCTCAGAAAACCACAGCTCTCACTCTCCTCTCATTCCTCAAGAATTTCAAAACCACCAAAATTTCCATTTTTACCAAAAAACTGTCTTGAACAAAACTCTGCTCAAGACCAGTTCCATCACTTCCAAACCTCTAAAAAGCATCCACACAAACCCTAAATATAATATAGAAGGTGTCTATACCTTCAAACCTCTTAAAAATACCATTTTGCAAAAAGTCAACTTTTACACTAAGAAAGTTTGACCACCCCCCTCAAAACTTGCCAAATCTTGGTCTAGGCTGTTTCTTGCTGATCTAACCATCCACACACCTCACATATGTCATATTAAAACTGTTTAAAGCATTGAAAACCAACTGGAAGTCCCCTAACTCCAACTGTCTTGAAGTTTGGTCTTGTTGCTTCAAGAGGAAGTAAGCTTCATATCATTGCAAAGGAAGGAGCATCTCTGGGTTTCTAAGCTTTTTAGCTTGTTCAAGGCTGGTCAACAAGAGGTATGTGATGTTCTAACTGTCTAGAAATCATACATTATCATATTTTGCCATTTTTTGAGGATTTGTGTGAAAATGTACCATGACTGCCCTATTAGGTTTCTTTGTCAAGAATCTTAGTTTTATATTCATAATGCTTGTTTTGTCAAATACTTTGTCATTTGTAAATGATATGTGGATGTTAGATTGTAAGTTTGTGCCTTATTGTCATGTTTAGACTTGTTCTTGAGATTTTTGTCACTTGTTAGTTTTAGGATGCAACCTTGAGAAAGTAGTGTGCTTGCCCTATAACTATGAACTTGGCTCACTATTAGGACAGGTAGATGACTTGTAAGTTACTCATAGGATCCCCCCTGCCTTTGATCATGTTTGAATCAATGTGGCTATTTGATTTTGCTCTTATGTTATTTTGATGCCAACTTGCTTGTCACTACTAAGAATTGTGTATTGGGATGTTGTGATTACTACTTTGTATCTCATTTGTTCTAAGTCATTTGTTTAATGCTTACTTGATCAAGCTCATAATGTTTGTTTTGGTGGAAATATGAGAAACATGAAGTGTGAACTTTAGGTTTTTTCATGAGATATGTGTGCTCTTTGCTGTCCAATATTGGTTCAACATGTCATTCTTTGATTTAATGAGTTTTTGCCTAACTTGAAGTTGTAAACTCATTTGCCTATTCATTTTAAGAATGTGAATGTTATTGTTATGCACAAAATCTATTTAAGGTTCTATTTGACATATCATGCTTCAAACTGCTGCACTTTGTAAAATATCATGATGACAAACATGCTATATTCTGTTTCAATCCATGCTTACTTGATCTATGTTCATAATATCATTCCCTTACTTATTTGAAATGTGTGTGTGATGCCAAAAACTCCCATCTGTCATGAACTGGCCAGCTGCCTTAACATGTTGATGTTTGTGCATTTTTTAAGCCTCAATGTGTTTCCTTTTGTGTGATGTTGATTTGAATTGGTGTGTAAGCATAGACATGTCTATTATCATATTTATAATGTGTGTGGATGTTTATTTTAGTTTGAAACTCATCAATTTGAAAAATACCCCCCTGCTGCCACATTCTTGCTAAAACAGTTTTTCTCACCAAATGTGCCACAACATTACCAAATTGTTATTCTGTTTGCACATGCCTAATCTATGAGTTGTAATTCATTCATATGCTTGGTTCTAAGATGTACACATGTTTGGTTTGGTCTGAGCTTGTCTATATTTGCATTTCACCACTTAACTTCATTTTGAACCAAAACTGCCAAGAACACATACCAAAACCATGTTCACTTACACAATGATCAATCTCAGAGTGGTAACTCATCTGGCCCTATATTTGTGATGTGTGTTTGAGTTTGTTTGTCCATGAGAGCTCTTCTTCTTGCATTTGAACTATGCTTGCATACGATTAACTGTCCAACTGTTTTGAAACTTTTCTTTTTACAACTTATGTCACAAATTGCAAATCATGAGTTACTTTGTATTTAGGTTGGATTTTGGACTTCATCTGTTTTGAAACTTCATATATGTTGTATTTAGAGTGTGTGAGGACATTCAATTTGATCTAAGCATGTGTTGACATTTGAATTGCATCTCAAACTCTCATTCTTGCAACTGTCATGTTTTTCCTTGTCATTTCCATATGACAGTTGATGTTTTGCTTCATAAACAAGCCTTTTGGATGTATGATCATTGTATGCATGATATTTGGATTATGTTTGAACCATATGTTTGATTATAACATGCTTGAGCTGATCACTAGCTTCAAAGATGCATCCTGTTCATATTCTTTGCAACTTGCACATCTTTTTTATTTTCAGACTGTCTTGATCCATAACCTATGGTATCTTGCATTGGCATCTTGTGTTGGCATTTGTGTAGACAATTGCTTTTAGGGGGCTGTTTAAGCCAGCTTTGCATGATAACTTAAAAACAGTTTGAGTATGCCTTCACTTGTGTATAAGTTTTGATTGTGCCACTGACTAATAATGTTTTGTAATCTCTGTCCCTGTTCTCATTGGATTGTCTGTCATCAATAATCATTTTTGCACCATACACTTTGAAGTCTCATGCTATTATGAACTAACCAAAAGTTGAGGTTTTTATAAAAACTGTTGCCTTTTTTCTTTGCATCTGCTGGCAACATGTTTGTTTTGGTTTGTTTCTGTTGTAATGATTTAATGTGGTTGGAACATTTATTGATGTCATCATGTGTCTTGATTCATGAGTGTTGACTTTAAAATTTATGCTACATCAAAGTTTGAGTTTCTTTTAATTAGCTGGTAGCAGTTTTTGATGTTTGACATTGTGATGACAGTGGCTATCATTGTTCTTTGATGTTGGAATCATGTTTAGACTGTCAAGGGCCTATTTTAAAATTCTAAGAAACTTTTCAAACCTTGTCTCCTACCAGTTCCAGCTTTCTCATGATAGGAGTCTGTTTTATTGTTGTGTTTGCATCCCATTACATTGAAGTGTGATGTTTGTTTTCCTCAATAGAATCTCTTCAATCATGCTGTTATATTGAGAGTTTAGGCTGGCCCCTTTTTTATTTTATTTTAACTTTATCATTTGCTTGATGTTTTGGTAGCTGGTATATAAGGGTTCATTGTCTAATGATTGGTTTGGTAATAGCCAGCGTGTCACTATCATTGGTAAATTGACTGTTGTCATCAAATCTCAATACATGATTGTATCTGTCATATGCCTCAGAGCTGCTAATCCATGAGGACACTTCTCTCAAGCAGTCTGGGGGAAACTAGTTTGTAGCACTTGTTAGGATTTTGTGTTTTGCTTATGTAAAATTGTTGAAGGCAGAGTAATCATGTATGGCTGTGTGAGCTTATGCCAAGGTTGAACTTCAAACTTTAACGATGTTGATTGAATACCACACTTTGCTGGCCGCTACTGTCTTGAAGTTCTCAACTTTTGATTCTTATCAGTGCTTCAAGTTTCCCTTGAAAGATCTTTGTGTGTATAGTTCAGTGACTTGTTGCAAATATGAATTGATGAGCATATGTTGTCATGAACTTTTGTTTTAGCATTTGGTTGCAACTTGATGATCACTTTTTGATTCAGTGAGAAACTGAGATCCTTCTTTGAACATAATCCATGGAAAATGTATTTAGAGCATGTGCATACCTAGCATTAAACTTAACTGCATCTGTGTTGAACCTTGAAATCCAAAATGCATTCCAAACTCATAGTATGCATGTGCATTCGTGTTTTTTTTTTTGTGTACATTATTTCAAAAAATGATTGATGCCATCATGATCCTCATAAAATTTCAAGTGGTTTTGACTAAAATTTCACCAAAAAAAGTTGAGTTTTGAGTGAGTTACGCATCAAATCGTATTTCGGCATTCCATTGTTTTATCTTGCCCAGAAATCCTTTGTAACGTACCTCATATACTTATTGGGGTGGCTAAATACATGGATGTATAGCCACCCCAGTGGTAGAGACATGCGCCCCTTATGACCTTCTGCCCTTGTGTCCTGAGTTCACGTCCCATGGAGGACACTTTTTACCATTTTATTTCTTTTTATTCAACAAACTTCAAAAAATCGTAACTTGCTTATTTTTTATCATTTTCAATCCATTCTTTTTGCAAAATGTTCATAATAATGTCTAGTTTTATTTAATAAAATAAAATTTCAAATTGACCATAGTCACATTGCTGCTTGCCTACTTGAAAGTTGGTTCTTTTATCGGTCGTTACCTCGCGTCTTTTGTTGACATTCTTTTATGACATGTTTATTTATCTTGTAAGATTTTTTGATGATTGTTTCCTTTGTGTTTGTTAACATGATAGGACTTTGTTTCTTTTGGTTGTTACCATGAATTTACATCATTTCCCTCCTAAATTATGAGGTTAAACTAATTTATTTGCGATTGATTGTCATCAATGCATATTGTTGTTACATTTGTTCCACCTTGAGTTCATGCCATGTTTGCTTCCAAACTGTGATTTGATTATATAGTTTTCACCTTTATGCTTTTAATCTTTGATATGCCTTTAATTTTGTCAAGATATGCATAGGTCTTTACCTTTTCCTTTAAGTCTTGTAAGAACTTATCTTTGCTGGCCTATTGTTGTGACCATATATCTTGATTGTAATCATTAACACCATGATACCATGCTTGGTTGTAACCATTCATCTTATTTGAAGTACTTGACTATTGTAATATGCTTGTTTTTAACCATGCCTTCATATTCATCATGTTTGAATGTTTATGCTTTATCTTCCCCCAAGTGATGAAACTTTTTAGTTCTCATCCAAGTTTCCCCCCTCTTTCCTTCTAAAGGAAAAGTCTCTCCAATGACCCTTGTATCATGGAAAGCTCATTATCTCCCTTGACTTTGTTAAGTCATATTTAACCTTAGTTTAGAAGCCATTAGACTTTGCCTTATGTCTAAAAGACCCACCTTTACTAGGAGTGTTCTTCAATTAGAACCCTAGGATGGAGTTTGTCAACTTTATGTAAGAATCATTGTCATGAATTCTTACTTCCCCTCTTGAGTGTTCAACATAGATCTAGGGAGTTTTTTAAACTCCATACAAGCATTGTAATGTTTGTTTCCCCTTGAACCTTGATCATAATCAAGTGTTCTTCAACCCTAGTGAGGTGAACTACGATTGCTCTGATTCTATCCTAGTTAGGATACGTAGGTAGAGGACGCGATGTCTTTGCGAGCAAACTTAGAAACTATCTTTAGGTCATAACTTTCACCATTTTTACCCAATTTCAATCTTAGCAAATATTTACCAAACTTAGCATGCAAACAAACAAAATGTTCCTGTAGAGTACTACAGTTGTTTAGGATGTGAAATACCTACCCTATGCATAACCAACCCCCGATCCCCGAATCTCTTAGCGTTGTTGTTACATCGCGAAAAGGGTTTTTCTTTCTTTAGACCTTTCCTTTGGATAAATTAAAGTCCGGTTGTAATCTAAGAATTAAAGATTCAAGTTAATCAATAGCTTGGTATCACGATTCTCACCGTAACACATATCAGCCCTCATGTATCACACCTCATCAAAGCTTTCTTAGGGAAAACATTCAGAGATGATCTCGTGTCCACGACCACATGGGACATGACCTTTCCTCGACATTTTATCGAGATATGCAAGGCTCTATTATGGTTCCCTCCTTTTGGTGTCAGCTCTAGGTCAGTAAACCCTAATCCATTACCAGCGTTGACATGAGCGACCACCCCCTCAAGATGATTGATGAAGATCTCTTGCGGTACATATGCTACATTCAGAACCTTCAGCAAGGCGTTACGGTGTGCCTCGGAACACAACAACAGATTCAAAATAGAGATCTTAGACGGAGTCTGATGAAGATGATCAACTATATTATAATCGCTTTTCTTAATCAGTCTCATAAATTCTTCGGCATCTTTCACAAGCAGGTCTTTTTCTACCTCACGGGAGGTTTCTTCGACGACCTAAATTTTACCTCTGTCATTCTTCTCGGCCTTGCCAGCTCTGTCAGCGACAGTCTCCGGTGGAGAAAACACTCTTCCACTACGCGTTATTCCCCCAGTTCCGACTAGGTTGTCAACAGATCTCCCAGATGGCTCTAACTCCAACTTCTGTCCATTGCAGTAGACATCTGCCCCGTAGTGCCATGGAACAACATTAGTGCTCTCGAATGGTATAGGACCCGCCTTCGTTATGGTGATTGTCTTACGGGGGATGGTGATAGTGGCAACCTCATCCTTCTGCTTCAGTATTACTTCCCCTGATTCATTCTCAATCGTCCGACTGAACTGCAGAATTCCTTCGTTCATCAGGCTCCGGACCCCTGCTACCAACTGATCACAGCAGTCTGAGTGGTTCGCATAATCCATATAGAACTTCCCACAGCCCGGGAAAATGCCTTTCTTCATCAACTTGACTTTAACGAAACCAAGTGGTGTTTTCAGGTCTTTGACATCAGTCAATAAGTCCGAATCTTCCTCTTCGATGATGGCGTTAACCCCGTCTCCCCTATGGTTTGGCATAGGGTTCTTTGTAACATTCGGAACATTATCAGAAAAGTTGATTATCTTGGCGTCGACCATATCCTGTACTTTGTGCTTAAATGCTTTACAGTTGTCAATCGAGTGGCCGGGTGCCCCCGAATGAAACTCACATCTCGCATTCGCATCGTAGCCAGATGGAGGTGTCCCTGTCAAGGGAGCCAAATTTCTCTTCTGAATCAGCTGCAACTGAAGCAACGTCTGTAATAGCTTGGCTTACGACATAGGTGGGGTTTCAAGATGACGACTTGACAATGGTACTTTACCCTGGTACCTCCGGTACCCTTGCTGGTTCTGTTGTTGCTGCTGCTGAGGTTGCTGGACAGTAGGAATAGTAATGCTAGCGACCTGCTGGCGCTGGCCTTTTCCTTTTCCTCGATCACTAGACATTGAGCTTGTCTCGCCTTCGCGTCTTTTACCATTGAAAGGCTTCGTTCCCCCTCCCGCTGAGGGTACATCCGCACCATGAATCTTTCCAAGTTTGATTCCATTCTCCACATGTTCTCCAGTGATTATGAGGTCGGAGAAGCTTCCCGACATACCACTGACAAGCTTCTCTTAATAAACACCTGGAAGAGTAGCCACAAACATCTCGACAAGTTCTCGCTCAACCATCGGTGGCTGAACTCTTGCTGCCAGTTCACGCCACCTCTATGCGTACTCGTTAAAGCCTTCGCTATTCTTCTGAGACAAATTTTGTAGCTGAACCCGGTTGGGAGCCAGATCGCTGTTGTACTGATATTGGCGTACGAATGCTTCAGCAAGGTCTTTCCAACTGTGTACACTTGTGGGCTCCAAACCCATATACCACTCCAGCGAGGGGCCTGACAGGCTGTCTTGGAAGAAGTGCATCAGCAACTTCTCATCATCAGAATGTGCAAACATCTTTCGATAGTATGACCTCAGATGGACACGGGGACAAGTGGTGCCCTTATACTTCTTGAATTCAGGTACCTTAAACTTTGGAGGCACATTGAGGTATGAGATCAGCCCCAGCTTGGTCATATCAACGCCCATGGAATTCAAGTTCTCAAAACTCTTCATCTTGTCTTCGAGCGCTTTGAATCTCAAATGAGCTTCAGAATTCAGTTCGACCTCGGCTCCTTTCATCAAGAATAAGTCCTCTTGACGATCCTCATGCCAAGGTTGATGGCCATTACCAGCAGCAAACCCAACAACATCAAGACCATATTGATTACCAACGCCGGTGTTCCCAGCATTACCCGTTCCACCAGTATTTCCATTGCCCATACCAACATTACCATTGGCCTCAAAGTTGCCATTTCCGACTCCAGTTGTATGCCCATTAGCTCCAACATTAGTAACAACATTACCATTGCCACTCCCATTCCCTCCAGTAACAGGGATGTCAGCATGAGGGGTCTCAACAAGCAGAGGTTTTGCAGTATTCTCACCGTATAACACGCCGTTGCTGTCAACGCGTGAAATCAGAGGTTGCACCAGAGTTCTGAGTTGTTGCTGGCCATTGGCGACCACTTGCATGAGATCCATAAAACGATCTATCCTCTCCCTGAGCTCTTGAATGTCAGTCTGAACCTGTTCCATCACTCTGACCTGATTTGCTCTGGTAGAATACCGGTGAATCTGTCTTCCCTCAATTCTGGTAACAAACCTGCAAGCACAAAGGGTTAGAAAAACAGCTCGAGGTACCTGTTATGCAAATGATTCATGCAAATGCAAACGTGTGTCTGTGCCTTAGGGAGATTTCTCCCCCGATTCTAGTCCCAGAGTGCCAGTGATGATAATAAGAAGTCCAGATCCAGTCGTGGAGATAACGTCTCGTATATATATAAAGCCCAACAAGGTAACATACAATGTCATTGAATACAAGTGGAATCAACAACATGACCTCAACCAACAAGTCTGGTGATGGTCAGCATACAACAATGATCAGAAAATACAAAGGATTACAAGGTAGTCAAGTGCGGCAACGGACGCGAAACTCTTCTAGCAACTCCTTCGTTTTGGGATGATCAGGCTGAGTGACTAACGCTTCGACAAGTAACTCCCTCTGTATAACGGTGCATTGAAGACCTTCAATGGAGTCCTTCCACTCTTCTTTGCCAAAACAGTCTTCTAATCTTCGCTTCTTAGACTCAAAAATTTGCTTGCGATCCCTCAGGTTTGCAATAGCCTTGTTCAACATGTCTTGAGTGGCGTACCTACGAGCAGTTTCATCATCAAAATTTTTATCACTGGCCTTCAACTTGGAGATTTGTTGCTTCAGCTTGTCCTCCCGCTCTTTGTTGTTGGTCAGAGTGGCATTGCACTGCTGGTTGAATTTGGAGATCCTCAAGTAAGCATTATCCAGGTCCTGCTTTTTGGTGGCAATCACATCATTGACAGCCTTGAAATCTAAACCTAAACGTTCGCGCTTAGCCCTCTGTTTGGTCAAGTCTGTGCCTAGCCGGTTCACCAGCTCCGTCTGTTTTTTGAAGGAATAGACAGCTTCGCTCTTCTCGCTTCTAAGCTGAACCAATTCTTTTTCCAACTCCTCGTTGGTCTTCTTCAACTCTTCCTTCTCAGCCAATACCTGGTTATATTTCTAAATGGACACTGTAGTGGGTTCTTCAACCACTGGATGGCAATCTTGCTTTGCAGGTGGAAAATGAATCCCTACTGTTTCTGCCCTACTTTGAATCCAAGTCATATAAGGAGCATAAGCCTGGCTGTTGCTCTTACCCAATAGTGCCTTCCCTCTCCTACTGATGTCGTTCCAAGCATGCTTGAGCTTGGCTAACATATCCCCATCTAGAAGCCCCGTGAGGTACAAAGATTCCTGCACCTCCTCGTCCTTCGGCGGTCCTCTCAAGGCATATGCAAACTGTCTGACAAGTAATGAGGGATTGTAGTTAATACAACCTTTTCTTCCAATAAGGGGCACATTAGGAAAACCACTGCAACTGTAGACGACTTCAGTACCCAGCATATCCCGATCAAACCAAATGATGCTCTCCGCTGATAAACCTATCAAGCATTCAGACCACCCAGCAGTGGCTGCAGAGGAAACAAAGAGACCCTTCTTGGGCATGTGGCTATCAAACCATCTGTAGAGTAAGGGCACACAACACGACACATTTTTACCCCTTTTGTTCTCATTCTTGTAATGAACAGAATGATATAAATCACCAAGCAAGGTGGGAACTGGATTTCCCGATGCGAAGATATGGAAGGCGTCCAAATCTATAAAGTCTGGCATATTGGGAAACAAGATGATGCTATAGATACAGAGGGCGAGGATAGCGTTGAATACGATCCAACAACCGTTTTTAGCGCACTGTTGGGCCTTCCCAACCAGAAACTGTAGAGAAAATCCAGGAACTCCATTCCAATTGGTCAGAAGCAGCTCTGAAGCATCCAGGTGAAGAGCAGCAGCTAGGTTAGCCAGATTAGGCTTAGCATCCATGTGAACAAACGACATCTGATTCTTAACAGGCACACCCAACAACTCAGCATACTCTTCTAAGGTAGGCGCAAGAATGAAATCTGGAAAAGTGAAGCACCTCAACAGAGGGTCATAGAACTGGAACACTGCATACAACCCGTTCAACTCATAGACTGAAGGTTTACGGACCAGACTGAGCAACTTCCCATAAGATTTCTTGAATTCTCCTTTCACTGTATTATCTGCCAAGGCAATCAAACTAAGCAGCAAAGCAAGGTCTAGGGTAGGGAGCTTGTAAGCCACATTCTTCTTCACTAATTCCATGCTAGCAAACAGAGGGCAAGATTACTGGAACCGGGGGATAGTATATGCACCTGCAACACAGACACACGTTAATGACATGCACATGGGTATGCAAAAATGCAAGATGCAATCATGCAGCAGGAGATCAAGAGTGTGCTGTTGAGGAGACCAAGGTTCTGTTTCAACATAATCACAACACTGTTCTGACAATAAGACCCCAATATCAATATCACTGATTCATATTGTCAAGAAAACCAGGTTGTCTGAAGGTCAAAGTTTCCTGCACAACCCAACCCCGCTCACACGTATGAATCCTATCCAATGACAAGGTATGGCATCCTATGCGTTTCCCGGCGTCACAGACTTTCACGAAATGATGATACGTTCATTATTTCTGGTTTGTCATCATCACTCCCAAAAGAGGCCTCACTCAGCTGAGTCACAAATGATCGGTCCCCAGAGTCGACAACTCCCCGGACCAACAACCCCTCAAGCCCAAAGGGCCGGAAAAGAAGTCAACCAAGAGAATCTCGTCTGAGCGTGGATTTTGCGGGACACTAGTACATGCAAAGCATGCACGCGCCCACTACTTTCCACAACTAATTCTAGGTATACACTCAAGCATGGGTCTGGCTTATCACTCATCAGAGCCTCCCTTCCACAACAGCACAACAAATAATCATATTATACTGAAAATAAAATGCGGAAAGTAAAGTGCGATAAATAAACGTAAACCCAACAAGTAAACAAACAAGCATTAGGATTGACTCGCATAGGGAACTGTTGGAGTCCCCAGCAGAATAGCCAGCTGTCACTACTACGAAAATAAGGTGCCGGCAAAACAGAAGAGTCGCCACCTTTCGTTATTTATCCCACAGAAAGGGAAAGGAAACGATCGGAACAAACCTAATGAAAAGGAAAGGATGAGGTCATCACAACCAAGTCTGGATTCGGGAGTCGGTTACGTAAGGGGAAGGTATTAGCACCCCTCACGTCCGTCGTACTCGACGGGATCCACATTTGTTGTGTTTATCTGATAGGTTGGTTTAACTATCTACCTTAAGGCTGGCTTGGAAGAAAAGAAAACTGACTCGGCAAAGAATCGCAGTCTGTGCCTACATATTCTCGTCAGAGAACGAGAAATCAGAGTCAACGTAGTTCGGCTAACTACGGGTAAAGGGGGAAGGTGGCTCGCCAAGATATTGCATCTTGTGCCTACGTATTCTCATCAGAGAAATCAGAGCGAATGTAGTTCGGGAAACTACGGGTTTTGATTCATCTGTTTTTACTTGAGTAAAGTTAAACAACAGTTCTATCAGTTTAGGGACAAAGCCTGTTTGCGGTGGAACGGAAGATTAACAACACTCTTTTCATCAGAAAAGGTTTTCCTTGACTTACGGGCCCACGGGGCAAAAAGAGGTTTGAAGGTTTGTTTTTGAGTCTTTTACGAAAGAAGTGTTTTTTTATGGATGTTTGTAGTTTGTACTGCACTAGAGACTATGACTTAGGAGTGAATGCGTCGCATGTCACCCAAAGGGTGCCATACTTAACATCCTGATTACTGGAAGGAAACCCTCCATTAACCATTTCCTAAGTGGCTTAAGGCTCGTAACGTGCTGTACAACCTTGCCTTTATTATGTATTTTACTATTGTTTTGGAGATGAGAAGGAGAAAGGACTCTACAGGGGAAACTATCAAGCATCCTACTATTGTCATGCAATGGATTCATCCTATTGTTGAGTTTGAAACAGGGAACTCCTAGATGTTATCATGCAAAGGTTTCAACCTAAAAGTCTATCATCACTTCTTTAAGCAAGGAAGTGAGAGTCCTAAGGGAACATGTGAGTGGGAAACACAGACAAACTGCTAAAATCAATAAAGCAGATTAAACAGAAAAGCAAACAGTAAAGATGCAAATGTAATGCAGCAATACAAGCAGAGGGAGAAGCTCAACCTCTAAGCAAACAAGCAAAGAGATCAAACAAAATAGACAAGCAAAGGGAGGTTCACCTCAACCTTTAAATGCAAACACATCAGCTACAAAAAGGAAAATAACACACAAGCAGAGGGAGAACACTCAACCTCTAAAGAAAACAAGCAAAGGGAGCTCAGCTCAACCTTTCAGTGCAGTCATGCACCTAGCCTAACATACTCTACACATGAGACTATCCTAATGCATCAAACAATGTCAAACAATCATGATGAAAGAAGGAATGAGGGGATGAACAATGTGACATGTAAGGAAACATAATAATCAAACAAGACATCTAACCCTAGAGAGAAGGAAGTTGATGGATGGATGTATGCATGATGTAAACCAAAGGAATACATCAAGGCATTCAACCAAAGATGAAATTTGATGATGGGAAGCATGATGTATACCAAGGGTATTCATCATGACACTCAACCATTCATGGAATAATTGAATCATGGGAAGCATGATGTATACCAAAGGTATCCATCATCAACTATTCATGGAAGAATTGACATCATGGGAAGCATGATGTATACCAAAGGTATCCATCAAGACACTCAACCATTCATGGAAGAATTGACATCAAGGGAAGCATGATGTATACCAAAGGTATCCATCATGACACTCAACCATTCATGGAAGAATTGACATCATGGGAAGCATGATGTATACCAAAGGTATCCATCATGAAACTCAACCATTCATGGAAGAATTGACATCATGGGAAGCATGATGTATACCAAAGGTATCCATCATGACACTCAACCATTCATGGAAGAATTGACATCATGGGAAGCATGATGTATACCAAAGGTATCTATCATGACACTCAACCATTCATGGAAGAATTATGAGCAATGCAAAGCAAAGCTAGAAAGGGGAATCATCCTCCTAAAGGTTTTAAAGGAAACCCTAATGATTAGTTACAAGGATTACCTAACCAAATGGATCTGGGAAGCTCTATCAAGGCTTAGCAATGGTTCTAAATAGGTATCAACCTAAGCTTTATTCTATCAAGAAGGAATTTGAAGCCTAAAGTTAGCTAAAGTTTACTCTAGAGACTAAACCATGAGGTAAGCTAAGTTAGGATCCACCTAAACACGATCAACTTATAAAATGTGGGGAAAAATAGTAAAATCAATCCTAAAAGGCTAGGAAAAATTCTAAGGCTTCCTAAGTGTGTTAAGGATTCATGGTAGAAAATTCAGGGCCAAAACCTAAGTCTAAAGGTCCTAAACAAATTGTTTACTTCAAGGTATGCTTAAAGGAATCCACAAGGGGAAGGTCTTAGAAATCTATCTCAAACCTATACCTAAAAGTTTCTAAAAAATGCAAGAAAACTCACACAACCCTATCAAGAGGTCTAAAGCACTCATGCAAAAAATCAGAACTAAATTCAAATCTATGAGATAACACAAAAATCAGAAAGAGAATCCATCATTTTTCATATTATTAATCATCTAATTAAAAATGGAAAAATGACAATAAATGGAAAATCATCCAAAAAACCAATTAAATTGCACACAAAAATCAGTGACATGCCAAAGATCAATCATGATTGTTTTCATATTTTTCTAACAATTACTTCTATTTTTAAGGCATTAAAAATGATAAAAGAATAAAAGAAAATCAAAAATGAATAAAAGAATTAAAATAGGCTGAGAAAATATCAGGACCATCAGATCAATGGACCAGTCTACGCATCCTACGCTCACAAGCTTGCCACGCGTGCTCAAAAGTGTTTTAATGAAACGAATCGTTTTGCTCATGTTCACATGTGGTTGGTTTGACTAGAGTACACACTTGTCTCTAATCTTGCACATCCATTCTAAAAGTATGACAATCTGATGCCTCACAACCATGCCACGTAACCAGTCAATGGTCAACATTCTCAAGACTTAATCTCACACGCTAGATCTATTTACTAAGTCAAGCCAGTCAAGCAAATCCAATGGTTCAAACTTCATCTTCCTCATTCAAACTGGTAAAAGAGGGGGGAATTTTCATGGTGGCCGGAGAAGATTCCGGTCATCTTCTCCAGTGGCACCAACAGTGCCAAGATCACAACCTTCACCATACTCAACCAAACTTACACTAATCTACTCGTCTCTCCACCCTGATCATGAGTCTACACTTCAATTTCAATTTTAACCAATAACAAGTCTAAACTGAAGCCCTAAAGTTTTGGCACCACATCAAGAATCATCCTAATCAGCCACGATTTCCATCCTAAAATTATCTAGGTCAATCCAGAGACCTATCCATGTATCTAATCTAACCTAAATGTGCATAAATTAAGAGCAATGGTGAAAAACAAAAACCTGTTCAGAAGCTTCAACTATGGCACTCTCAAGTGTGAATTCTTGCTTCAAAAGGTGCAGAATCAATTAGTGAATGATGCTTGATCAAACTTGATGCCTCAATCTCCAAACTCGAACTTCAATCTTCAAGCTTCAAAGTCTCAACCGTTTTAACAGAATTTCCCTCCTAATTGCCTCTAAAACCAACTGAAAACGATCTATGGCTTATATAGAGGATGCTTGGATCAATATCAGGCCCATTCATGGCCCACACAATCCATTTCACTTTTCAATTTTTCCTTACATTTTCTCACTATGGCAGCCACGAAACAGCTCTGTTTTGCCTTCCAAATTGTTCAAATTCAATGCTTGGATGTTTGTGAGGATGAAGGGTTAAGATTAATTCCTCAATTCTAATCAATGGTGGATCTTTGTCATGTAACTTCAATCTTAAGAAACCTCAAAATTGTTCATGAAATGTACTTCAATTTGGAATTCTACCAATGCTAATCTATCCCAAATATCATTTACCTTCAAAAAATGCACAAACTTGTAACATTTTGAACCATTGTGAATTATTTTGGATTTTTCTCATTTAATGCCTTTTAATCATTCATTCATGAAAATTTCTTCACACATTTCTCATTCTAATCCATATCAATGGATTCTTGGTGCACAGTTGGACAAATAACATCATTTTGAATAACTTTAAAGTTGAACCAAATTCCATTTGGAGTGTGTAAGTTGGTGAAATTGACCCATAATCAAATATGGCCTATAATCTCAACTTCCCAAAATACCCTTGCCTTGCAAAGCTCATATCTTGAGTTCTACAAATCCAATCATGGACTTCTAGTACTTTTTAGAAAGCTAAGAAGATAAGGAACACCATTCATGTTGGCCAAAAGTTCATGTGAAACTCCCTTCTAGGGAAAAAGTGTCATGCAAGTTGGTTGACTTTCAAGCTCCAAATTCACATTCATCTGATGACCTGTAACTTGTCTGCCTCATAACTTGAGTTCTATAAACCCTATTGTCTCTACTGCGAAAAAAGAGGCCGGAAATGACTAACAGAGTTGCCACCTATCGTTATTTATCCCAAAGAGAGGGAAAGGAAACGATCGGAAAAACCTGACGAAAACGGGAAAAGACGAGGTCATCACAACTAAGTCCTAGGTTCGGGAGTCGGTTACGCAAGGGGAAGGTATGACCACCCCTCACGTCCGTCGTACTCGACGGGATCCACGCATGTGTTTTCTAGCTAAAAGGGTGTGTAAACTATCTATGTTAAAGGCTTATGGACAAAAGAAAGAAAAAAGGACTGACTCGGCAGAGCATCGCTGCTCTGTGCCTACGTATTCCCTCGTGCAATGGGAAAGTTAGAGTCAACGTAGTTCGCCTAACTACGGACAAAGAAGGGGGAATGTTGCTCGCCGAGACATCACATCTCGTGCCTACGTACTTTCATCTGGTATGAAAGATTAGAGCAAACATAGTTCAGGCTTACGAGAACATAGGCTGTTCAAAATTTTTACTCGAGTAGGGTTAACAGACAATTCTAGCAGTTGGTGTATGCAGCTCGACCATTGGAGACTTAGGCGTTACCGTTTGCGATAGGACTAGAAGTTCAAATTCGAACCATTGTCAGTAATAATTCGTTCTGGAACTCCATACCTACAGATGATGTCCTTCTTTATGAATCTTGCCACCACTTGCTTGGTCACATTAGCATACGATGTTGCCTCTACCCATTTGGTGAAGTAATCGATGGCTACCAGGATAAAACGGTGTCCGTTGGAAGCAATGGGCTCGATCTTTCCAATCATATCGATGCCCCACATGGAAAACGACCAAGGGGATGACATTACATTCAACGGGCACGGCGGGCACATGAATCTTATTAGCATAAATCTGGCATTTATGGCATCTCTTCGCGAATTTGAAACAATCTGACTCCATTGTTAGCCAAAAATAACCAGCTCGTAGAATCTTTCGAGTCATGGCATGTCCGCCGGCATGCGTGCCAAAAGTACCCTCGTGGACTTCTTCCATAAGAAAGCTTGCTTCTTTCTCGTCCACACACCTGAGTAGTACCAGATCATGATTCCTTCTATACAGCACACCATCTGGGTTGAGGTAGAAGTTTCCAGACAATCTCCTAAGAGTTTTCTTATCCTGGGTCGATGCCCCTGGTGGATACTCTTGGTTCTTAAGGAAATTCTGGATTTCATGGAACCACGGTTTACCATCGGAAGCTCCTCAATAGCAAATATGAAAGTGGGCCTGTCGAGGCGCGAGATAACAATCCTTGGTGCTTCATTCCAAAAGTTAACTTTGTACATCGAAGATAATGTAGCCAAAGCGTCTGCCATTTGATTCTCCGCTCTTGGTACATGGTGGAAGTCTATACGATTGAAAAATGGTAACAGTCTTCTTGCATAATCCTTATAGGGGATCAGATTGGGCTGTCGGGTTTCCCATTCTCCTTCAATCTGATTAACAACTAACGTTGAATCGCCATATACATCGAGATTCTTAATCCTCGGATCAATAGCTTATTCCAAACCCATGATACACGCTTCGTACTCGGCCTCATTGTTGGTACAAGGGAAAGTTAATCTGGCAGTGAAGGGGATATGCGTTCCATGGGGAGTTGTGATAATTGCCCCAATTCCGCTACCATATGAATTAACTGCACCATCGAATATCATCTGCCATTGAGATCCCCTCTCTGGTCCTTCAGTGGGTAATGGCTCATTACAATATTTTGCTTTCAAGTACATAATGTCCTCATCCGGAAATTCAAATCTCATCGGTTGGTAATCATCAATCGGTTGTTCAGCAAGGTATTCTGACAGAACACTCCCTTTAATGGCTTTCTGGGAAACGTATTGGATGTCGTATTCTGTGAATACCATTTGCCATTTGGCAATCCTTCCAGAAAGTGCCTGCTTTTCAAATATATATTTAATCGGATCCATCTTCGAAATTAACATGGTTGTATGATTGAGCATGTACTGTCTTAAACGTTTGGCCGCCCAAGCGAGTGCGCAACACGTTTTTTCAAGCATCGAGTAACGAGACTCACAATCTGTGAACTTTTTACTCAAGTAATAAATCACATGCTCTTTTCTCCATGTATCGTCGTGTTGACTGAGAACACAACCCATACTATTCTCCAGAACCGTTAAATACATGATTAATGGTCTTCCAGCCACTGGGGGTATCAGTATCGGAGGTTCCTGCAAATACTATTTTATCTTGTAGAATGCTCTTTGACAATTTTCGTTCCAGACAACCACGTGATCTTTTTTTAACAGTTTAAACATTGGTTCACACGTGGCCATTAGATGAGATATGAACCGAGCGATGTAGTTCAACCTCCCTAAGAAGCCACAGACCTCTTTTTCGGTCTTCGGCGCTGGCATTTCTTGAATAGCTCTTATTTTTGCAGGATCTACCTCGATTCCTTTTTTGCTGACAATAAACCCCAATAGCTTTCCAGACCGAACTCCGAAAGTGCACTTATTTAGATTCAACCTCAACTTGAACTTCCTCAACCTTTCAAACAGCTTCAATAGATTGACCAGATGCTCTTCCTCTGCCTGGGACTTCACAATCATGTCATCAACATAGACCTCGATCTCATGATGAATCATATCATGAAACAAAGTCACCATTGCCCTCTGATAAGTTGCCCCTGCGTTTTTCAACCCAAACGACATCACCTAATAGCAAAATGTTCCCTACGGTGTAATGAATGTTATAACCGGAGAAGCCATCCATGAAGGAAAACACCGAGAATTGAGCCGTATTGTCAACACATACGTCAATATGGGGGAGCGGGAAATCATCCTTTGGGCTCGCCCTATTCAAGTCTCTATAATCAACGCACATCCGTACCTTACCATCCTTCTTAGGTACAGGTACAATGTTGGCGACCCATGGAGGGTAAGTTGTCACGGCTAAAAATCCAGCGTCCAACTGCTTTTGAACTTCTTCTTTGATTTTTATCGCCATGTCTGGTCTCGTCCTCCTAAGCTTCTGCTTGACAGGTGGACATTCCTCCTGAAGTGGCAACTGATGAACCACAATGTCAGTATAAAGTCCGGGCATATCTTCGTAAGACCAAGCAAAGATGTAACTGTACTCTCGAAGCATCTCTATCAACCTTTGCTTGATGTCTTCTTGCAATGCAGCCCCTATCCTGACATTTCTAACAACCTCTTCAGAACCCAAGTTGACGATCTCAATCTCTTCTTCATGAGGCATAATGACCTTTTCTTCTTGTCTTAAGAGTCTAGCCAATTCTTTGGGCAAGTCTTCATCCTCCTCAATCTCTTCTTCAGCTTGGAATGCCGGGTTATCAAAGTCGAAGCGAGTCATAGAAGATTCTTGGTCGGTGTCATCTGCAATGATATGAGACCTGCAATGAAAATGGTTAAGTGCTTCAAATGATATGCAAACAAAAACATTGCCATTTTATTGTTAAAAATAAAAAACAAGAAAAACAGAGATCTCAAAATTTGAATGGAAAAATGCCCTTTGATTAATAAATGAAACAATATTCAAACATAAACAAGACAAGCCCTGAAATAACAAACCACTATGCTCCGGGTAGAACATAGGGTCGTAAAATAATTGAAAAACGAAGCATTATTGTTCATTGGTCACTTGGACAAATTCCTCAATGGACCAGTTGCATAAGCGTTGTCCTGGAATGCATGGCTTGATCCAGGCATCCATGTCGCAGTTACTGTCTCCAGCTTCATCATCTGAAATGGCATTAAGCTGCTCGAAGATGACACCTCTGCTGGTAAACCTGATTGGCCCCTTGAACTTCGGTGTGCTCCGTGAAGAGGATGGGTGGTACCCCAGACCGAATTTGTCTTGCTTCTGAGGTATGTCAATCACTTGCCACCAGCCTTGGGCTGAGCCAGCTTGCACCACAGCCTGCACTTCTTTGAAAGAAGACATAGCCACCTCAGGCTCTTTTTTCACCACTGGCGCCTTATCCTTCAACTGAACGGTTTCAAACACTTGACACAGGGTCTCATGAATTTCCCCATCTACCTCAACATACTTGAAAGAAGACAGGTGACTAACCATGATGTCCTCTTTTCCACATACTGTTACCACACTGCCACCGACCATGTATTTTAACTTCTGATGTAAAGTCGATGTGATAGCCCCAGCTGAGTGGATCCATGGTCTGCCTAACAAACAACTATAAGCAGGCTGGATGTCCATGATATAAAATACAGCGTCGAAAACTTCTGGGCCCACTTGGATAGGCAAAGTCATCTCACCGAAGACAGACCTCTGAGTACCATTGAAAGCACGTACAACCAAGTCACTTGGTGTACAGGTGATGCCTCTAGTATCCAGCTTCATAAGTGCCTTCTTTGGAAGCACATTCAAAGATGACCCTGTGTCAACAAGGACATGAGACATAACCACTCCTCTACATTCAATAGAAATGTGCAGCGCACAATTGTGGTTTCTGCCCCTTGGCGTTAAGTATAGATCTGTGAATCCAAGGCCATTTCCCGCATTTACATGCCCAACAACCCCTTCAAGTTGTTTCACTGATATTTCCTGAGGCATAAAAGCGGTGCTCAATACCTTCATCAATGCATTTTTGTGAGCTTTGGAACTCAACAACAACGATAAAATCGAAATTTTGGAAGGTGTCTGCTGCAAGTGCTTGACTATCTTGTAGTCGCTTTTGCGCATCAGCCTCATGACTTCCTCCACATCATTCTCCAAAGATTCTTTTTCACCAGACTAGGAAGTCTCTTCTATTACCATCTTACCCTTCCCTCTATTTGCTTTTTCAGCCACCACTTCGGGCGACGCCAAGACCCTACCGCTTCGGGTGATAGCCCCTGCTCCCACAACATTCTCTGATGACTCCACAGGAAAAAATTTTAAATCTATCTTCTGACCATTACAGTACACCTCGGCCCCGTAATTCCACGGGATGGCTTTGGTGCTTTCATAAGGCATGGGTCCTGCTTTGGTAATAGTGATTGTTGGTGGCCTAGGAGGCGCTGAAATAGTTATAGTTTTATATGGGATCGAGTTCGTAGCAACCTCATCCCTCTCCTTGCTTACTTCCTCAACAGGTTTCTTTTCTGCGGTCCGTTCAAACTGCAACATCGCCTCATCTATCATTCCTTGGATACACCTTCTCAAATCAACGCATCCCTCAGGGTGAATTAAGAAATCAACGCAGTCCTCACTGCAGCATGGGAATACACCTCCTCCCAGCAATTTGTCCTTCACAAACTTCAATGGGGTTTTTAGTTTATTCACATCCATTATCAAGTCTAAATCCTCCTCTACCAGAATAGCACCAACTCTAGCCTACCCATGATTTGGCATAGGGTTCTGCACAACGTTAGGTGCATCATGCGAAAAATTTA
Organism: Lathyrus sativus; assembly: GCA_963859935.3. Classification (NCBI taxonomy): domain Eukaryota; kingdom Viridiplantae; phylum Streptophyta; class Magnoliopsida; order Fabales; family Fabaceae; genus Lathyrus; species Lathyrus sativus. The sequence continues at coordinate 62,547,330 of OZ012737.1, read as the reverse complement.
TGGCTTTACTGTCAATGAGATCTTGCAGCTTGTGTTTAAAAGCCTTGCAATCGTCAATAGAGTGACCAGGCGCCCCAAAGTGAAACTCACATCATGCATTTGCGTCATAGCCAGGTGGGGGATCACCTTTCAAAGGAGCAAGAGTCCTTTTCTGAATTAATTGTAGCTGCAATAAAGTCTGAAGCACCTGAGAGTAGGGCATTGGTGGAGTGTCAAATACTCTATTCGGCCTGGCCCTATCAAGATACCTCTTATAACCTTGTTGGTTTTGTTGTTGTGGCTGATACTATCTTTGTTGTTGTTGTTGTGGTCGTTGTTGCTGTGGCACAGGAATAGTGACACTGGCCACTTGCTGTTGGTGATATTGGTTATGTGACTGACCTCTTCCTCTTCCTCTAGAAATTGTCACTGAGCTGACGTCACCTTCACGCCTCTTGTTTCTGAATATCTTTTTTCCTCCTCCTCTTCCAGCTGAGGGTACCTCTCCCGCCTGAATCTTTCCAAGCTTGATGTCGTTCTCCACCCTTTCACCGGTGATTATCAAATCTGAGAAACTTCCGGACATACTGCTTATCAGTTTTTCATAGTATAACCCTGGTAAAGTAGCGACAAACATGTCGATGAGCTCCCTTTCTACCATGGGTGGCTGCACTCTAGCAGCAAGCTCTCGCCACCTCTGCGCATATTCTTTAAAGCATTCATTATTTCTTTGGGAAAGATTCTGCAGTTGGACTCTATTTGGTGCGAGGTCACTATTGTATTGATAGTGCCTTACAAAAGCTTCGGCAAGTTCTTTCCAGCTGCAGACGTTAGTGGGTTCCAACCCCATGTACCACTCCAAAGAGGGGCCAGACAGGCTATCCTGAAAAAAGTGCATCAAGAGTTTTTCATCGTCCGAGTACACGGACATCTTCCTATAGTACGAGCGCAGGTGGACCCTCGGGCAAGTAGTGCCTTTGTACTTATCAAAGCCAGGCACTTTGAACTTGTGAGGCACTCTCAAGCCTGGGATCATCCCCAAGTTGGACATATCTAGCCCCATGGAATTCTAGCACTCAAGAGATCGCATCTTTTCTTCAATCATTTGAATCCTTCTATCAGCCTCAGAAGGTCCTGCAGCATTTACAAACCTTAGAGTGAATATATCCTCCTGCCTATCCTCGTTCCATGTAAGGTCCAAACTACCATGAATGGCACCTGTAGTATCCAAACCGAAGCCATTTCCATTTCCATTACCCCCATTAGCAAAGCCACCATGATTAAGACCTGTTGTATTCCCAGCACCAGTAGTGTGTCCATCCCCTCCAGCAGTAGGGATGACTAAAGTTGGTATTGAATTTCCTGCCTGAGGGGTCTCTACCCGAGGATGGTTAGTAGCAATCCCACCATGTAACACCCCATCATCGTCAACTCGTGCTATCAGAGGTTGCACCAAGGTCTAAAGTTGAGCCTGGCCACTGGCAACCCCTTGCATCATCTCCATCAGCTGCGCAATACGGTCTCTCATTTCTTACATTTCCACTTGCATTTGATCCATCAGCCTTCTCTGATTACCTCTAGTACCGTAGCGGTGAGTTATCTGTTCTACAATCCTGAAACACTAGTGGCACAAGAAACAAGATAAGGTTAACAGTTCTGATGCACCTGCAAATGCAAGAAACATGCTAAAATGCAAACAAGTATATATGACAACAAGGAAATTTTCCCCATGATTCTAGCTTCGGAATGACAACCAAGACAACGGAGCCCCACAGACAAGCATAGGATGAAACTCCTCATATATACAAACATAAGCCCACAGGCAAAGTATAAACAGCAAATAAGTACAAACAGAAAAGGACCTCAACCAAAAGGTCTGGTGATGGTCCATACAAAAGTCTACGCTACAGAATACAAAGAAACAAAATCAAACTGGATGGCGAGACTGGAAATCCTTCAACAACGCCTGTGTATCTGGATGGTCTGGCCTAGTGAGTAAACCACGTATGAGCAACTCTTGCTGACTGATAGTGGACTGAAGATCCTCGACTGAGTCCACCTTCCCAACAACCTCCTCAAGTCTACGCCTCTTAGCACTAGCTTCCTCCTTATGCTGCTCCAAGGTTGCAAGCTCTTCATACAATTTGCAGTCACTATGTCTTCTGAGTGCAACTTCCTTTGAGATCTCCTCATCTTTAGCTTCGAGCTGAGCCTTCTGTTTGATGATATGCGCCTTCAACTTGTCCTCACGCTGCTTGCTGGTGGACATGGCAGCGTTCCATTGTGTCTCAAACTTGGAAATCCACAAATAGGCTTTATTCAACTCTTCCTTCTTCGTGGTAAGAACACGGTAAGAAGCATTCAAATCTCGGCCTATGCGTTCTCTATCTTTAGTCTCCTGAGTTAAGTCTAAACCCAACTTGTTCACCAACTCTGTTTGCTTTTTCAAAGAATACCTTGCTTCGTTCCTTTCACTTCTGAGATGAGCCATCTCTCTTTCTAACTCTTCATTTGTCTTCTGCAACTCTTCCTTCCCGCGACATACCTGATCATACCTTTGGATATCCACTGTAGTAAGCTCCTCAACCACAGGAGGGCAAACTGGTTCCACTGGAGGATATGGCATTAAGAACTTTGCGGCCCTCTCATGAATCCAAGCCACATAGGGGTCATAAGCCTGACTGTTGCTCTTCCCTAGTAATGTTTTGCCTCTCCTATGAATACTTCACCATGCACATTCAAGTCTGATCAAATCACCACCCTCTAACAAACCCGTGAGATACAAAGATTCCTGTATCTCTTCCTCTTTTGGAGCATCCCTAAGAGCATATCCGAACTGTCGTACCAACAAAGATGGGTTATAGTTGACGCACCCTTTCCTTCCGACCAAGGGTACGTTAGGAAAACCGCCACAACTATAAATAATGTCAATGCCGAGCAGGTTTCTATCAAACCAAATAATATCCTTGGCAGTCAAGCCCATCATCCTCTCAGACCACTCTGAGGTAGCAACAGTACTCACAAACTGACCAGTCTTAGGCATGTGGCTCATCAACCACCTGTAAAGCAAAGGAACACAACATGAGATGTTCTCCCCCCTTCGGTTTTCATTCTTGTGGTGCACAAAAGGATAAACGTCTCCTAAGAGTGTAGGGACTGGGTTCTTTGAGGCTAACAGATAAAAAGCATCCACGTCCACAAAGTCTGATAGATTCGGAAACAAAACAATGCCATAAATGCAAAGTGCCAGAATAGCACTAAACACAATCCAGCAGCCATTCTTAGCGAACTTCTAAGCTTTCTCAACAAGAAACGGTAACAGAAAGCCATAAGTTCCTTTTCTCTCAACTAGCTTCCCCTTTAACTCTGTAGCGTCCAACTATAATATGGCAGCGAGCACAGTCAGATCAGGCTTCGCATCTGTGTGGACAAAAGGCATCTGATCACGGATAGGCACTCCCAACATATCTGAATACTCTTCCAAAGTAGGCGCCAAGACAAAATCTGGAAAGACAAATCATCTCAATTGGGCGTCGTAGAACTGCAAGAGAGTGTACACACCACTGATCTCAAAGGATGAGGGTTTACAGACACATCTGGCCAATCTCCCATAATCTTGTCTAAACTGCTCCATCACACTCGCTTCAGCCATAACAATCAGACTCCTCAAAGAACTGACATCTGGATTAGGAAACCTGTAAGCAACTATCCTTTTCAAGGGCTCCATGTCAAAAACGAAGAACATAACCACTAGAATCAGGAGGGAAATATACACCTACAATCATAAATACATGTTAATGAAAAGATGCAAATGAAAATGCAAATGCAAATGTAATGCAACAGAGGATCAAGCTTGTTGTGTTGTAGCTTGAGAAGAACCGGCGCTTCGCTCTAGTATCGACAAATCACTAACATAAGAACCCCTTCGTACCATGAACACAAGTTCACACTGGCAAGAACTGGGTAGTCTGGAGGTCAAAGTTTCCTGCATAACCCACCCACTCACAAGTATGGACCTATCCACTGACAAGGTTCGGCATCCTATGCGTTCATCAGCGTCACAGACTTTCAAGAAATGATGATACGTTCACCATTTCTGGTTTGGCATCATCATCCCTTGAGGAGGCCTCACTTAGCTGAATCCCAAATGATCGGTTCCCAGAGTCGACAACCCTCAAATCCAAATTCCAGTCGGATCCTAAGGATCGGAAAGGAATTCGTCATAGAGAATCTCGTCTGAGTGTGAATTTTGTAGGGAACTGTGTCTGCTAAGCAAACAGGTCCATCCACTAGTCTCCACTTCTAATACTAGGTTTGTACTCAAGCCCGGGTCCGACTTCTCACTCAATAGAACTTCCCTCCCCACAGCACAACAATTATGATACAATGCGGAAAGTAAAATACGTAAGTAAATAAAGATAAAGCACATATATCACACACCAAAAAGAAAACACACAAGCGCTAGGATTGACTCACATAGGGGATGTTCCTGTCCCCAGCAGAGTCGCCAGCTGTCGCTACTGCGAAAAAAGAGGCCGACAATGACTAATAGAGTCGCCACCTATCGTTATTTATCCTAAAGAGAGGGAAAGGAAACGATCGGAAAAACCTGACGAAAACGGGAAAAGACGAGGTCATCGCAACCAAGTCCTAGGTTCGGGAGTCGGTTACGCAAGGGGAAGGTATGAGCACCCCTCACGTCTGTCGTACTCGATGGGATCCACACATGTGTTGTCTAGCTAAAAGGGTGTGTAAACTATCTATGCTAAAGGCTTATGGACAAAAGAAAGAGAAAAGGACTAACTCGGCAGAGCATCGCCGCTCTGTGCCTACGTATTCCCTCGTGTAATGGGAAAGTCAGAGTCAACGTAGTTCGCCTAACTACGGCCAAAGAAGGGGGGAAGGTTGCTCGCCGAGACATCGCGTCTCGTGCCTACGTACTTTCATCTAGTATGAAAGATCAGAGCAAACGTAGTTCGGGCTAATATGGAACACGGGTTGTTCAAAAGTTTTACTCGAGTAGGGTTAACAGACAGTTCTAGCAGTTGGTGTATACAACTCGACCATTGGAGACTTAGGCGTTACCGTTTGTGATAGGACTGAAATTTAAGAACACTCTTGCTTATGAAAAAGGTTTTCCTGATTAAGACCCCAAGGGGTGAAAAAGAGTTTGAATTGTTTTTGTGTTTTTTAAGAGAAGAAGTGTTTTGAATTAGAGTGTTCATAATGTATGTTGTAACAAAGTCTAAAACCTAGGATCGAATGCGTCACATATCGTCCTAAGGACGTATACTAAACACTCTAGGAAATTGAGAGATAAACACTCAATCACCATTTCCCAAGTACAAGGCTCATGGCACAACATTCATTATATTTATTAAGTGAATTGGAGTTGTTTGAAGATGAGAAGAGAAAGGGGACAAACTAAGGGGGACTGGACCAAACATTAAACGTTGTCATGCAAAGTGCACCTAAAGTTGAGTTTGAAAGGGAACTACCTAATGTTATCATGCATGGTTAGAATCCTAATGTCTATCATAACCTCTCTTGAACAAGAGAGGTTAGAAATCCTAAGGGAAGGAAGACAACAAGGAAGGAGAAACAATGCAAATGAAGAATGCAAACATAAATGCAACAAGGAAGACAAGGATGCAATGCAAGTGAGGGAGGAAATATGTGTGGGGATGGAGCCTCCACAAGCTCATCTCAACCTCAAGCCATAGTATGAATAAATGCAAGAGAAGAAGGAGAGAGATGCATCACAAACAAGTAACAAGAACAATGAGAAAAAGTCCTCATGGATTCATTACTTTAGGTAGGCTTCAAGTTCCTCCTAAGGAGGGACCAAGCAACCTTAAGTAGTATTCCAAAGTCATAGGACAGAATGGGGGATGAGGATAGGAAATCTCAAAAGCTAAAGCAAAACATCACAAGCAAATGCAAACAACAACATCAAAGGATGCAAGCAAACCCCACATATGGAAACCCAATGTGCAAACATGAAAGTATGAGATCAAATGAACAACTTATGCATAAGGTAAAGAACTATGAATTGGCACACAAGACCTATAACAAGCCTCTGACATGAAACAATCAAAATAAGGTTCATCAACAATGCACAACCAAGCTTTTGGAAGCAAAACAAAACAAGTACACAAGTAGAGATGCATAAACATGAAGCAACTTGCAAAATACATGAAAAATATTAAAATGCATCTAAAAATGTCAAATAAAATCTCAAGGGACCCCCAAGGTATTGGGAACCAGGGGTCTAAAAGGGAGATTGAGATTCAAAAGGAAAGTGCCTCAACAGAGGGCAAACACCAAGAGTGTCCCAAATTAAGGCAAAGATGGAGAGGGAATAAAAGGCAATTCAAAATACATGGAAATAGTACCTAAAAATCATGAAAAAAAACATCTAAATATCAATTAACATGTTAATGCAATGCTCAAAAATTTTCATGCAAAAATAAGGAGTTTACACCAAGAGATAAAATCAAGAAAGAACAAGGCTACAATTTAAATCAAATAAAGCATCCCCAATATTTTATTCCTTTTTTAAATGAAAATAAAATAAGAAAAATAAAGTAAAAATGTTATAAAATAAAATAAAAGTCAAAGTGTCTAAAAACATTTTTTTATGAATTTAAATAATTGGGGAATTAATTATAAGAAATTAAACTGTAACAAAAAAAGAAATGAAAATAAAATAAGAATAAACAAGCACGGGGTGTGAAAAGTAAAAGAAAAAAGTTAAAACGAGGAACTGGGCCACAGGGGGGAGGTGCTAAGAGCAGCTATGCTAGGCCCATCAAGCCAAATCCAAAAAAGAAATAAAACTGGGCGCTAGTGTGTGGGAAGTCAAAGGCAGTCCACCATGAGGACTCATCTTAGGCCACTGGATCAGGCAGTCAAACATCACGCGGTCCAGAAAGCTACAGCTCATTAAATGAATTTCAAATGGGATTATGTGTTTCATGATCAAACAGAACCCATCATAGGTCTTAATCACACGGTCCAGAAATAAAAGAGCAAGATCAAACGGTTGTGGCGTCGTCTTCACCAAAAATCAAGTCAACAAACCAGTTCGCCGGAGAGAATTTCCGGCCATCTCCTACCTTTGCTCTGGCCACCGTGTACCACCACCAACAACACACAGCACGCAAAACTTAACCATTTCTCACGTTTCTTATATCAAAATCATGCTAGAGATCACAAGGATCTCAAATCCGCCCTCAGAAATCACAAACCACGCGTGGATTTTTAAAATCGAAAACAATAAAGTGAAACACCAAAAACCAAAGTTCACGGAAACTTAAAAACAACCACCCAGAAATTGTCTACATGTTACATAGGCCACAAATCTACCAGCAGTTAAGCTCAAAACCCCATAGAATGCTCAAACCGAACCACACAAAAATCAAGTCATCAACAAAAGTTATCACCAAATAAAACAAGACATGGCCAGAAACGATCTATACAACATGTGGATTACAAAGCATAAAAAATGGCACATAATAGCTTCATGTAATGGGATAAAATTTGAAAGATAGCTTACCTAGTGGAGAGCCTCCACTGGGCCTTAAAAATGCGTTGAAGCTTGATGAAATATGCTCAGAATCACTCCATGAACTTCAATAGAGGTGTTTGAATGCTTAATTTTGTCTGAAAATGGTTGAATCTGAGAAATCGTTTTTTGAGTTTCCTCCACTTTCTTCAAAAGTGCTCTGGCTGTTCTTGCACGAAAATGACCTAGACATCATCCAATTTTCATCTGGGATACTTATATGTTGTGTCTATGATCAAATGGGGCTTCAATTCAAGCTAAACAGCCCAATTCACAAATTCACTTTTCACATTTTTTTCAAGTTGCCATACACGTTTTTACCACTACACCAGCTTGGTTTTTAATCCAAATCCACTGCAAATCACTTGTGTTGATCAAAGGGATGAGATTTGAGGCTTGATTTTGATCCTATGGTTGATTTCCATTTTGTTACTTCAAGAAGAAGAAACCATGAAAATGGCCTATTTTGAGACCTCAAATTTCCAATGTGACAATGGAAATGCTTTTGAATCATTATTTGCAATTAGAAAATGCACAAACTTGCCTTGAAAAAGTTCAAAATCAAATAATTCTCAATTTCTCAATTTAAGCCTCCTTTATGAAAAATTCAAAACCCAAATTCTCAATCCAAGCCTCCACCATGACAAAAGATGGTTTGGTAATGCAAATGGTCCTATTTGGAGCAAGTTTCATGTTGAAAAGATTTCCATTTGAAGTACTTAAGTTGGTGAAGTGGACCTATAATTTTATGACCTGTAATCTTACTTTCTCAAAATACCCCTGACTTGTAAACCTCATAACTTGAGTTCCACAAATCAGATGAAAGACTTCTAGTACAATTTGGAAAGCTAAGATCAATACCTACAACGTTTATGTTGGCCAAAAGTTGAGGAGAGACATCCTTCTAGGTCAAAAATTGCTTGGAAATTGGTTGACTTTTGTTGACCAAAATCACATCCCTCAGATGACCTATAACTTGTCTGGATCATAACTTGAGTTCTATAAATCCAATCAAGGACTTCTAGTACTCAAATTAAAGCTAAGAACATGCTCTACAAGTTCAATGTTGGAAAAAAGTGAGATGAGACTTGTATCTTGAGGTAGGTGGTCTTGAAGTCAGGCACTAAATAAGGGATTTTACCCTGAGAACCCTAATTTAGTAACTTCTCACACACTTAACCCTTAATGAAATGAGATTGAAATGATGTCTCATATGTATTAACACAACATCCCATGAGCATAGAGACTTTGAATTTAGTTTCAATCTTCTTCAATTGCACAGTTGATTGAGGATTGGCCAGATGAAAACCCTAATTGCAGCACTTTCAATTGTGGCTTGTTCCACTTCACACAACAACTTGAATAAGCTCCACAATGACCCTCAAGTCACTCAATGAGCTTTCTTTACATCTCATACCCATAAGCATGCATTCACAATCTCCTTATGTTCTTCAGTTGACCTCCAAGTTAGGAGCTGACCCACACACATCCATCTGTTCTTTCTCAATACATTGACCACTTCAAGATGTCCTGATGACCACTCAAGCTTGAGTAACAACCCTTGCCTTGGTTCAATGCTCTGAGAAGACCTCTCTTGCTATGCACATCCTTTTGATCCTCTGTTCCATGAAAAATGCTATGCAATGCAAATGTTAGAACAAAATGAAATGAAACATAAACCACGTTAAGAAAAAGGTTGAGCAAATTTTGGGGTGCAACAGCTATCAACGACTTCTAGTACTAAAATTAAATCTATGATCATGCTCTACAAAAATCATGTTGGGGTCAAGGTGAGATGAAAATCACATCTTGAGTTATGTGGTCTTGAAGTTAGGCACTAAACTAGGGGATTTTACACTGTCAAGCTTAGAAACCCTAGCCTAGGAACTCCTCACACTCTTGATTCATGATGAGTTAACCTTGGAATCATTCCTTGGGCATCTCCACACATCCATCCATGGTCACATGGCCTTGAAATTAGGTCTCAACCTTCCTCAAATCATCTATTAACTTAGGGTTGACCAGATGAAACCCTAGTTGCACCAATCTTGGTTGTAGCTTCTTATCCTTTGCATAATGACCTGTCTAGGCTTCAAAATGACTTTCAATACTTCTCATGAGCTCTCTCAAGGCTTCAAGTCCAACTTCATGGATTCAGACTCATCTAATGGCCTCCCACAACCCTCAAGTTAGGAGATATACACACTTGGCTTCAACCACTCTCTCTGAGAATCTTTGACTTCTTTGATGAGGATATCAACCCTTGAACACTTGAATAAACCTCTTAGATAGCTTCGTAACCTTGTGTAGCCATTTGTTGGTAGTCATACCTCTTGATCTACTACACACATGTCAATGCAATGCAGATGATAATGCTAAAATGAATGCAATGAAACACAAGCTAGGTAAAGAAAAAGTTAGGCAAATTTTGGGGTGCAACACTAAGGAACATATTATAAAAGTTCTTTTCATAAAGAATTGTTTTTCAAAGAGGTTTAAATGTTAAAAGAAAAGAAAGAGTTATTTGAATAGAAAAGAGTTGTGAAATGAGAAAGGTATTGTGAAGGTGTGGTGAGAGTATTGTTTGAGCCAAATGTTGTGTATTATTTAAATCCATAAGGTAGGTGTTTCTGAACGAAAACGAGTGGTGGTAACCAATAAATGGTGTGGCCAAAGAGAAAAAAATGGCGGTAACTAATAAGTGTTGTGGCTCTAGGGAAAAATAGTGGCGGTAAGCAATATATGGCGTGGCCCTAGAGAAAAAAATGTGGTGGTAACAAAAAAATGGTATGGCCAATAAGGAAAAAGAAGTGGCGGTAGCCAATGAATGGTATGGTCAACAGGTTGTGATTCAGGAGTGGGTTTTTAACCATGAGGTGATTAACCCAAAGAATGTGTGGATTCCAAAGAGAATTTTATTTGATCCAATTGTTGATGTTGGTTGTTCCAGTGTTGAGGGGTTGAGGTGTTGAATGGTGAAAGGTTTGAATGTTTCCCACAAGCTAAGTACAATCGACAATCCAAGTACTCGGGAGCTAAAAGGACAAGTGCATTCTGACCTTTCTTTTTCATCTCAAAAGTTTTGTTTATGAAATTTGTAAGCCGAGTATAGAATTGTTTATTTATAGTGTTTTGAATGGAAGACAAGTATCGGGCCATAAGCTAAGAACGACCGATAACCCAAGTACTTGAGAAATAGCGTGCACACCATCTTTTTTTCCTCTAAGTGTTTGAAGGTGAGATTGAAATTTGTGTGAATGAAATGGAAGAAGTATTTGACATTGGGTCAAGCACTCGTGTTGTGCTCAATGGAGTTTGATTTTTAAAACACTTGACATTGGAACAAGTTTATTTTTGTCTTTTGAGAAATGTTATTTTTATCGTTTTGGTTTTATCTTGTTTATTAACATGCAAAGAAAAGCTGTAAAGAAAGGTAAATCTTATGCTATTACATGTCCATGGGATGGAGGGAGAATTTTACTTTATGACTACCAAATTGAATCGATCCAAAACCTTGTGAACCCTTACAAAAGGTAAACAAGAAATAAATAGTGAAGGGGATCTAAACCTTAGGGGCTTGGTCCCTTTGATATGAAACTACATCATTGGAGCGTGAATCATAGAGGTGGAAATCTTACCTGCCAGAATAGCTCTGGCAGCTCTTCATATGTGGCGTTCATCAAATAAATCCAAAGGTTTAGGTAATGTGATTTCTGATTCCCTGCTCAACTTGTAAATAGTATTCAAATCTTCTTCCTCTTCCCTCTTCTTCTTCAACTCTTATTTAGACTGTAGGATGTGGTTGTTGTATTGTTCTTGTTCTTGTTGTTGGTGTGCAATTGAGATGGATACACAAAGATAATTAAGAGTTAGCTTATGCTCAACTATTTAGAGCTTTAGATGTTGAAACTCTAACAATTATGGTGATTAAAGCCAGTAGTGAGAGTGAGGAAGATAAATAAGGAGAGAGAGTCTGAGCGAGTGTGATGAAGAGGGAAAGTGAATTTGTGAATTTCTATGCTTAATGATTGTGTGTGAGTTTTGTGATCATCCCCTTAATGATTGGAAGAGTTAAGGAATTATAAGGCTTAGATTGAGCAACAGACTTAACAGAGTTAGATTTTTCATGTAGAAGTTGGTTAGGGTTGATAACAGTGTTAGATGAATATGTTAAATTCAGTTATGTTGGTTAATGTTAGTTAGAAGGTGATAACACTTTTAAATTTACTCAGTTAGAAGTTTGTTAGAAGTTAAATTCTGTTATGAGTCTGTTAACTTAATTATGTGTGCAATTAGTGTGAATTTAAGAAGGATTCTGTCAGTGTTCATTTAAAGTTAGAGTTTTAGTTAGTTAAGAGAAATTCAGTTAAGGGTTAGTTTGGTCAATTAGTTAGTGAAGCTGTATTTGCTAAATCAGTTAAATGTTGTGGTTAGTGTAGCTATAATTAAACGACAGTTAATTTACTTGAACTGAATGGTGGACTCAAGGTAAATAACATGAATCCAATTTTAAATGTATGCAAGGAATAACAAGTTGTATGTTTAACTCGTGCTAATTTTGAATTGTAACCTAGTTAGTGAATTGTTCTGTTATCACAATGAAGATGTCCTTGATGTTAAGTGTTTTGAATGCCTATTGCATTTGGTACGAAATGTGAAGATTAATTGAATTTGAAATGGTAACTTTGCTTGATCTTACTTAATCAAGTTAGAGTTATGGAATTGAACTGTTATTCTTTGAAGTTATGGAAATTGTTTTATTAGTGTTTAGGATAGTGAATGTTTGTAAGTTTATAGTTAAATTGTTATGTTGAAGTGAATGGAAGTGTAAAATGATGATGGAACTGCTATGTATGCAGGTTATATGGATCACTGAACTAGTGAATTATTTGTGAGATTCTATTAGTAACATGATTATTAGCATTGTTATTAACTAATGTGTTAGTTGTGCTAGAAGGATATGTAATGAATGTGTGTAAGTAAATGGCATACTGATGATGTACATGTGTTTGTTATTTTTGCATGGTTGGTTGTGACTTTGGTAAGGCAAACTTGGCTTGGTTTTGGCATGGCATCATAAAAGGAAGAGGCTTGGTATGAAGGTTGGCATATGGTGAAGAAAATGGAGTGCATCAAGAATCATGAAGAAATGGAGGACCTTTTGATTGAAAGAAAGTATAATTAGGGTTATGATTAGCGGTTAACTTCGATTAACTGGTTGACCAAAAAGTCAACAGTTGACCAAAGTCAATTGTAGGTCAAAGATTGTAGTTTTTGTGTATTGTCTAATAATTTGTTTCTTTTATGATGTAGTTGGATATTCGGGAATGAAAATAGCCTCTTTTTTTAATGAATGTAACTTATTTCTTAAGAAATAATGCTTTCTTTCCAAAATTGAGTATTTCATCATGTGAATTTAAATAACCTCACCTTCTTGAATATGTACTTGACATTTAAAAACCTTTGATCTTCGGGATGGCATATAATACCATGAACCAGACAAGAATAAAATAAGATCACCAAAGATACAAAGATATACACAAATGAACCCTCAATGCTTAACCCTTAGGGACTAGAATCAAAGCTTGGAAATGGCTCCCTAATTTCAATGACATAATATCAATTGACATGAAAAAAATACTATTGACCTCAAGATAGGACCACACAGTGACTTGATCCACAAGGTATTAACTAAAACATGTTATATGAATGAATCTCACCAATCATAAACTAATGCATTGCTTCTTTAAAAAAGGACCTTTGAATCAATGATGTGTTAAAAAATGAAAAATGAATGCCCAATGATGTGTAATTATGCAGATGAGATGAGCAATGAGCCATACAAAATTTGAAAAAAAAGTAGGGCAAATTTTAGGGTATGGTAGCTGCCCCTATTTAATCATCTTGGACCTGAATGTGCGAATAACACATCTTTTTGGGCATTCAAGGTAGAAAAGGATTAAATACAAGAATATCCACACACAAAAAATCTGTTGAGAATGTAGTTTAAATAAGGTGAGTATATTGTTGGGAATTTGTTTATAGGGATATAGGGTGGCAGATAAACTTCTGTAGGTTGATTTGTTGGGGACTGATTGAAATATTCTATTGGGAAAACAAGGTTAGTTGTAAGAGAAATGTTTGATATGCATGATTCTATGTGTGCTATGTGGAAATGTGTGTTATTTATGTGAGAGGTGAATGGTACAAATGGCATCCACAAGGGTGATACTTTTCTGTATGATGGTAAACTTTAACTCTCCAACATTTTATAACTGAATTTGGAATTTGGAATTTGGAATCTGTTGGAGATTCCCTTTGATTCTTTCTGCGAAAGAGAGTGAAATGTTATGGATAAGTCTAGAGAGAACAAGATACTCAAGATGGACTAGAGAAGAAAACAAATTCTGGACGAACCAGAGATGCTGAAAAGGTTCTGGACGAACCAGAGATGCTGAAAAGATTCTAGATGGACTAAAGATGCTGAAAAGATTCTTGATGGACCAGAGATGCTGAAAAAGATCATGTGCTTTTGAGGAAGGCTTGAATCTGGCTTATGCAAAGCTTGCATGTTTAAATTTGTATGGCGTGGTACTCCATCTTGATGGATATGCTACACATTTTTAGATATGTAATACTATATAATGATGATTACTATATGCAGAGTTCCATTTGTTGGGCTTTATGGGATGCCAAGCAAGTTGGGCTTTTAGATAGGCCAAGCGAGGTCGTGCTGTGATAGATGTTAAGCAAGTTGGGGTTTAAGGAGGTGCCAAGTATGATTGGGCTTTATAGGTGCCAATAAAGATTGGGTTTTGACTTCTCTTATTTGTTTTACAAGGCTTCATCATATGTGTGACGAATGATATGCATAAGTGAAGCGACATGATTAATGCATGGTGATGATTTATGTAATGGTTTACCAAATGCTCGTGTGAAGGTGTGGTGAAAGATTTGAGGTTAGGATAAGAGTTATAAAGACACGATTCTTCGACACCTACTTCAAGCTCAACAGTTGTTGATATACCTTTCATGGAGAGAACTTGCATCTTTGTAGCCTCATCTCTGCCCCAACCTCTTGAGTATTTGCATGAATTGCCCTAGTCATAAGCTATGAGGTGGCCTGCCCCAGTACGAGCATTGAAGTGATTTTTCTCCCTTGCTGGTTGATCATTGAGGGAATGCCCCTGACTAACTGATCTTGGAGAGAGTTATCTAATTTTGACGTGACTGTCCTAAATTGACTGAATCTTGAACCAACTTGCCCTTTTTCTCAACGGAGCTTTCAGGCGTTTTATCCTTAGTATGATCCAATTTCTCACTGATGTAAAGTGTTTATTCATGAGTAAAATTGTTTGTTTTTGAAAATGATAGTTTTAATGCTATGTTTATGTTAGTTTTGAAATTCAATTATGTTCGCTGAGATGATGTTGTGACATATAATGAATGAATCACTAGTTAGAGTGCCATATTGATACCAACACAAATGATAAGAAAATATTTAAGAATCCGTTTTAACATGATTTTACCACAATATGCTTTCAAAATAACTCTGTTTCAAATAGGTATTTTGAGGGTTGTAACATGGAATGGTTCACGGTTTCAGAAAAAAAAAAGGATTTATGGCTCAAAATTTTATTTTAACCCACCCATTCTCCTTGATGTTCTTCAGTCCTACGTTCAACTAATTTGGCACAAGTATTCATTTCCCAAAAGGATTTTGAATGGTATAAGTGATGGTAAAGGAACCAATGAGGTTTTTGGAATGACAGTGACTCGCCTTTTGTTTTTTATTTGTAGCCACACAAATTTGTTCTTGTTAAGGATATTTTTATTTTGATTAGTTTTTGTTTTTTGTTTTTGCTTTTCCTAATTTTTTCCTGGATTTTCGAGTTTGCAGTCCATTAGAAAGCCCTAAGTTTTTCCTAAGTCACTCGTTTTCAAGTTTTTGACTTATCGGGTTTTCTTTTTTTTATTTATTTATTTTAAATTTCTCAGTTTTTTGTTGGAACAAATTGTGTGACATTTGTTTGCTTGGTTTGTTGAAAGAGTTGTGACTTTCTTTTTTCTCTTGTTGGTGATGGAAAACCATTGTGGATTTGTGGTTTTTAGGCCTCTTAAGAGGGATAAGATATGGTTGATCCTCAGATGAGGTACTTCATTTTTTTGAAATTTGAATGCACGATCAAACTAACTAAAGACTACCTGCCCTAGGTTAAGATTGTGGTTTTTTTGTACAGAAAGAAACTTCTACTCCCAGGCTCAAAGGCGTTGATTAGGGATCATCTTCCTTATACCTATGATGTTTAGGAACTGAAACAATGCCTTACATCTTCAACAAGGCTTTATTCAAAAGCATGTAACCAATAGTTTCACGTATTTCGATTTCATCATTCTTCTTCTGATTTTTGCTTAAACCAGAGTTTGATATCGATGAATAAAGTGTGAGTGCACAAAAGGATTGATTCAAAACATGAATATTCATTTCATTATTATTATTATTATTATTATTATTATTATTATTATTATTATTATTATTATTATTATTATTATTATTATTATTATTATTATTATTATTATTATTATTATTATTATTATTATTATTATTATTATTATTACCATTTTAAGGTAAAAGAGGTTTACAAGCGAATAACTCTTAACAAACAAAAAGATTACAAATGAAAAGGATGGAATGACATAATGATCAACAATGTTGAAAATGCGCTTTTAGGCTTGATTGACTATTCCAAGGAATGTTTGTATAGTTTCGACACTTACTAGAGCAAGGGATATTTGTTCACCAACAGGTTTTCTCCTTGTAGAGTTAAGTATTTCATGTCAATCAACAGTTGTGCCCTATATTTGAAAGAATTGCAGTCTTAGGTTAAGTGCCCTGCCGCCCCAGCATGATATCCATATTTCACGTTGGAATCATACCAAGGTGGAAATGGTTGCGATGAAGGATTTAGAGATTTGGGAACAACCAGTAAGCTCTGTATCAGATACGACAGAAGTTGAGTGTATGTCACAGGAATTGGGTCCAGGGCAACATTCCTTTGTTCTAGATTATTCCAAGGTATGCGCTGATTCTGATATTCTCGGCCTCATGCTTGCTGAGTTTGCTGGGTCTGAGCTTGAAGAGGATGCCTCAAGATAGGCAAGAGGCATTCCAGATTGAAATCCTTGATATGGAGACTGTGCAGCAGGTTGAACAATTGTAGGAGGAATTTGAACATGAACGGGAGGACCCCTATATTCAGGCACATTCTCAGTAGGTGCCTCAATAGTCACAGGTGTAAAGCATAATAATTTTTTTATTAAAGAGCTCTTGGATTTTGTTTTTGAGGACAAAACAAGCTTTTGTAGAATGCCCCACATATCCAACATGGTATCGGCATGTGGTATCAGGATTATGCTTAGGATGATAGGGAAACCTGACAGGTTCGATCTCCTTGGGCAAAATTTTCCTAGCATGAGTCATAGTAGGCAGTAGATGCGTATAAGAGATTTGAATTGGATCAAAGCGGGGATGTCTCCTCACTGGATCATTGTTCCCTTTGTTGATCTGCTAATGCTTATATTTTTGGTTGCCTTGAGCAGGATTCTGATTAGGTAGGGGGTACATCGGCAGATTTCCTGAAGTTGCATTCTGGATTTTATCCGTATTTTGTCCATTCTCACTTTGTTCAATGATCACAACTTGATTCAAGAAATCCTTTATCTCACTACCTAGGAATAGTTCCAAGATCATGTTGACCTTGCCTTGAGGGAGATCCAAGCTTTCGTTACACATTGTATTCTAATGCTCGACCTATTCCATAATTCTTTGGCGATCGACATCAGGGAATCATTGCCTTCTGGTCAAGGAAGGGAAACTGTGAGCTTTTTATGGTTTGTATGCATATGTTTTTTCAGGTGGATAAAATTAAAATAGATATGCGGCATCCATTGATTCAAAATTTTGATGATGTAATAATTATGTTTCAAAAGTTTGGTATAAACATGATGATGCAATAATAGTATGCAATAATATAGGTGAAAGGTACAACATATTCTAGATAGTTTGTACATGATTCTCGATGTAGGTTCAAAGGTATGGCGTATAAATAAGAACAAAAACATGTAGGGTCTTGGTTTCCTGAAAAAACCTAATATCACCCTCACAAGTAAGTACTAGTCTTCCAAGGTGATCCCTAAAAGGTCTCCGAGAGTCATCAATCCCAAATGAAAATGCCTTACTATAACAAATTATTGCATGACAAAGTTATTTTAAAGTGAATCTAGTCTGCGTGTAGGTCTCGTGTTAACCCAACACTCAAAACGCAGGTCGACACGACTATCCACGAATTATCCTGTGTGTATACTCAAGCTCGGGTATAAAGCTTCTCTCATGTGACATCATCCTAACCAACAATAGAGAATATACTAGATATCCAAAGTATACAAAATATGAATATTTAAAGCAATAAAGAATGCAATAAATAACATAAATATAAGGAAAGTAAAGCATAAAGATAAACACTCAAAAAACAAGGAACAAACAAAACTAGGCTAGACTCTCTCTCGTATAAGCTATTAAGTCCGTAATAGAGTCGCCATCTATCGTGGCACAAAAAATACTCGAGCGCATCACACGCTCGATGATACAATAAATTATCTACTGAACTTTATTTATTCCAAAATGAAAGGAAAAATATCGATAAAATCCAAGGTAAAAAGAAACACGTAAGGGAGTCGGTAATGCGAGGGAAAGGTATTAGTGTTCCTCAAATCCGTCGTACTCGAGGGTAACCATTTTTATTGTTTTTTTGCATAGATGTGTGTTATCATCTAAAAAGGTTACTTGTGAAAAGAGAAAAATGTTTTAAATTAGTGTGTTCCCTAAGGATTTGGGCCCTCGTGCCTATGTATCCTCATAATGCAATGAGGAAATCATAACTTCGTAGTTAAGAGTAAAAAATAAGTGTGTGTTGGTTGTTTTTATGGAACAATTACAATCGTCTACAAGTGTGTAGACATTAGCTAAAATAATCCTAAGTAGGATGCTCCAAGCTTTTAGTCTGACTATTAACGAACGAATTATAAAAGTTCTTTTCTAAAAAGAATTGTTTTGCAAAGAGGTTTAAATGTTAAAAGGAAAGAAAGATTTGTGAGATGAGAAAGGTGTTGTGAAGGTATGGTGAGAGTATTGTTTGAACCAAAGGTTGCGCTTTGTTTGGATCCATAAGGTAGCTGTTTCTGAACCAAAAATATTGTGGTGGTTGTAACACCCTATGTACCCCAACGCATAATTAATGAATAAATCAAATTTTTTCAACTTATCACATAGGATGTCACACATACACAACAAACACCACATGTTAATCATATAACTTTATTTTACCTTGGATGTTTATACACATCCAAACTCATATGATATTTACCTAGGATGTTTACATGACATTGAAACTCATGATATAAGTTAGTAGTGGAACACAGTTAAAAATAACACAATCAAACACATAACGTTCACCTCACTGTTCTCATAAACTCTACTTCAACTTGAAAAACATAAACAAGAGAGTTATATTATTCAACTCTCAACAACATAAAATAAAAACTCCAACAAACAATAACAAGTGAAATAAACACGAACGATTATCATCCCAATGTTACATGATCAGAGCAGGCCCTACTAAATACATGACAACTAACGGAATTAAACTCAAGAGTTATCCTTCCATTTGCTTCAATCAAAGCTACTCCTGAGTATTTGCATGATGCCTATGAAAAATACAACATTTAAACACAAGGGGTGAAAAATAAAAATCAATTATAAAAGGCATAACATTAAAGATAAATTTCACTAAACATAATCATTCACAACAAAACATCGTAATTCTCACGCCCAAAATCAATCATCAACAACATTCAACAAGATCATCAACAACAAAACATACAAATGCAACAAGGATCAATGTGTCATACCCCCAAATTTCCCCTCCCTTTTTTATTTTGTTTGGCTTACTGCTCATGTCATCTACATATGCCTTAATCATCCATCATAAAACATTCATCTTTCATTAAGACATTCATTCATTCATTTGCATTAAATGTCATTAGTTTTGGATTGATTTTGGTTCTCAATGATATTTGGTTCTTCTGATCAAGTTGCTTATCATGCAAGAGTGAGTGCAACTTCTCCGTTAGATGTTTTGCATGATGTCAAAACTATAAGAAACCTTAGTATTTATGTGTGTTGGACGGTATCTCTGAGTTTGTGTGGCACCCTTGCATTATAGGTCTTAGGAATAATCAAAAACCATTTCAAAATTGTCCATAATAATGAAGCCTGTAGCCTAAAAATTATCCACAATCACTACATGTGTCAACACATATGCTTTTCAGGCCGACACATGTAACTCAATAATGAAGCCTGTATCCTCTTTCAAAGTTAGGTCAGAACATAAGCCTTTCAGGCTAGCACATACTGTAACACCAGTTCTATGTGCCAGCACATACGTGTTTCAGGTCGACACATTTACTGTCCTAAATAAGGCTGTAGTCTCTATTTGATTTGGTTTGGCACATAGGTCCCTTTAGGTCGACACATGTTGTTATTTCTGATATCCAACCTTCAGGCCGACACATACCGTTTAAGTTGGTCAATTTTTTAATTCCTTTTACTCCAAAAATTACCTCTTTGCCACCAATCTTCCAAAACTATAAATACATCATTCATGCTTCATTCCAAACCGGTGATACCATAAAATTAACCTGCATTTTCTCATCATCTTCAACTTCTGTCCTATCTCGACACACTAACAAATCACACATAATCATTTTATATTGGGGTGCCAGCTAGGCGAAATTCTGATAAGTTCCAATTGGGTTCTTGTGTAGCCGAGATATTAGGTTGATATTTGTAGGGGTCTTCATCCAGAAAAACAGTGGGTTTCTCCTTCAAGATCGTGTAAAGACTTAGGGGTTTTCGTGCAAGACGTTCAAGAGAGGACTGCGACATTGTGAAAGTCTTTGGAGATAAAGCACGCAAAGGATCCTTTGGAGATAAAGGATGCAAAGGAAGTAAAGAAGAACAGCGAATCAAATTGAATTCTTGTGAAATAATCGTTGCAATTGATCATGCGCGAAATCTTGGAGATAAAGAATGCAAAGGAGTAGCAATATCAACAACTCAATTGGCATCCATTGTTGTCTTGGTTGTACTCAAGATAAAAAGAAGAAAAGGGATTGAATCAACATCAAAACCAATAGTGTTTGTATTGTTGCTATTTAACACTTTTCTTGTACATCGACTTTTTGCATAGTAAGAAAGTATCCTAATTCCACATTGAAAATTAGGCGCATACGTACCCACACGTGAGGATGAAAGTGGGGAACTGAGTAAACAAATCCTCGTTTCAATCTCTCTATTATGTCTTTAGTCACTTTGTTATTCATTACGAAATTTTTCAAATAGCATTGATCAATTGATAGACTAGTAAGAATTTTCCTGTGATCTTTTTGTTTTAACTTGATTGTTGATTAGCTTATAATCTATTTTGATTATAATTGCTTTTCATATCAACAACAACACAAAGGAAATTCTGAAAATTCATTTGCACACCAAGTGTTTGATAAATTTCTTAGTTCAATATATATTTTTTTGCTTATTATCATTGGAAATAACATTACTAGGTCAATTAGTTTAAACGAGTAATAACGTGATACTCGATTATAGGTTACATTCGATTATTATGTTTGTCATTCCATAATTGTCTTTGCAAATCCGAGTTCCAATAACTAAGTTCGTATAGACGACTTTTGTCGATCAATACCAAAACCTTCCGCACACACTCTTTTTCAACTAACTTTAAAACCCAAATTTTATTTGGTGATTTTGGCTTGGGTGTCTATTCACCCCCCCCCCCCCCTCTAGGCAAGTCGCTACCGTCTAACAAGTGGCGTCAAGAGCATGGTTGATTATGTGCTTTGAAACTCTTATTAGAAAATGGCTCACGAACCTAAAGGGGATTATAAAAGAGCTTCAATATTTACGGAAGAAAACTATGGTTATTGGAAAGCTTGTATGCAAATTCATGTGAACTCTTATGATAAAGTTGTTTGAGAGGTCATTCAAAATGGAACTACACCAATCACACATATTATGGATGGTGTTACCTTACCTAAGCCCGAAGCACTATGGAATGAGGAAGATAATAAGAAATGGTCATACGATTGGAAAGCGAAAAACATCTTGATATTCGCGCTTGGTGTCGATGAGTTTTATTATGTTTCCCATTATGCGACCGCTAAGGTAATGTGGGATTCTCTACAAGTTTCCCATGAGGGAACTATGAGGTCAAACAAGCTCAAATTAACAAACTTAATCAAGAATTTGAACTCTTTCACATGAAGCATGGTGAAACCATTGCTCAAATGCAAAAGCGGTTCTCATATATTATTAATCATTTAAACTTGATAGGTAATCCTATTTCCAATGATATTGCTACTAACAAGGTTTTGAGATGTCTTACTAGGAATTGGCAACCGAAGGTTACGACCATCAAAATTCAAACCTAGATGAACATCGAGTATTTTATCAAAACTAATCTAATCAACTTAACTATACTTAGACCATATTTTAACAAAGATGAAAAGGGAGTTAGAATGGAATCTTCGATTCCTCTCCTCAATTGTTTGGGCTCGAGGAACCTTTCTTAAGTTTGAACAATTGTCTTCTTTAAAAAAAATTCATAACCAGATCCTACATCAAGCTATTTTTTTACGATAAACGAAATAAAACATATTTTCCCAATACTAAGATGAAAAAGAAAGAGAGTCAAGTCTTTGACTCATTCTCCCGATTACTTGGGCCCGAGGAGCCTTTCTTAAGCCTCGAGTAATCATCATTCATAACTTACTCTAAATATACCAAAATTCTTTCATAATTAAGGGTGAAAAAGAGAGAGAGTCGGATCTTCGGTTCACATTCTCGATTACTTGGGCCCGATGAGCCTTTCTTAAGCTTCAAGTGATCGGTATCCAATCAAAATACCAAAACATAAACTCAACTTCTTGCCACTGTGCGATTAAAACTCTTTCCTAAAAGAACAATGTTTAGTCCCCTCTAAACATTTGTTTGATAAAACAAACCTTTACCCGTAGTCCTACGAACTGCGATGCTCTGACTTTCCCATTGCACGAGGGAGTACGTAGGCACAAGGGCCCTAATCCTTGGCGAGCACCCTAATAAAAACCACCCATTTCCCCTTACCTTAGAAGATGACAAATAAACCTAGATAACTTTTTTCACGAATCGAATCAAGAGGTTCCCGTTGAGTAAGATGGACGTAAAGGGTGCTAACACATTCCCTTTGCATAATCGACTCCCGAACCTAGAATTTGGTTGCGATGACCTTTTTTTTTATCTTTTAAAGGTTTTAACGATATTTTCCTATTCCTTCCTTGGAATGAATAAAGTTCGGTGATGACTCTGTTCAAACGTTTTTTTCGCGTCCATCGCGAGGATCGTATGTTTTCGAGGTACGACAGATGGTGACTCTGCTGGGGACTATGCATTGCCCTATGCTAGAGTGAGCCAAACCTAACTTGACTCGATTCGTGAGAGTTAAATTCGCTTATTTATTTATCTCCTCCTATTGCTTTCTTGTTTGATTATTTACTGCCTACTTGCTTGCTTATTTATATCTTATTATGTGTTTCTTATGACACTATTGGGGTTCTCTAATTATTTGTTCTTTGTGAGATGGCTCTATACCCGAGTCCGAGAAAAACATAAGATTAGGATGGTGGTTGTGTAGTGGAATCCCTCGAGGAGCCTTTCTCGTTGGGAGGATACAAAAGCCCCGCTTAGAGTTGATTCCATTGGGGATGTTATTGTCATGGTGAGCCTTTTCCATGGCAATGATGTTTTCAAGCCTGAATCTACAACTCTAAGGACCTTTTAACCATTTTCTATGGTGGTTGGTAGTGTTAACTCATGAGGGTCACTCCTTGTTGGGTTGATACGAACACCTCAATCAGATGAGATCCCTTGAACGTATTATTATTCTGACAATGATACTTTCAACCTCGATCTATGACTCTGAGATGCCTTTTAGAAACCTTGGACTTGATGGTTGTGTAGTAGAGACTCACGAAGAGCCTTTCTTGTGAGACAACGCGAAAACCTCATCTAGAAGAGATCCTTTCAAGGGTATTATTGTTGGATGAGTCTTTGTCATGATAATAATATTTTTGAAAAAACCCATGACTCTAGGCACCTACCTCTTTAGAGCCTACCCATGGGGTTTCAATGAACAGAGTAACCTTTTGCTTCATATTTTGTTGGTGGTCCTCCTTGCATCTGCATCTCATATTCATATCATAACAATTACATTTTTGGATTTCAGGGAATCTAAGAATTACGTTGCATACATTCAGGAAT
The DNA here is from genome assembly GCA_963859935.3 of Lathyrus sativus. Lineage (NCBI taxonomy): Eukaryota > Viridiplantae > Streptophyta > Magnoliopsida > Fabales > Fabaceae > Lathyrus > Lathyrus sativus. The sequence continues at coordinate 62,523,355 of OZ012737.1, read as the reverse complement.
TATGGGAACAAATACCAGAAGCACCTACCCATACAGTGTCAGAAAGCTAAAGTTGGATGATTTACGTAGCTTAGTGTTGCGGTGAAAATTAGATATCAAGCTATTAAATTAACTTGAATCTTAATTCTTTTACAACCGAACTTTATTTTATCCAAAGGAAAGGTCTAAAGAAAGGAAAACCCTTTTCGCGATGTAACGACAACGCTAAGAGATTTCGGGGATCGGGGGTTGGTTATACCTAGGGAAGGTGTTAGCACCCTAAGCATCTGTAGTATCCTACAGGAACCTTTTGTTTGATTATTTTCTAAGTTTGTGAAATGTGTTATGGATTGGGAAAAGGTATAAGTTGAAACCTAAAGTTATATACCCTAAGTTTGCTCGCAAAGACATCGCGTCTTCTGCCTACGTATCCTAACTAGGATAGAATCAGAGCAATCGTAGTTCACCTTACAAGGGAAGAAGAACACTTGATTAGGATCAAGGTTCAAGGGGGAACAAACATGACAATGTTTGTGTGGAGTTTGACAAAACTCCCTAATCTAAATTGTAACACTCAGAAGGGGAAGTAAGAAATCATGACGATGATTCTTACATAGAGTTTGACAAACTCTATCCTAGGGTTCTAGTTGAAGAACACTCCTAGTACAAGTGGGTTTTTTAGACTTAAAGAAAAGTCTAATGGTTTCTAAACTAAGATTAAAGTGACTTAACAAAGTCAAGGGATGATGGATGAACTAATCATGACACAGGGGTCAATGGAAAGATCTTTTCCTTTGGAAGGAGAGAGGAGAGGCAACTGGGATGAGAGCTAACAAACTTCATCACTTGGGGAAAGAAAACATTAAGCAAAGTAACAACATGATAAAGATACATACATGGTGACAACCATTAAATGAGCATGTGAAATGATAAAGAAATAAAGATGCATTGATGACAATCAAAGCAGTTTGATTAAGCAGGAAGTGTGACGACAGATCGAGCTTAAGTAAATGCAATAGGGGGGACAAAATAAATATGGTAACAACCACAAATAAAATCCTAGCATGTTGACTAACATTAAGGAAAATAGGGTAAGCAAATATCATGATATTTACAAGGATAACAAGAGAGAAATTCATCTGCATATGTGGAAACGGTTACAAAATGCACTTTAACTTGCAAGTTGTCAAAAGGGATGAAAAATTAGGGAAACATGGAATTTTAAAATATGACATAAAATTAGACATGAAAACAAACACAATGCAAAAAGAATGGGTCCAAAATGATAAAAAATGAGAGAGATATGAATTTTTGAAGTTTGGTAAAATAAAATGGAAAAATGGTAAAAGGGTTGCCCTCCTCAGGGGTCGAACCCAGGTACATGTAGTGACAGACGCTTAGGTGACAAGGTGATTACCACTGGGGTGGCTGTACATCCAAGTACAAATGCCACCCCATAAACATATAGGGCGTATTTTCTAGGCAAGTTGGGCAAAAACATGAACATCAAACCATTTTTGCATTTTCAAGTGTAACTCAGTCAATTCTCAATGGTTTTAAGCAAAATTTAGGTCTAAATTGCCTAGAATTTCATGAGGATCACAATGGTGGCATTGGTTTTTTGAAATTCCTCCCCCAATTTAAAACCCGATAGTACGTGCTTTGGAGATTTTTGGAATGCATTTTGATGTGTAACTCCTAATCCAATCAGTTTTAAATCAACATGATCATGCACACATACCACATAAACATTAATGAATGAATTCATGCAAGAGGTAGAGTTCAAATCATGCTGTAATGGAAAGTACTATGTGAAATGCAAATCTTTTATAAATGAGGTGCATGAAGAGATGAAGATCAAATTCCAAACAGTTTCAAACCAAACAAATCACATACACACCTTGAAAATACATTGATGAATGAATGTAGGCACAATGATAAGTTCAAAACTGGCCCTGGTGAAAAGTAGCAACCAATATGCAAAAATGGTATTGATGTGCTCATGAAGATGTTCAATTTTAATTCCAAGCATTTTCAAGTCAAACACATCATTCATACACACTATAGTCATGCTAGTAAGTGAGTCTAAACCACAATTTTGATGTAAAACAAACTGGTGTAAAATGTGGTGTTTAAGCTGTCAATTTGTGTTTGTGAGGTGCAGGGCAATATCCAATTTCAATTCCAAGTACTTTCAAACACTTTCAAACACACATCCACCTTACATATATGTTATTGAGTGCATTCGTGCCAAAGAAACAAATCAAAACAGTTTGGATGAATGGAATGATGTGCAAGATGCAAAACTGTCATGAGAAATGCAGGTTGATGTTCAGTTTTGTTTCTATGTACATTTTGACCAATTTAAACACTTACACACATTGAATACATGATGTTGAATGAGATTGGACACAAAGTAAGGCTTAAAACTGACTGGTATGAAATGTAGTGTTCAATATGCAAACTTGTGTGTGTGAATTGCATGAGCATATTCAATTTCAATTCAAAACATTTTCAGACTAATTCAAACATATACACATCACATATACATGATATTGAGTGGATTCAAACATCAAAACAAGTTGGAAAAGGACTGCTATGAGAAATGGTTCACAAATTGCAATTTTATCATGAACATGAGGCATGATGAGATGAAACTTCAGTTCCAAACATTTTCTGATCCAATTGATCACACACATAGCACATATACATGATATTGAATGGATCTAAACAAGAATTGAGGCCAACAACAGACTGTCATGAAAAATGAGGGTTAAGTTGCAATATGGCAATTTTGATGCATATGTGAAAAGTTCAAATCAGGTTCTAGGCATATTTAGATCAAACCAACACTTCAAACATGTTATAAACATCCATACAAATGATTTCCAACATGTAGGTTGTAACACCCCCTTTCTATGCCCCCAAATAATACAATTAATCATTTAGGCATAAATTTAAAATTTCATCAGAGTACATTTGCAACATGGCATAAAAGGGAAATATCACATTATCATAAAAATTCCAACACATACAACACCTGCTCAACAGATATGCAACAACGGAATAACACCCACAAGAAATATTTAGAACAAAGGCGGAAATATCCAAATATTTCATAATTCACCAAACATGTATTCACATATACAGTTATCATTCATCATGTTTTACAAAACATAATAACATCAGATACATACTCAGATGTATCACAAAAGAATCAAAATAAATCCTATTCTACCCGGTGCTACATATCAGAGCCGACCGACCAAAAAGGGAAGAAGCCACGCTTCACAAAATACCTCCAGCAATCTAGTCTGCAATGCCTCATAGAGCATTAAAAGAAACAACAGAAGGGTGAGAAACGATATCATAATAACAATGCATAAAAACATATATATATACATAATACCCAATATACGTCTTCCGCATTCTCACCGCAACTCACCTCGTCATACCGTACATCGCAATGTATTCACATTATCTATTTACAAATAGAACATCATGCATATACAATATGCGTCAACAATATTTATATCGGTTCATGAACACACAAAACATACATATTCATATATTCACACATACATATGTCTTCAAGCATACCAATCATGCCAATCATCGACAATTCATATAAACATTTACAATTATGTTCATTCACCATACACCATGCAGGATGTCAACATGCAACTCATAGAGACCGACACACGACTCTATGCAGATGCAAATGCGGTACTGACTCATTTCAGCAGGTTCAATTGAAGAACCAAATAACCATCGCTCACACCCCACATGGGCATACGAGGTTCTGCAGATTCTACGCGGAATCAAAATAACCATCGTTATATACGAGGTTCTGCAAATCCACCGAGGGATCAATAATTAACCATCGCTCACACCCCACAAGGGCACACGAGGTTCTGCAGATTCACCGAGGAATCAATAATTAACCATCGCTCACACCCCACAAGGGCACACGAGGTTTTGCAGATTCACCGAGGAATCAATCGACACAAGAATGCATACCATGATGCTTCACATGCAACAGGACTCATGACACTCTTGAAAATGCACACATGTTTACAAACATACTCATGCATTCTACACATTCATACAAACATCATAGATTTTTAATCAGGCTAAACCATGCACATAATTGCCCAAGCGGCCACAATTCATAATCTAGGATTTCACGCCATACGGCTACCCACAGCACGACACAACCCAGCATATAAACTACTAAATCAAAGAAGGGTCGATCGCAACCGAAACCCCAAGCCACGACAGCACCCAGCAACAGGGAAATCCATCCTGCTACGTTCGCTACACGCTCGCCTAGCGAGCTGCTAGCGAGCGTTCGCTACCTCCTCGCCTAGCGAACTGCTAGCGAGTGCAAACAGAACCTCCAAACATTGCTCGCTACCTCGTTCGCCACAGCGAACCCCCAGCGAGCTCTTCGTTACTCCCTTCGCTACTTGCGAAAGACCACAATACCATTATGTCCCAAGTCTGGGACCGTTCGCTACGCACTCGCCTAGCAAGATGCTAGCGAACACTCGCGACCTGCTCGCCTAGCGAGCTGCTAGCGAGCGTCTGCTAACAGAACTTCTCCCCACTGTTCAGAATTCGAAACAGCCGATAAAAACACCCGATGAACTCCAACTCATATCCAGTAGCCTTAGTCTAACATATACCGACTAATCTACGCCATCTAATCACGATTCCAACCGTTAGACAACGATTTCTATCGATTAAACCAAATTCAACCTAAAATGGAAAGTGTAGAAAAACTACCAACAATCCAAAACAATCCAACAAAATCATACATGATTATACACATTGATAGAATAATAAAGTTTCACACCCTTACCCGAACAATCGAAAGCTTTGGTGAAGATTTCTTGAAGTTCTAGGTTTTCCTCTTCTTTCTCTCCTCTTTCTCTTCTCTTCCTTTCTTTCCTTTGTTTTTCTCTCTATCTTACCAATTTTCTCTTTTTCTCTCATATACTCATATTCTCTTTTCTTTCCTCTCAAATTCTTTCCACACACTAATTAATCAATTCACATAAAATATCCACTTAACATAATTACTAATGCCCAAAATACCCTCCGCTCTATTTTACCCGATACTCTCAAGGTAGGCAAAAATAGCACAATATGCACAAATAACATATTAACACACAATTCCACATTTAAAATAATAATTCAATCAATTAAATCAGAAAGGACTCAAAATAAAGGAAATTCAGAATCGGGGCGTTACAACTCTCCCCCACTTAGGAATTTTTGTCCTTGAAAATATTACCTGATTCGAACAACTCAGGATGCGACTCATGCATCTTACTCTCCAATTCCCAAGTCATATTGTCTTCCGCAGCACCTCCCCATGCTACTTTTACAAGCGAAATATCCTTGCCTCTTAGGTTCTTAACTTCGCGGTCCAAAATCATAACCGGTAAAACCTCAACCGTAAGATTATCTCTTACCTCCACCTCATCCATAGGAATCACATGTGACGGATCCGGAACATACTTCCGAAGTTGCGAAACATGGAACACATCATGCAAATTCGAAAGACTCGGAGGCAACGCCACACGATAAGCCACCGCACCAACTCGTGCAATAATTTGATACGGGCCAATAAAACGAGAAGTCAACTTCTTCGACTTCAAAGCACGACCCACACCCGTAACCGGTGTAACTCTCAAAAACACATGGTCACCTTCTTGAAATTCAAGATCCTTCCTTCTCTTGTCATGGTAACTCTTTTGCCTATTCTGGGAAACTTTCATCTTCTCCCGAATCAACTTCACCTTCTCCGTCGTTTGTTGTACCATTTCCGGTCCAACTACCGATCTCTCTCCGGTTTCATGCCAACACAAAGGTGTTCGACATCTCCGACCATACAAAGCTTCAAATGGTGCCATACCAATACTTGCATGAAAACTGTTGTTGTAAGTGAATTCAATCAATGCCAAAAAGCTATCCCAAACACCACCTTGCTCGAGCACACAAGCACGCAACAAGTCCTCTAACGATTGAATCGTCCTCTCAGTTTGGCCATCCGTCTGCGGATGATACGCCGAACTCAATCTCAACTTAGAACCTAAAGCCTTTTGCAAACCTTCCCAAAATCTCGAAGTAAATCTAGGGTCCCTATCCGACACGATACTCTTGGGAACTCCATGCAACTTCACAATCACCCGAACATAAATCTCGGCTAACTTTTCCAAAGGATAACTAATATCAATCGGAATAAAGTGAGCAGATTTAGTAAGCCTATCAACAATCACCCAAATAGAATTGTGACCTCTTTGCATATTTGGTAAACCCGTAACAAAATCCATTGATATACTATCCCATTTCCATTCCGGAATATCCAACGGTTGCATCAAACCACTAGGCTTCTGATGTTCCACTTTAGACTTCTGGCAAGTCAAACACGAATACACAAATCGAGCTACATCCCTCTTCAATCCGAACCACCAAAAGATTTTCTTCAAATCTTGATACATCTTGTTCGCACTCGGGTGAATACTCAACTTACTCCGGTGTCCTTCCTCCAATATCGTCTTTCTCAAATCCGCATCGTCGGGAATACAAATACGACCACAGAATCTCAAAACTCCAAAATTATCAACCTTAAAGTCCTCACTCTCATTCATCATCAAATCCACAAATTTCAAATCCAACTTTTGGTTTTCACGAACGGTAGCTAGAAAATCATTCGTAACATACAACATACCAAGTTTCACACTTCTTGGCGTCATTTCACAAACCAAACTCAAATCTCTAAACCTCTCCAAAAGTTCCCATTCTCTTATCATCAATGCAGACATATGCACTAACTTCCGGCTCAAAGCATCGGCTACAACATTTGCTTTACCCGGATGGTAATTCAAACCAAAGTCATAATCCTTCAAAAACTCTAACCATCTCCTTTGCCTCATATTCAATTCCTTTTGCTCAAATAAATACTTCAAACTCTTGTGGTCGCTAAAAACTTCAAATCTCGCACCATAGAGATAATGTCTCCAAATTTTCAAAAACAAAGACCACGGCCGCCAATTCCAAATCGTGCGTGGGATAATTCTTCTCATGCACTCTCAATTGCCTTGAAGCATAAGCCACAACTTTACCGTCTTGCATCAAAACACCACCTAAACCGGACAAAGAAGCATCACAATAAACCACAAACGCTTCCGTCGGATTTGGCAAAATCAGAACCGGCGCCGTTGTCAAACGTCTCTTAAGTTCAACAAAACTCTTCTCACAATTAATGTCCCAAACAAAAGTCTTTCCCTTACAAGTCAACTGAGTCAACGGAAGTGCCAACTTCGAAAATCCCTCAATAAACCTCCGATAATAACCGGCCAAGCCCAAAAAGCTTCGGATCTCCGTAACCGACTTAGGAGCCTCCCATTGCATCACCGCATCAATCTTGGACGGATCAACACAAATACCTTTACCAGAAATAACATGCCCAAGAAAATTCACTTCCGATAACCAAAACTCGTACTTGGATAACTTAGCATACAATTGCTTCTCCTTCAATACTTGCAACACAACCCGCAAATGCTCTTCATGCTCTTCTTGGGACTTAGAGTAAATCAAAACGTCATCAATAAACACAACTACGAAACGATCCAACTGCTCATGAAAGATACGATTCATATATTCCATAAACACACCCGGCGCATTAGAAACTCCGAATGGCATCACAGAAAATTCATAATGACCATACCGTGTCCTAAAAGCCGTCTTTTGAATATCTTCTCCTTTAACACGAATCTGGTGATAACCTGACCTCAAATCAATCTTACTAAAAACACGGGCACCAACCAATTGGTCCATCAAATCATCAATTCTAGGAAGCGGATACTTATTCTTGATGGTCACCTTGTTCAACTGCCGATAATCAATACACAACCGCATGCTCCCATCTTTCTTCTTTACCAACAACACCGGCGCACCCCAAGGAGAAACACTCGGCCTAACAAATCTCTTTTCCAATAAATCATTCAATTGTCTCTTCAATTCTACCAACTCCGATGCCGACATACGATACGGTGCCATCGAAATCGGTCTAGTATCGGGAACTAGATCAATCGAAAATCAACTTCCCTTTCTGGCGGTACATCCGTAATGTCCTCCGGAAATACTTCTGGAAAGTCACATACCACTGGAACCAAATCCAATTCAACCTTATTCTCTACCGACAGCGACGCAAACAAACAGAACACTTGAGCTTCATCCGCCAAAAGTTTCTTCAACTCTTTAGTGGATAGAAAACTCTCTTCCTCCTCATCTCCCAAAGATGGAAACCTCACCAACTTGTGATAACAATCAATATGAACTCTATTATACTGCAACCAATTCATACCCAAAATCACATCTAATCCTTCTAATGGCAAACACACCAAGTCCATAATAAAGTCCTTACCATACATGGTCAAGGGACAACTCAAACATACCGAAGACATAGTTACCAACCCCGAAGCGGGCGTCTCAATAACCATATCACCACCACAAGAAGAAAAACACAAATCCAAACGCTTAGCGCACTCGAAAGAAATAAACGAATGAGTCGCTTCGGTATCGATAATAGCAACTAAGGGCATATTATTAATAAAGCATGTACCTTTAATCAACCTATCCGCATTAGTAGTGTCTGCACCCGTTAATGCAAATACCTTCCCGCTTGATGGAGCTTGCTTTGCCTTGGTACACTTCGTACTAATATGACCAACCTCCCCACAGTTAAAACACTTAATCACATTCCTTCTACATTCAGTTGTAGCATGACCGAAACCACCACAGTTAGCACACTTTTCCCCAGCTTTCTTACACTCAAAAGATTTGTGCCCCTCTTCGCCGCACCTATAGCACTTAACGGGACCAGAACTCCCTCCTCCAGATTTCTTGACAAAGTGTTCCCTATGCTTGCCCTTATCAGCAGGCGTCACATAAGGCCCACTCCTTACTGGTTGCTTCCCTCGCCTCTCATTCAAACTCTTATAGTGAGTAGAACGAGCCCTACTATCCTCTTCGAAAATTCTACAGCATTCGGTTAAGTCCGAAAATCTTCGATTCCTCTGATATCCCACAACTTGCTTGATCTCCGGGCGCAAGCCGTTCTCGTACTTAATACACTTGGAAAATTCCGCCGCCACCGCATCATAGTGAGGATGGAATTTCACCAACTCCGTAAACTTAGCCGTGTAGTCGACCACAGACATGTTCCCTTGTTTCAATTCTAGAAACTCCATCTCCTTCTTTCCCTTCACACTCTCCGGATAATACTTCCTCAAAAATTCAGTGCGGAACAAATCCCAAGTTATTTCCTCATCATCAACCCCAAGAATTTGTCTTATGCCGACCCACCAGTCATCTGCTTCTTCTCTCAGCATGTGAGATCCAAGTCTCACCTTGTTCCTCTCAGCGCAATTCATAACTCTGAAGATCCTTTCGACCTCTTTCAGCCAAATCTGAGCACCGTCCGGATCAAACCTTCCTTTGAACACTGGCGGTTGATTCTTTCTAAACTCATTGTTAGCATTCACATTCGGCGCACCCTGCACCGCTCGAGCCATAGCTTCCAATGCCGCAGCCATCGCGTTGTCATTACGACCAGCCATATTCTGATTATTCCCAAAAATAACAACAGGGTCAAACAACCGTTCAACCAACAAAACAGCGAGACAGATACAACTGACTCAACACTGGGCTCTGATACCACTTAATGTAACACCCCCTTTCAATGCCCCTAAATAATACAATTAATCATTTAGGCATAAATTTAAAATTTCATCAGAGTACATTTGCAACATGGCATAAAAGGGAAATATCACATTATCATAAAAATTCCAACATATACAACACCTGCTCAACAGATATGCAACAACGGAATAACACCCACAAGAAATATTTAGAACAAAGGCGGAAATATCCAAATATTTCATAATTCACCAAACATGTATTCACATATACAATTATCATTCATCATGTTTTACAAAACATAACAACATCAGATACATACTCAGATGTATCACAAAAGAATCAAAATAAATCCTATTATACCCGGTGCTACATATCAGAGCCGACCGACCAAAAAGGGAAGAAGTCACGCTTCATAAAATACCTCCAGCAATCTAGTCTGCAATGCCTCATAGAGCATTAAAAGAAACAACAGAAGGGTGAGAAACGATATCATAATAACAATGCATAAAAACATATATATATACATAATACCCAATATACGTCTTCCGCATTCTCACCGCAACTCACCTCGTCATAGCGTACATCGCAATGTATTCACATTATCTATTTACAAATAGAACATCATGCATATACAATATGCGTCAACAATATTTATATCGGTTCATGAACACACAAAACATACATATTCAATTATTCACACATACATGTGTCTTCAAGCATACCAATCATGCCAATCATCGACAATTCATATAAACATTTACAATTATGTTCATTCACCATACACCATGCAGGATGTCAACATGCAACTCATAGAGACCGACACACGACTCTATGCAGATGCAAATGCGGTACCGACTCATTTCAGCAGGTTCAATTGAAGAACCAAATAACCATCGCTCACACCCCACATGGGCACACGAGGTTCTGCAGATTCTACGCGGAATCAAAATAACCATCGTTATATACGAGGTTCTGCAAATCCACCGAGGGATCAATAATTAACCATCTCTCACACCCCACAAGGGCACACGAGGTTCTGCAGATTCACCGAGGAATCAATAATTAACCATCGCTCACACCCCACAAGGGCACACGAGGTTCTGCAGATTCACCGAGGAATCAATCGACACAAGAATGCATACCATGATGCTTCACATGCAACAGGACTCATGACACTCTTGAAAATGCACACATGTTTACAAACATACTCATGCATTCTACACATTCATACAAACATCATAGATTTTTAATCAGGCTAAACCATGCACATAATTGCCCAAGCGGCCACAATTCATAATCTAGGATTTACGCCATACGGCTACCCACAGCACGACACAACCCAGCATATAAACTACTAAATCAAAGAAGGGTCGATCGCAACCGAAACCCCAAGCCACGACAGCACCCAGCAACAGGGAAATCCATCCTGCTATGTTCGCTACACGCTCTCCTAGTGAGCTGCTAGCGAACGTTCGCTACCTCCTCGCCTAGCGAACTGCTAGCGAGTGCAAACAGAACCTCCAAACATTGCTCGCTACCTCGTTCTCCATAGCGAACCCCCAGCGAGCTCTTCGCTACTCCCTTCGCTACTAGCGAAAGACCACAATACCATTTTGTCCCAAGTCTGGGACCGTTCGCTACGCACTCGCCTAGCAAGATGCTAGCGAACACTCGCGACCTGCTCGCCTAGCGAGCTGCTAGCGAGCGTCTGCGAACAAAACTTCTCCCCACTGTTCAGAATTCGAAACAGCTGATAAAAACACCCGATGAACTCCAACTCATATCCAGTAGCCTTAGTCTAACATATACCGACTAATCTACGCCATCTAATCACGATTCCAACCGTTAGACAATGATTTCTATCGATTAAACCAAATTCAACCTAAAATGGAAAGTGTAGAAAAACTACCAACAATCCAACAAAATCATACATGATTATACACATTGATAGAATAATAAAGTTTCACACCCTTACCCGAACAATCGAAAGCTTTGGTGAAGATTTCTTGAAGTTCTAGGTTTTCCTCTTCTTTCTCTCCTCTTTCTCTTCTCTTCCTTTCTTTCCTTTGTTTTTCTCTCTATCTTACCAATTTTCTCTTTTTCTCTCATATACTCATATTCTCTTTTCTTTCCTCTCAAATTCTTTCCACACACTAATTAATCAATTCACATAAAATATCCACTTAACATAATTACTAATGCCCAAAATACCCTCCGGTCTATTTTACCCGATACTCTCAAGGTAGGCAAAAATAGCACAATATGCACAAATAACATATTAACACACAATTCCACATTTAAAATAATAATTCAATCAATTAAATCAAAAAGGACTCAAAATAAAGGAAATTCATAATCGGGGCGTTACATAGGCAAGTCATAAAACCAATTGAAATGAAAGTGACCTACTTGAGGCAAATTGTTATATGAAATGCAAGAGCAACATCAAAACAGATTTTGAGGTATATTCATGTTAAACCAGTAGTGTACACATATTATATGCATGATGTTGGATGAATTTGAGCACCAGTTTAAACACCTCTAGACCTGAGACCACAACTGGCATGTTCATGACATAATTTGATACAAGACATACACATGATGAACTCAAAATGCCAAAACATGAAATTATGGTGTAAAGCAATGATGGAGTGTTTACATACCTCTAGTAGACTCTGTTGAGCAGGTTTGATCAATAAGAAACCCAGAGAAAACTTCAAATGCACCTAGCTTTGGAGATCTCTTATTTTTGAAGCAAGGATGCGACAGTTGGAGAAATAAACTCCAACAATGATCCTTAATACTTTAGACAGTTGAGAAATGATATATGTGAGGTGTTTGAGTGATTATAACATCAAACAAATGCCTAGAACAAGTTTTGACAGATTTTGTGGCTTTTGGTCAAAGTAACTTGGTATGGAAGTTGACTTTTTGAATGGTGAGGTTTTTGAGTGGTCTAAGGTTTTGGACACCTTCTATATCATATTTAGAGATTTTGTGGATGATTGTTGGGTAATTTGAATGTAGAGAAATGATTTTGGCAGCAATTGTACCAAGACAGATTTTGGTGGTTTTTGGTGAAAATGTGGTTTTGTGATTTTGAAGCAAAGTGTGCAAGAGCAAAGGCTTGAGTTTTCTATGGTTTTTTTTAGAGTAGATATTGTGTGTCAAATGAAGTGGTGAAGGCCTCTATTTATAGGCAAATGAATGGAGGGGGCAGATTTGGAGATTTCCTTCATATGAAGGAAAGATTTACTTTTTTGATCAAACCTCCACAAAGAGGTTTCCTTGGCTGATAGGTAAGCTCTAAAGTCAAGCTTCATGATGAGTTTGAAGTGGATAAATGCAGGCTAGAATGCATAGGTTGATGGATGGTTCAGATTTGTCTTTCCTCCTCATGCTTGCCATTTTCACTTTAAGTGCAAGTTGTAAAGCCACTTGCAAGCCCACTTGCAAACATGGCTAATTCCATTTCCTATGCATTTTCATTGTATTTCCATGCTACAAAGTCTCTACATATCAGATAAAACATGTTTCAAAACCTGAGATTGGCCCAATTGATCAAAGGAATGGTTTTTGAAAGCTTGTCAATGTGGGACTCAAGTGTGAGAACACCAACTTGCCATAACCATAACTCTCAGCTCACAAATCCTTTTGAGATGTTCTATTACTTTTTAGAAAGCCCTCGAATAGATCTAAAACATTCATGTTTTCATGAGTTTCAAATTCTCAAAGGATCTTGGCCAAAAAATCTCTCAAAGTTGCTAAAAAATGAGCTTAAAAGTGAAATTTCTCTAAGTCTTTTTCCCTTCTTGAAATGAATTTGATCATAACTCCAAATATATGCATTTTCTGATCATGGACCACTTAGGGAATTTTTTAGGATTTGTCAAGAGCTTTCTAATGAGCTTTGAACCAACTCAATTGGATGTGTGGTTAAGGAGTTATGGTTTAGCCCCTTTCAAAACTCTAATTTCTCGACTTTTCGATTACTCCTTCATCCTTGATCCAATGGTCATGAAAATTGATAGGCAAGTGCAAAATGACATAAGGAAAATTTTTTATTCACACTTTGAAGTCCAATTCCTTAAATTTGAAGAGTTGACTTTTTGGTCAACCGTAGGATCGATCGGTGACTACCGAGTCGTCTGTTTGACACTCTGGACCTCCTGAGACTTTGATACTTCTTGAATGAACTTTATTAAGCTATATGAACTCCATGGATCATAATACCACCATTAAAACACCTTCCAACACCAAAGTCATACTACAGTTGAGTTTTACTAGTTAAAAACCCTAATCGGGTACCCTGAAATACACTGCTCTTGATTATGGGGTAACAACCTCAAATTGGATTCTCAATTGACATCATATAACATCCTTGATCTTGTTTCATGATTGAATTAGCCTAAAACTTTAATTGATCACAAATCCTGGAGCTTCGATTTGACTGTACAAAAACCTGATTCATCTGTAACTTGACAAGGACAAACTTGCACTGGGTTAGGGTTAGATAATTTATGAGTATGCTCCTAAAATGATAATGAGAATCTAAGGGGTCAAAATTTAGGGTACAACACTTAGTTTCTCGCATCTCTATTGTATTCAGAATTAAATTCGAAAAGGATTATGGCAAGCTCATTCATATCTTGACCCAAGAAGTGGATCATCGAGCACTTGTTACTTTAGCTCAGTTTTATGACTCTTCCTTGAAATGTTTCACGTTTCAAGATTTTCAACTAGCACCAGCACTTGAAGAATATGAGAAACTAGTAGACATTTCTATGAAAGGTAAGTTACCATTTCTGGGAGTGAACATGACTTTAGAAGATAAAGTTGTAGCTGATGCTCTCCATATGCACAAGAAAGATATTATTGACAATTGGAAGACTAAGGGTGGTGTTATGGGACTTCCTCTTAAGTTCCTTATTGAGAGAGTTGACACCCTTATAAAGGCTGAGAGTTGGGAAGCTTGCTATTCTGCAGTGGCTTTAGCTATCTATGGGGTTGTCTTGTTCCCCAACATAGATGATTTTGTGGATATGACTTCCATTCACATTTTCTTGACCAGAAATTCAGTACCAACTATTTTAGCAGATATCTTTTATTACTTAAGATGGAGAAATGAGAAGAGGGGAGGGTCAATTGTTTGTTTTGCACCTCTCCTATATCAGTGGCTGAAGATGCATCTACCAACCAAGGGACCATTTGTTGATCGAGCCAGTGATAGTTGGGCTCAAAGGGTGGTGTCTCTCTGATCTGCTGACCTTTCTCGGTACTCACAAGATTATGATGAAGTTATTTCAAACTGTGGTGAGTTTCCTAACCACCCGCTCATTGGAACTCGAGGTTGTGTTAATTCTAACCCAATGTTATATGTAAGGAAGCTCAGGTATCCAATGGTAGCTCCTCCCAAAAAGAAGGATTTGGAAGATTTCATGATACATGACTTAAGAACTGAGAATCCTGAGTTGTTTAAGAGGATTACAAGAGCTTGGAGGACTATTAGCAAGAAAAGGAAGGGTGACTTGGGAAGAAGAAACAATATTACCAAGGAACCGTACTTTGCTTGGGTCAAAGAACAGACAGAAGAGATTAAAATCCATTTTGAAGAGAAGACATATGAGCCTTTACCCGAGCCAAAGCCTACTCACATCCCAATAGAGGAGGTTGTGGATCTTAAGGCCACGATAGCAATATTTGTAAAAGAGAATGAAATTCTTGAGCTGAAACACCAAGATGTCATTAGTGAAAGAAATGCAATGAAGTGGGAACTTCAGCACAAGAATACCCAACTAGGAGTAGTGGAAAAGAAGGAAGACAAAGAGGAACACCAAAAAAAGAAGGTTAAGGTGTGTCTTAATCAATTTGACAGTAAGGTGAGTGAACTCAAAGAAGAGTTGGATAGACTTGAAGAATGTATGTTGAAAATGAGGATTGTTGGCTTGCAACTACTAAGAAGAATAAGGCAATTCGAGAAGAAATGGAAGCAGAAACCCATAGGCTAAACACTGACCTACGCCTCTCAAGAGCTTCTGAAGCAGAGGAGCGTTGACTCAAAGAATATGCTAGAAAAGTTTCTTGGGTTGAATCGGCTGATTGGGACAGGGTATGCATAGAGCTGAATGACACCAAAAATCTTGTCGAGCATTTGAAGCATCAAATAAGGGTTGTTTTAGAAGACAATGCCATATGGTCTTCTGCAAGAGAGAAGGTGTCTCGTGATTATGAGGGTTAAGATAGGTCTATTCACATCTTGATATCTGACCGAGATATGTACCGTAACAAGCTCAATGGTCTGATTGAGTTCCGTAACTAGTTGGCTAAAGACTTGGTCTGGAAGCATAGGGATGCTATGGAGGCAATGAATGATTCTACTCCTCATGTTATATGTGATTTCCTTTGCCTTTTCAAGGCAATGCTGAATAGGTTCAAGGAGGAATTAGAGGAGCGTGAAGCTCGTAGGCCGAAAGTTTGAAGTTCACCTTACTTTTGTACTTTTCCCACCTTTTAGACATTATGGGTTGTATTTGATTCCGAATGATCCTTTTGTATCGCTTGACTATTACAATTTGATGAATGAATGTGATTTGGTTTGTTTCTGGTTCCTCAATATTCTTGTGTACGTTAGCAACTAATTCAAACGATTCCCTGAGAAACAAATGCATATCATCCTGCATACATGGTACACATCCTTTTTTCCCAAAACATGTCATAACTCATAAACTCTACCCCTTTTCCCTTCAGGAAAGCTGACTACTCGGCATCGGCACGAGACCCGCCGTAACTTCAAGATGACGCTGGAGCAAATTGAAGAGACCTAGAACACGATGAGGAATGACATTGACTCGCTTAGAGGCAAAATAGATTAATTGCTGGAAACTATGATGATGTTAGCTCAAAAGGAGAATAATGCTTAAACTGTGGTTGAGGCCAAAAAGCTCGCCAACAAGGTGGGAACTTCTAGAGCAACTAAGGCAATGCCTTCTCCTGTTCATGTAGATTTGTCAGAACACTCTATTGTAGCTGCTCAACATGGGTCTGAAATGGATATGGATTAACAGTATGATGCTTTCTTTTAAACACCTCCTCCTCAACCTACTGTGGGGATTGTAGCTAACCCATCTGTTGATAGATTGCGCATACTAGAAGAAAAATTCAAGTCTTTGGAAGTCCAGAATACTCTAGGCTTGGATGCTATGGATATGTGCTTAGTTCTTGGACTTGTGATACCAGAAAGCTCAAAGTTCCAGATTTCGGTAAGTATAAGGGAACCAGTTGTCCTAGAACTCACTTGCGAGCATACTGCCGCAAGATGGCCGCTCATATTGGCAATGACTTACTCCTAATTCATTACTTCCAAGATAGCCTCAGTGAAGCATTGTTGGAATGGTATATGCAATTAGAAAAGGGTAGGTCAGTACTTGGAGAGATCTTTGTTAAGGCTTTTCTTAAACATTATCAGTATAATAACGAGTCATTCAAAGAATATGCTCAAAGGTGGAGGGAGATGGATGCCCGTGTTCAACCACCTTTGTTGGTTAAGGAGTTAATGGACATGTTTATGGGGACTTTGCAGCCTCAATATCTGGATCGTATGCTGGGATCCAGCTTCCCTAGATTTGCTGAGATTGTGTCTATAGGAGAAAGAATTGAAAGTCAGTTAAAGAAGAAAAAAGTTGATGTTGTTACTATGAGTGGAGGAAAAAACCCATTTGTGAAGAGAAATGAGGAAGAGACTAATGCCGTTATGAAAGGACAAAAGGATAAAGTTCCAATGGATATCCCATATCAGAAAGTAGCTGCGATTGCACAAGCTCCTCGTGAACAACCTGCCCAACAACAGGCGCATCAGCAACCCAATTATCAAAATGTTCCTCCTCTATAGTATCAAAATGCCCCAGCCCAACGGCAGTAGAGAACAAGAGCTACAAGAAGGCATATTGACCCTATTCCAATTCCATATAGCCAGTTTTTCTCTCAACTGTATCAAAGTGGGCATTTGACACTTAGAGACTTGAGGCCAGCAACCTTCCCCCACTTTTCAGGATACGATGCCAATGCTCGTTATAAGTTTCATAAAGGGGCTCATGGATATTCAATAGACAATTTCTATGCATTCTAGAACAGAGATCAAGACATGGTTGAGTCCAAGGATCTTACTTTCACACCTCGAGGCGCCAATGTCAAGAACAATCCCTTGCCCATGCATGGGGGTCCATCTGTTCATGTTGTGGAAGAAATCAATGAGAAAATATTGATTACAAGGGTCGAAGATATCCGTACTCTTATGGCAGTTATAGAGGAATAAGTGGAGAAATATGGGATGATCCCTCAAGATGAGATTTCTGATTTAAATGATGAACTGGTTAAGAAGCATATGCAGAGGTTCTTAGATCAAGGCGTGATTCAAGTAGAATGTCGTGGTAGAAGAGATCAAAGTGTAGCTATTATTGATATACAATATGATGATACTGAGGTTCATCCATAAAGACAAGTTCGTCCTACTCTAATAGTTATCCAATATGATGCATTTGAAGTTTTCCAACAAAGACAAATTTGTCCTGCGCACATGGTTATTCAGTATGATGAAGCTGATATTAACAAACAAAGACAAGTGTGTCCTGCTCCGATAACTATTAAGTACCCTATTAATGTGCCTGAGCCTGGAGTTTGTAAACAAGGTCCAGGGAAGGTGATTATTGAACATGACGGGGCTAAGTGTGATGCTATGGTTGGACCAAGTGGGATGGCCAGTAGTGGTCGTATCTTTGCACCAAACCAGTGGAGGTGCCAACCAAAGATAATGGGAAGGCTATTGACACGTCTTTTGTAATTCCAAATGTTGAACCACAAGTGGAAGTGTCATCTCCAAAGGCAGCATTCACACAGAAGGAGGTTGAAGAGTTCTTGAAGATTATTAAGAAGAGCAACTATAAGGTGGTAGACCAACTGAATCAAACTCCTGCCAAGATATATATGCTTGCATTATTTCTCAGTTATGATGCACATAGATTGTCACTGCTGAAAGTGTTAAGTGCAACACACAGTTATTTGCTGGCAAGACCTTGGATTCATTCAGCAGGGGCTGTTACTTCTACTCTCCACCAAAAGTTGAAATTTGTCAGCAATGATAAAGTGGTTTTGATTAGAGGGTAAAAAGACATTCTAGTGAGTCACTTGACCTCTTTTTGCTACATTGATGTTGAGGGTGAAATGGTTGAAACACCCTTTTAATCCTTTGAAGTTTTGAGTATGCTAGCAGTGTAGTGAGTGCCAAATTGTCAAGGGATGAGATTATCAATGGCTTCATATGAAGAAGCTAAAGCAGTTATTAAAGGAGGAAATGCTCAAGGCTACGGAAAACTGGTTGAAGTTGCTGAGAAGTTTGACAAGTTTGGGCTGGGGTATCGGCCATCTTCTAGCACAACAATGATCTTGTACAACAAAGAGAAGATCCCTCATGTGGGGGATATTTTCACAAGTGCTGGACACATCTTCGGTCTCACAACATCAATGATTATTGAAGACAACATTGGTGATTAAGACGTTTCTACGAGCTGGAACCGACAAGCAAGGCCTGGTAAAGAGCTCCAAAATTTGAAGACCATTGTAATTTCCCAGTTCTTCCCACACCAAATATAATTTTACTGTTTATCAAAAACCCTACACTCTTTCCAAGGCGTAGTGGACCATCGTATGGGCCACCTAATGTTTTTAAACATGATTATCATTAATAAATCTTAGTTTGCATTCAATTTTCCCTCATTTCCTTTTCTTTTATTTTTACAATAAATGGCAATATTTTCATGCATGTACTTTCCTAAATAAACTGCATAAATCATAACATGCAGAGACACTACCGAGGTTCTTGACAACGACGCTGCTATGGACCTATATGAATTTGATTTCCTAATCTACCAAGCTGAGGAGGAAGGCAAGGAAGATTGTGAACTCCCCAGTGAGTTAGCAAGGCTGCTCCAGCAAGAAGAGAAAGGCATTCTGCCGCACAAAGAGGACATCAAAGTTATCAACCTAGGTACCGAGGAAGATAGAAGAGAGGTGAAGATGGGAGCATCCCTTCAAGATGCAGTCAAGGCCAATTTGATAGAGCTTCTATGAGAGTATGCTGATGTATTCTCCTAGTCATATCAAGATATGTCTGGATTGGATACTGACATTATTGTATATAAGTTACCGCTCAAGGAGGAATGCCACACTATTAAGCAGAAGGTAAGGAGGACCCATCCTGACATGGCTCTCAAGATTCATGAAGAAGTCTGAAAGAAATTTGATTCTAGATTCCTGGTAGTAGCAAAGTACCCACAGTGGGTTTTCAACATTGTCCGGGTCTAGAAAAAAGATGGAAAGGTCTGCATGTGTGTGGACTATCGTGATTTAAACCGAGCTAGTCCTAAAGATAATTTCCCATTACCTCACATTGATGTATTGGTTGATAACATAACTCAATTGTCTATATTCTCCTTCATGGATGGATTTTTTTGGATATAATCAAATTAAAATGGATCCAAATGACATGGAGAAGACCATTTTTATCACACCATAGAGCACCTTCTTCTACAAGGTGATGGCTTTCAGACTGAAAAATGTTAGGGAAACATATCAGCGTGCGATGGTGACGCTCTTTCATGACATGATTCATAAAGAGATTGAAGTATACGTCGATGATATGATTGCCAAGTATCAAACCAAAGAAGAACACTTGATCAATCTACAAAAGTTGTTTTCCCGATTGAGAAAGTTCAGGCTGAGACTTAACCCTAACAAGTGTACGTTTGGGGTGCAATCTGGAAAATTGTTGGGCTTCATCGTGAGCCAGAAAGGGATTAAAGTGGACTCTGATAAGGTAAGGGCAATATAGAGTATGTCTGCACCCAGAACTGAGAAAGAGGTTTGTGGCTTTCGGGAGAGATTGAACTATATTTCCAGATTTATTTCACATCTCACAGCCACTTGCAAACTAATTTTTAAGTTGCTGAGAAAAGATCAATTGATTGTATGGGATGATGAATTCCAAGGGGCATTCGATAAAATCAAAGAATATCTGCAAGAACCACCAATCCTGATATCATCTGTTCCTGAAAGGCCACTTATTATGTACCTAAGTGTGCTTGATGAATCGATGGGTTGTGTATTAGGGTAACATGATGATACTGGAAAGAAAGAACATGCCATGTACTACCTCAGTAAGAAGTTCAATAACTGTGAGACATGGTATTCCTTACTTGAGAAGACTTGTTGTGCGCTTGCATGGGTTGCCAAACGTCTCAGGCAGTATATGCTAACCTGCACTACTTATCTGATTTCCAAGATATATCCTATTAAACACATCTTTGAGAAATCTTCTCTCACTGGCAGAATAGCCTGATGGAAAATTCTTTTATCCAAGTGCGACATTCAATATCTTACTCAGAAAGCCATCAAGGGTAGTGTGTTAGAAGACCATTTTGCCCATTACCAGTGGATGATTATCAGCCCTTGAAGTTTGATTTTCCAAATGAGGATATCATGGTAATAAAAGATTATGAAGAGCCAGGACCAGATGAAGGGCCTGAACCAGGGGAGCGATGAACTCTCATGTTCGATGGTGCTTCGAACACTTATGGACATGGAATTAAGGCCGTGATTACATTTCCCAAGAACTTTCACCTGCCATTCACAGCTAAGCTTTGCTTCACACGTACTAATAATATGGATGAGTACGAAGCTTATATACTAGGGTTAGAAGAGGCCATCAACTTGAGAATAAAAACTCTCAATGTGTTTGAGGATTCTGCCCTAGTAATACACCAAATTAAAGGGGATTGGGATACCAAACATGGAAATTTAATTCCATATCGAGATTATATGAAAAAGCTACGCCCCAGATTCGATGATATCACTTTTACCCATGTGCCTAGAGAGGAAAATCAAATGGCGGATGCTTTAGCCACTCTGGCTTCCATGTATAAGCTAATATGGCCTAACCATTGGCCATCCATTGATTTACAACACTTTGAAGAGCCTGCTCACTGTTTGACTATTGATGAAGGGTCAAATGAAAAGCCATGGTTCTATGATATTAAGTGTTATCTAGAGAAGCAAGAATATCTTGAAGGTGCCTTGGGCGTTGACAAGAGAACTCTGCGTAGGTTGGCATCAAATTTCTTCCTCAATGGGAATGTGCTATACAAACGCAATCACGATGTGTGGAAAAACATGAAGCTGAGAAGATTCTGAAGGATATTCATGAGGGTTGTTTTAGGATCTATGCAAATGGGCACACGATGGCAAAGAAGATATTGAGAGCAGGCTATTATTGGCTCACCATGGAGGCTAATTGTTACCATCATGCACGAACTTGCCATAAGTGCCATATATATTCTGATAAGATTCATGTGCCTCCCACTCCCTTGAATGTCTTGACTTCACCATGGCCATTTTCCATGTGGGGAATATATATGATTGGGATGATCGAGCCGAAGGCCTCAAATGGAAACCGCTTCATATTGGTGGCCATAGACTACTTTACCAAATGGGTTGAAGTTGCATCATACAACAACATTACCAAGCAAGTGGTTGCCCGCTTCTTGAAACACTACATTATATGCAGATATGGAGTGCCTAATTGTATCATCACTGAGAATAGGTCTAATCTCAATAAAAAATGATGGATGAGTTATGTGCTAGTTTCAAGATTGAACATTACAATTCAACACCCTACAGACCCAAGATGAATAGAGTTGTCGAGGCAGCCAATAAGAACATCAAAAAGATCATCCAAAAAATGGTAATCACATATAAGGATTGGCATGAAATGCTACCTTTTGTGTTGCACGACTATCGTACCTTAGTGTGAACTTTAACAAGGGCAACCCCTATGGAAGCAGTTCTTCCGATAGAGGTCGAAATCCCATCATTAAGAGTTCTAATGGAAGCTCAACTTGATGAAGCAGAGTGGGTAAAACAAGGTTTGACGAGCTCAATCTTATTAAGGAGAAATGCTTGGCAGACATATGTCACAGTCAGCTCTATCAGAGACATATGAAGAAAGCCTTTGACAAAAAGGTTCATCATCAGATATTCTAGGAAAGTGACTTAGTGCTCAAGAAGATCATGACCATGTACAATGAATCCAGGGGCAAGTGGACACCGAACTACGAAGGCCTATATGTTGTAATAGAGGCATTCTCTGGTGGTGCCTTGAAACTCACAACTATGGACGGTGATGAATTATCATACCCGAAAAATGCAGACTCCGTCAAACGATACTACACCTAAAAAAGTGGAATAATCAAGCCGATGAAAAGGCGACTTAGGAAAAAATGAATATCCTGGTGGATTGAAAACCCGAAAGGACGGTCCAGGAAAAGGTTAAGGATAAAATAAAAAATAGGCCCGCTGAGTTGAAAACCCGAAAGGGCGGCTCGGGAAAAAAGGCCATCCTAATGGATTGAAAACCCGAAAGGGTGATCCAGGCAAAAGTTTGGGACAAATTCCAAAACAAACTATCCATTCTGCACGTCTGCTTAATCTTGATGTGCCACTAAATAGAGGAATCGATCCAACCATCTTCCTACGAAGCAAGGTGTTGAAGTCTTCTAAGTCATAGGGACCATAGCAATGTTGAAACTCAATGGAACCTCAATAATTTATATTGTCATTATGTTTCTTGCAACACAATTACCTCATTAAGGAATTGCATCCTTGTATATACTTACCCATTCAAGGGTCAAATCAATATAAAGAGAAATTTATCACCAAATTGTGCTCACTTTTTACTTTATCTGTTTGATTGCAAATTAATTTTATTTTTTGTAAATTGTGTAATGAAACTAAAAACAATATTTGACAAGCAATAAAATTTGTTTTGGTGTTGCGAAAACTTGGAGGAAAATGGATGGTCTCCAAAGAAACTTCACCATGTAAAAGCATCAAATCAGTTAGCAACCACCATGGCTCTTCATCACGAGCGATATAATCTTTCAGGGATCTGCTCAATGTAGTTCCTAGCAGTGAACCCAAAGATTACTAGGGGAAATCAGATTCCCTAGTCACTCATTGGGTCTCTAATTTTGGAATGTCGAGTAGTCAAACACCCTCATTGTCCCCATAAAACTTGAAAGTCCAATCTTTTATTGGCAACTACATAAAAGTCCACTTTCGTTGGCACTCTCAAATTTACCCTCTAAAGTCTAGTTTTCGTTGGCAACCACTAAAAGTCCACCCTTGTTGGCATCCACACAAAATCAGAGTCCAATCTCATTTGGCAAATACCACACAACCAAAGTCAAATTTAATTTGGCACCTATTCAAATCCAATACCTGGTGATACCTCTAACATGAAACTTATCCCCGACGTACCTAGTATTTTACATTATTATAAGCATGGCATACAAGATAGTATCATTTAATTATATTAAGCATTAGCATATCTGGTGCATTCATGCGTGCATTAGATTCCCTAGCAGTTTCATTTTAGTTGCATATCCATGCATTACACAGTGCATGGCATTTATGTCCCTAGAGGCATAGCATAACATGATCCAGGATTAGTTCGCAAGCATCTTGGCCATTCCTCCTTTAAATTCAATAGTATTTCTCTGAAAAGAGTTGATACCCACAAGCGCTCATGGAACTCTATTCCTCAACAAATCATTCTTCAACCATACAGTTAATAAGGATAATCCCCAGCAGTTGTTGCTCTTGCTGCTCCCCAAGCAGAGGTTATCCTAAAAGTTCTTGAAAGCTTTTCCCCATGTAGAACTGGGATATCACATTTCCTCTGACAGGAGTCTTGCTCAGACTATTTCCCCCAGCAAATTTACCGCTCGAGATACTAATTTGGTATCATCGAAGAACCTTATTTGATAAGGTACTGCTTTGACCACCCGAAGAATTTCATTCCTTCAGAGATACTACTTTGGTATCATCAAAGAACCTTAGTGGGTAAGGTAATGCTTTGACCACCCGAAGAATATCATATTTGTTCAGAGATACTTCTTTGGTATCATCAGAGAACCTTATTGGATAAGGTACTGCTTCGACCACTCGAAGAATCTCATATTTGTTCAGAGATACTGCTTCGGTATCATCGAATAACCTTAGTCGATAAGGTACTGCTTCGACAACCCGAAGAATCTCATAATTTGTTCAGGGATACTGCTTTGGTATCACGAAGAACCTTAGTGGATAAGGTACTGCTTCGAAAACTTGAAGAATCTCATAATTTATTCAGAGATACTGCTTTGGTATCATCGAAGAACCTTAGTGGATAAGGTACTACTTTAACCACCCGAAGAATCTCGTATTTTTTCAGAGATACTGCTTTGGTATCATTGAAGAAAATTAGTGGATAAGGTACTACTTCGAAAACCTGAAGAATCTCATAATTTGTTCAGGGATACTGCTTAGGTATCATCGAAGAACCTTAGTCGATAAGGTACTGCTTCGACCACCCGAAGAATATCATATTTGTTCAGAGATACTGCTTTGGTATCATCGAAGAACCTTAGTGGATAAGGTACTGCTTTGACCACCCGAAGAATCTGATATGTGTTTAGAGATACTGCTTTGGTATCATTGAAGTACCTTAATGAATAAGGTACTGCTTTGAGCACCCGAAGAATCTCATATGTGTTAAGAGATTCTGCTTTGGTATCATCAAAGAACCTTAGTGGATAAGGTACTGCTTTGACCACCCAAAGAAGCTCAAGTCATCTTGTTCATTGTGCATCTTGCTACCCCATTATGTTATCGCATTGTGTTGTATTCTTGTCAGACAAATTTTGGGGTCTTCTTGTATCTAATTTCCTTCTACCTTAAACTAAACACCATGCAACAATTCATTTCCTCAAATTCAAGACAATTAGATAGGGGCATCTGTCATACCCCAAATTTGTCCTACCCTCCCATTCTCTTATACCAAACAGGTGTGTTGTTTCATGATCTTTCTGAAAAGAATCATCTGACCTTTAGCCATGATCCTATAGGATTTAGGTCAGGGAGGTTTTATGTGTTTTCATTGTGATTATAGTCCCTTGAAAAGTATGTTGAGTTCCTGTGAAAGGATGTGCCCTCATTCTCATGGTCAAGCAGCTATGACATAGTCAATGGCATAAGTCATATGATTGGACCCATTTTAAAGCATAATTTTTGGTTTTCAAGTGGTTTGAATCCTATTTCAACTTGGTTACAAACTATGCCTCTATGTGTTTTGAGGCATACTTCAAAATTGACTCAAGGCTATATGAGGAAACAAGTTAAATCTTGGATAGCTTTGTTGTAAATTGATTCAAGAAGTGATTATTCATCTTAAGGGATGTTTCTTGTGGATCCAAATTGGCATTCGATGAGGAATTTATTCAAGGAGTTCATGGTACCATTATTTCATAAGCAAAAATGTGGTCAAGGCATAAGAGATGCATTAGGAACAAAGATGAAGTCGTAGTTAAACTCATAAGGATTTTCAAAGTCATGCTTGGATGTTCAAATAGTTTTATCTTTTGAATTATGCTTTCACAAGCCAAAGTTCTAGTCTAGAATAAGCTTGGACCATGGCATACTACATATTCAAAATGGGAAATTCTTGCAAAGATGATACAAAGCCATGTTGAAATTGTTTCAAATCATAAACTGAGTTATTCAAACTTATTTGCACAATGATGTTTCGAATCATGTTTGTCTTAAATCCCAAGCCATGTTCAATTTGAGCTATATCAAAAATTTCAAGCTAGATACAATTTGCTTCAAAAAATGGTCCATGAGTAGAACGTGACTTCAACCTTGGCCAGGTTTGCTTAAAATAACACAAGGTTCATCTAATTTCAAAGTAATTTCGAGAATATCACACAATTTAAGATTAAGAAGCTAAAGACTCAAAGTTCACAAGTCATTAGTTATCTTTTGAATGTAAAGTTACAAAACTTGAATACTGCCACAAGTTGGTTACAAAACTCATTTGGTTCTAAAGCAATTGCAAAGTCATTACATGGTACAAAGCAAATGAATTGAATCTATAAATTACAAGTCAAGTACAATGGCCAAAGAGACTCAATTTCAAGGGGTCATGATCCAATTTACAAAACTCCATGCCATGCCAATTTATTTCAAGCCTCCACACCAAGCTTCAAAGTAACCATGATTGTTCTTCATTATTTTAGATTGCCTTCATGCCAAGCCTTCATTCATGTTCAGGATACCAAGCTTCTTCATTTATCCAAACTCGTGTTATCATGAAAATCAAAACAAAATCACAAGTCAATCCATATTACAAAGGCAGTGGCAGAAAACTAGAACATGGCAATGACAAGTAATGCTTACTAAATGCATCCTGTTGTAGTGAGAATCAGATATCAAGTTATTAATTAACTTGAATCACAAATCATGAAGTTCACCACCGAGCTTTGATTTATCCAAAGGAAAGGGTAAAGATCGAAGAAAACCCTAAGTGTGCTATGTAACAACAAATCTAAGAGATCTATGGTTCGAGGGTTGGTTATACCTAGGGAAGGTGTTAGCATTATAAACATCTGTAGTACTCTACAGGAACCTCTTGTTAGTATTTTGGTTATGATAAAGTTTTCTTGCTAAGGAAAAGTGCTAAGGTAAAGACCTAAGGGTATATACACTAAGTTTGCTCGCCAAGACATCACATCTTGTGCCTACGTATCCTGACTAGGATGTGTCGCTTGCGCGAAAATAAGGTGTCGGCACAACAGAAGAGTCGCCATCTTTCGTTATTTATCCCTCAGAGCGGGAAAGGAAACGATCGGAAAAACCTGACGAAAAAAGGGTAAGACAAGGTCATCGCAACCATTGTATGGGTTCGGGAGTCGGTTACGCAAGGGGAAGGTATTAGCACCCCTCACGTCCGTCGTACTCGACGGGATACTCGCTTGTTTGTTTACTTGGACGGGTTGGTTTTATTCTATCTACCTATCAAGGCTGGCTGAAAAAGAAAAGAAAAATGACTCGGCAAAGTGTCGCACTTTATGCCTACGTATTCTCATCAGAGAATGAGAAATCAGAGTCAACGTAGTTCGGCCTACGAAGGATTATGGGGGGAAGGTAGCTCGCCAAGACATCGCCATCTTGTGCCTACGTACTCTCAACAGGTATGAGAGATCAGAGCTCACGTAGTTCGGGAAACTACGGTTTATTTCCTGTTCTTACGAAAGAAGTGTTTTTTATTGTGTTTGCGATTTCAACCGTACTAGAGACTATGACCTGAGAGTGAATGCGTCGCATGTCACCCAAAGGGTACCATACTAAACATCCAGACTGTGGAAAAGAAACTCTCCCACAATCCTTTCTCAGATAGCTTAAGGCTCGTAACGTACGAAAGAAATCATTCATGATTACTGTATCTTAAACTGTTTCGAGATGAGAAGAGAACAGGCCAAACTAGGAGGGAGACTATCAAGTCCTACTGTTATCATGCCATGGATTCATCCTATGGTTGAGGTTTGAACAGGGAACTCCTAGAAGTTGTCATGCATAGGTTTCAACCTAAAAGTCTATCATCAAATCCTTATCAAAGGAAATGAGAGTCCTAAGGGATCATGTCAATGATACACCAAAACAGACAAAGCATCAGCTTAACAGTAAAATGCATGCAATGCAAGTGAGGGAGGAAATGTGTGTGGGGCTTCATCCTCCACAAGCTCGTCTCAACCTCAAGCCAGTCATGAAATAACAGTAATCATACTGAAAAATAAACAACATGCTATCAAGCAATAAACAGTAAACTGCAATCATACAGATAAAAGAAATGAAATACCATCAGGCAAACAAACCACATGGGCAGGGGAGCTAGGCTCTACCGAATACCCGCAAGCAAAGCCACGCAATAACAATACAAGCAGAGGGATCAACTCAACCTCTAATGCAATCATGCTCCTAGATTCTACTTATTCTAGATGAACTTATTCTAATGCAACAGACAAATCAAACAAAACACACAATACAGAAAAGAAAAATAGAAGAAAGCCTCAGCTCCTCCAGCAGCAACTCAGTCTTCAGACTTCAATCATCAATTGCTTTCCAGGTATCAACCCTACAATATGAGTATCAACTCATCTTCTCCCTTAAGCTTCAACTTCTTTGATCAGCTCCACCTTCAGGCTTCACTATCTTCAGGGATATTCAAGTATCAACTTGATCTTCATGCTCTTCAAGCTTCAGCTGGAATGGCAGTCTTCAAGGATTCACCCTCTTCAATAATCTTCAATGAAATCTTCATCTTCATGCTCAGGCTCTGACTGCTCTCAAGACAAATCAAACAGAGAAAAATCACTACTGGATAAGATGGGGGATATTGAACTGCTTATTTGATCACCAAAGGTGACCTATAAGGGTTCAATATCAAGTGAAGGGTTCCCTCAAAAGTTCTACCTCCTAGGTATAGCAGTAATCCCTCCAAAGGAGAGAGGTGTATACCCTGGAAGGACTTTGAATCACAGGGAGGAATGGATGTGAAGAATACTATCCATGTTTGAGAAAGAAATTATCTACATCTAAGCTCTCCCTAATCCTAACCCTAAAACAACAAAGAGAAAAGAAGAACAAGCTCCTCAAGCTCCTCAAGCCTCTTCCAATCTTCTAGTATGCTCCATTAAGCTCCACAAATAGATGCCATGCTCCTCAAACCAAAGGAAAAATCCAAAGCAAAGCAAACCAAACAAAACTTGCCCTAAAGGCCACACAAACAATCATTCAATTCAAAAATCAACAAAAAATAGTATATTATTCTATTAATTCCTAATATAAATGCTAGGGGACTCTACATAACTACCCTTAAGTCCCATATATTCCCCATAGACTAAATTGCCCTATAAAACCTAAATCTAAAATTGTTATTGACCTATATTAAAGTTTTAATCAAATTCTATACTACCTAGAACTACCTAATTAAAACTACCCTAAAAATTATCACAAAATTATGAAATTAATTCAGGCGGAACCTAAACCATTCATCTAATCATCCTAAAAAAATTGGACTCAAAATCCTAAGGGAACTACCCTAATTAAATCCTACAAATTAGTATACCAACTAAAAGAATTAAAAAAAGCAATTAAAAGTAAAAATGCACAAAAAATATAAAACTGAAATAAACTGGCTATTTTATGATTTTATATTTTTCTAGACAGAAAATGAAAATTGGGAAAAAAAGTCTCATTAAAAAATATGCATGTCTCAATTTTATATGAATTTTTGAAGTTTAATAAAATCTCGGCCGCAGGATGGTCTTCCAAGTCAACAAGTCCACATACAATCAATGGTCTAGATTATGTCTTCAACCTTGGTCCATCTAGGGTTTTAGAATCCATGAAAAAAAAAACTCCATGCATGAAACTTTCCACCACTTGTTCTCTCTCATTTCTCCATCAAATGACACAATCCAAGAACCAAACTTGACTAGAATTTTATGTAGAATCCAACCATGCCTTTGGATTTCGTTGTAACTAACTACATCATGCAAACCGAACCACACAACTCCATGGATCCAAACTTTCTTCAATTTTCGACCATCATAAAACTCAAAAATCTTTATATATAATTAATCCTCACGCTATGCTGATCACAACCAACCAATACTCATGCATTATCATCCATTAAATCATGTGTTCTACCTCCATCAAGAATCAACCTCCATTAATGAAACCTCACTAATTGGTCTAAAACTCATCCAAACGAATCCCCTAATGTTCTTTAATAGTTTCACAACAAGAACTAATCCTAACCATGCCTAAAACAGAGTGTGGGAAAGATTTTGCATACCTTGACCCTACAATGGCAAGTGTTGAAAAGCTTCGAACCAGGCCTTGTGGATCTTCAAGAGTTGTCTCTATGTGATGAATAACACTCTCCTTGCACAAGATTTGATGGAGATGGCTTGTATCTTCAGATTCAATCCTTTTTGCTCTCTTGCAACTTCACTTGAAAAGCTCCAATTCTTCAACAATGGTGGCTCACTCCAGCATGAACATGTTCAAGGACGTTTGTAGTGATGATTTGTGGAAGAAAATGGAAGGGTAATGAAGAGAAAAATGGAGTTTCAATACAATTTGCAAAATGGAAAGTTTTGGTTCAAACTCTTTTTTCTACCACCATGAACATCAACAATCACCAACCTTTCACCAATGGGCTTTGTAATCAATATATAGAGATGTTTAGAAGGGTCTAGAATCATCTAGATCAATCTAGATGGAACTTGAAGTTTCTAGGATATGGTATTTGCATTTTACTTCCCACCACATGAGATATCATGACAAAAACCCTATAACTTGAGTAATTAACTTGATTTTCTCCTTAAGTGGTATTTTGGACAAGATACAAAGCTTAAACACCTTATTTATGAAGCTTTTCTTTGTTTTGACTTGGTGCCCCATTATGCAAGTAAGACTTTTACAAAGCAACTCCAAAATTTAAGCCTCAAATCAAAATTGTGGCTGAACCATTGTTCTTAAAATGTCCTTGGGAGTCAAAATGACCTATCATATGCCATGGTTTGGATTTGGAACTTGGATTTTAGGATTTTCCATTTCACTTGGATTAACTTATGTCCCATTTTTAGGCTATTTTTATCACTTTTTTTATGAGACTTTCCAACATCTCATGACCACCCTACTAGCCTTAAAACATCATTCTAAGCAACTTTAATGCTGAAGGTTTTTCCATTTGAAGCTTGGAAGTAGGAGATATGGTCGTATGCTTGAAATGACCTATAACTGCCAAATGACCAAAATGCCCTTTGCTTACCAAAGTCATAAGTTGAGTTCTACAAATCCTATCAAGGATTTCTAGTACTCTCTGGAAAGCTAAGAAGATGCTATTCAACATTCATGTTGACCAAGAGATCATAATAATCATCCTACTAGGGCAAAAGTTGTCTGCAAGTTGGGTGACTTTCAAGGACCCAGATTCACATATCTCTGATGACCTGTAATTTGTCAAAACCATAACTTGAGCTCTGCAAATCCTATCAAGGACTTCTACCACTCAAATTAAAGCTAAGAACAAGATCTACAACATTCATGTCGTGGGGAAGATGAGATGACAATCACATGTTGAGCTAAAACTGCCTGGAAGATAGGGATCAAACTAGGGGATTTTACACTGTCCATCCTTAGAAACCCTAGCTTAAAACTTCCCAAAATCCTCAATCATGATGAGTTGGTCTAGGAATCATCCTTATAACATCTCAATACATCATTCCATGATCACATGGCCCTTGGATTAGGTCTCAACCCTCTCCAAAACATCAGCTGACCAAGGGTTGACCCAGTCAAAACCCTAATTCTACCATTCATGGTTGAATCTTCTGAATTCTTGCATAATGACTTCTCTGGGCTTCGTGATGGCTTTCAAGACATCTCATAAACTTTCTCAAAGCTTCAAGTTCATTCTCAAAGTCTCAGAATCATCTGAGGAGCTCCCACAACTCTCAAGCTATGAAGCACACAACCTTGGTTTCAACCAATTCCTCTGAGGATCTCTTGAACTTTCTGATGAAGGTATCAACCTTCAAACACTTGATGGATAAATAATTGTTGGTCAAATTTTGGGGTGCAACAGCTGCCCCTATTCAAACGGCTTGAACCTGACTGGGTGAGAAGCGAACGACTCTCAGCCAATCAAGGTGCGAGACTGTTGAATACTGGTAAACCCGAAAATTTGTCAACTGCACGAGCACACGATACTCTGCGGGGAACAAATCTTCGAATACTGCAATACTAGCTGCACGACAACTAGCTGGGGAAATACTGATCTGACATCGCCGTCAGTTATCCACGTTAACTTCTTCTGACATCATCTTCAGGCAACCAAAATACCCCGCATCGCCGTTGGAGAACTAAATCTGACATCGCCGTCGGACAATCAAAATACCCTGCAACGCCGCTGGAGAACTAAATCTGACATTGCCGTCGGACAATCAAAATACCCCGCATCACCGCTGGGGAAAATACAACACTGAACAACTCTAACCTGAGGCTCACCCCTGGTAAATGAAACAAATGGTACACTTGCGTATTTGAAACTACTCCGCTAGGAATGAGAGACTTAACCAAGCACACTCTGATCTGGGGTTCTCCCTCAGAACCATAACGAACATCCAAATACTACTGCATACTGAGTTCACCGTAGAACTTCAACATCAAAGATATATGAAACCCTGGCCCCTGGCCACTTCTAGCTTCAGCTAGAAAAGATCTTCAAGTACTTCTGAAGATGGAATCCTTGGCCTTCAAGGATAGATGAAACCCTGGCCCCTGGCCACTCCAGAACCGCTGGAGAATCTTCAAGTTCTTCTGAAGATAGATGAAACCCTGGCCCCTGGCCACTCCAGATCCGCTGGAGAATCTTCAAGTTCTTCTGAAGATAGATGAAACCCTGGCCCCTGGCCACTCCAGATCCGCTGGAGAATCTTCAAGTTCTTCTGAAGATAAGCATCCTTGGCCTTCAAGGATATAAACCTTGCCCGTCGGCGATTCCAGCTTCAGCTACAAAAGATCTTCAAGTACTTCTGAAGATAAGCATCCTTGGCCTTCAAGGATGTAAACTTTGCCCGCCGGCAACTCTACAGGAGGTATCTTCGACTTCAGTCTGAAGAAAATGATCCTTGGCCTTCAAGGATACATGGATCTGCCTTCAGGAAACTCCACCTCTGCTATAGAGTATCCGTGACTTCAGTCAGGGATATACTTCGGCCTTCAGTCCGAAAAATGAATCCTAAGTCATTCATGACTTTGGGGATAACCTTGCCTTCAGGCACCTTCGCTTCAGCTTGGGAAATCTGTGACTTCAGTCAGAGAAGTGGTATCCTGAGCCATTCATGACTCTGCGGGGATTCAAACACTTTGCCTTCAGGCAAACTCCGCTTCAGCTGGAGAAACATCTTCGACTTCAGTCAGAAGAAACACTAGTCTGGTTATACCATAGCCCTCAGGCCTCGACTTCAGTCGGGAAAAACCGCTAGTCAATGTGGTACCATAGCCTTCAGGCCTCGACATCATTCGGGAAAACCACAATTCACTTGATCGCAATCAATCATCACCTCAGGACAATTGACTTGGTCTTCAGGCCAACACGGATCACGTTGCATACAAAAGCTGTATCTACAAACTTTTGAACCTTGTCTTCAGACAAACGTTGATTCATCAACAAGGAAACCTGAATCCACAGGAACCTTCTGATATCGCCTTCAGGCGTTTACGAAGTCAATCTTCAGATTAGACATCACTGTTGGAGCAAACATATCACGCTGCTATTCTCTTGACATCATGTTAAGTCGTTGCTAAATAAAAGCAAACACCAAGTCACCAGAAATAACCATCAGATTAACACCTCTGTTGGGGAGAGAGGAATGAGGGTTCACCCAAACAATCCTGCGAACTCACTGGGGAAAAGGGAGAATGGTTCATCCAAACAACCTTGTAGACTTTTGCTGAGGAATAGCGAGAGAGTTCACTCAAACAACTTCGACAACTGCTGGGGAATAACGAAAGAGCTCACTCAGACGATCCCTACAAACTTTACTGGGGAGCAAGTACTTCTTCTCGAGAACAAGGTAACCACCTGATTCATGCTTCATATGCAAATGCTGGAAAAATGAGCGTAATGCTCCGCGCGAAACGGAATGCTACGCTTTTGAGTAAATGTCATGCGATCATGCAAGGAAATGCCCCAGCAAAATAAATGCTGGGAAGAGGAATCATCCTCTCGGGGAGAGTAACCAGTCTGCTGAGGAAGAGCTACCCTTCAAGGGAACTGCATTTTCTGCCAATCTCAACTGGACTTACACTTGAGGATGACGGACTCCTCCGGAGAACATAGCACATCAGGCTGATCAACACACTATCCTCTGCTATACTCTGCGTGGGGAACGCGATAAATGCCCTGAACGGCTCTCTGGGAAACGACCCTTCTGGGGAACATAGCCTTCAGGCTACAAGACACTCATGTCATTAAGTCCTCAAACTCACGGGGATAAACAAACTTCTGCTTGCTGGACAATCCTTCAGGATCTGCTTGGGGGAAACACTTCATCCGCCAGCCATGGCTGTGCTCGGCTGGGGATATCAATCTACCTGCCTGCTGCTGGGGAAGTGCCAACCACCTGCTGGGGAAAAGACCTCCACTCTGTTGGGGATTCCAGGAATCATCCTGGGCGACTCTTGTTAGGGAAAAACCGATTGCGGCTGGAGCAGCTTCCAAGGACTCGGCTCTCTTGGGGCTTCAGGAACCATCCTGGGTGATCTTAGCTGGAGACTCCAAGTATCAATTTGAGTAACCATTCCTGGAGACTGCGTTGGGGTCTTAATGATCATCTTAAGAAAACGGCCCTGCTAAGGGATTCGAGAATCGTCTCGAACTGAAGACTTTGCTGGGGATCTCAAAAATCAACTTGAGCGAGCGACTTCGTTGGGGAGAATGTCAGGAATCATCCCGAGCAACTGATCCTTCGGCGGAACACCTGTAAAACAAGAACGGTAACAACCTAGATCATGTTTATGATGCATATGCTTCGGCGCCATGCCCCACACGGTGGAAATGCTATGCGTTTATGGCAAATGCTATGCGATCATGCACAATGATGCGATCCCGTCAGCAAATAAATGCTGAGGGGGAAATCCTCCTGTCAAGGAGAAGGAACTACTCAGATAGAGGAATCATCCTGCTGAGGAGAATATGGTCACGCCAATATCAATTGGACTCCGTATGGGGAAAAGATCTTCTGTGGACTGCTGCAGGGGAAACAACTTCAGTTGGTTACTGCAGGGGAACAAAGCTCTACGAGAACCTGGACCTGCTGACGGAAAGCGATACCAATCGCGTGAATAAACTGCGTGGCCATCTCGGCTACTCTTCTGGGGATAACAACTCTGTGGGGAAACAACTTCAGCTGCTCAACACTCCACTGGGGAAACAACTGAACATGGTCCGATCAATTTCCAAGGACTTGGCTCTCTTGGGAATCTGCAAACTCCGCTGGGGAAGGAGAAATCATTCTGCTTCGCTGGAGAGAGTGCGACTCTGGGGAAATACCGCATCGGCTGTTCAATACTCTGCTAGGGAAAATACACTCATGGTCCCAACTGCTTCCAAGGATTAGGCTCTCCTGGGGTTTTGCGGACTCAGCCGGGGAGAGAGAAATCACTCTACTTCACTGGAGAGTATGACTCTGATGAGGAATTTCAATTCCGCCAGGGTAGAAGGAATCATCCGGCTTCGGGGGAGAGTACAACTTTGCAGGGGAATACAGCGTCAGCTGTCCCAACACTCTACCGGGGAAGAGGGAATCATCCGACTTCGGGAGAGAACACGGCTCTGGCGGGGAATCTCAATTCCGCTGGAGACTTCAGTCTGGCACCATCAGTTACAGCATACTTCGGCGTATGAATAATTTCCTACGAATCCTGCACTTGTGACCCGGTGCTGGGGAAAGAATCCTGCTTCGGCGACATTACTGGGGAAAACACGAGCTTCGGCACCCGAACATTCCTATGAGACCTGCACTTGTGACCCGGTGCTGGGGACATACGAGCTTCGACGCGCGACTCAGCTGAGAAGATGACGTTCCTTCAGGATGCGTCTGCTTGGGGAAGAGAATCATCTCTGCCTGGGGAAAAGGTAACCACCTGGTTCATGTTTCAATATGCGCATGCTGGGAAATGCATGGATGAGTGTAATGCTCCGTGCGAAACGGAAATGCTACACTTTTGTTATGCAATGATGCAAGGAAATGCCCCAGCAAAATAAATGCTGGGAAGAGGAACCATCCCCTCGGGGATATCAATCCTGGTCTGCTGAGGGTAACCTTGCATACGCCTTACGGAGACTGACCCTTCTGGGTAACACTTGCTGGACTATCAAGTCTGATGAAGAATACCTGTGTATCAACACTGCTGGGGATATCAATCCTTAGCTACTCACGGTACACCTATGTTGGAGATGTACTGATCCTATCAAGGAAACACCTTTGACATCTGCGAAAGATAATCGATCACTGAAATTGAATCTCAATTCGCTGAGGAATACAACCCTGAACGGTCCTTCTTGACCACCCTAAGTCCTTATAGGGTATGACGCAATCTGCTGAGAAATAACTCTTCTCTGGCTGACATCAAAATCTACCCGTCTAGAGATTACTCAATGAGGGAATCACCGTCGACCTCTGCTTAAGGAATGAGTCAATGACCTAGACTCGGAGGGAAAGGGAGTCACACCCGGACTCTGTGGGGATACAACATTGCATCAGTCCCACTGCTGGGGAAATAAGCCCAAAACTGCCGGTCAGGGAAGGCTTCAGTCTCAACCCACTTAGGAAAGAGTAGCACATCAGGCTAATCAACGTTCAATGCTTGGGATGGCCATATTCTGCCGGGGATATCAATCCCGCCCTCCTGAGGCTAATCTTGACCCTACTCTGACAAGGGATAAATGCCATCTCAGTTTGCTGTAGTCTCAAACTGCTCAAGGGGAACAATCTCAAACTGTACTTCTCTGCTGAGAAACAATCCTGATTCAACAACGTCGACACAGGGAATACAAACTACCAATAATGGAGCCGAGTAACAGGTTAGGCTGTAGGATAACAATCCAATGACAGCAAGGCTTCTTCAGAAGGCTCAGGTCGTGGCAGGGTAATGGCGCGATTCCCCGACACTCAATTCTTGCTAGGGTGAACAAACTCATTTGGACAACTTGTCCCAGTACGATTCAACTTGCCCCAATCCGACTCTTGGGAAAATTCATTCTGGACAGAAAGAACCCGGTAACAAGACGATCCTTCAGATGGCTTGTCCCAACATCTGCACAACGGGAGGATTCATCCTCCACTAATCAACTCTCAGCATGGTTGGCTTCAATATCTCTGAAGTAGTTTGCCCCTGAACGAGCGATGAGCGACTCAAGATGCTCTGATCGAACACTGGAGGGATCTGCGCCCAAATCGCAAGAATTCTGGATAACTGCCCCTGATTGGGCCTCGAGAAGGTTCACTTCCGATCAACCGCTTCTTCCATAAACTGCCCCATAATCAACTGATACTCCGGGACTTGTCCTCAGACAAACTGATTCCACACTCACTGGAAGTCAATGCCCCAGATTCACAGGGTTTCACAGCATACCACTCTGATCCAGACTGCTAACGATTCAGTCCTGGTTGGCTATTCTCTGTTGAAGTTCCCCCGTATTAGCTACTGACCTGCAATTAAAATTGTTTATTCACGAATGGTAATTTTAATGCAGTGTTCATGCAAATTTCGAAAAATGTTGTACTGTCACTCATTTACGTGTCATTCTAGTGAGCGACGAATGAACCAAAGAGTTCAAACGTAGTGCTGATTCGATCAGTGAAAAATGCAATAAGGATATGATTAGCAAATCATGCAGGAGTCATGTTACTCAACCTTATCGTAATGCACTTTCAGAATAAACCCTGCCTCAATTAGGTCTTTTAAGGGTTGTATCGTGGTCGGGTTCATGATTCATGAAACAAAGGATATTTCGCTCAAATTATGATTTGTACCCACCCCTTCTACGTGATGATCTCCGATCCTAAAGTCCAGTTAACTTAGCTCGAGCGATCGCCTCTTCGAGAGGCATGTTGAACATTGGGAACAACTGGTTAAAGAATTCACAAGGTGTTTTGGAGTGATAGTTACTCCTTTTTCGTTTCGGTGCCTGTATCCACACGACTTTGTCCTTGTTTGAGGATTTTTCTTTTTATATCCTTTCTTTTTCATTCTTTTGATTCCCTAATTTTTGCCTGGACTGACTCTTCAGAGTTCTTTTCGATTTTTCGTTTGAAGTCCAGCGGGATGCCCTGATTTTTGCCTAAGTATTTGCTTTCCAGCTTTTTTCTTTTTCTTTTTACTTAGCGGGCTCTCTTTTTCTTTTTTTTTCTTGGAACAAAGTCGTGTGACACTGATTGTCTTGATTGCTCCGAAAGGATTATAACTGTTTCACTCCTAGTTTGTGAGGTTTAACCATTGTGGTTGATGAGGTACGACCTCTGGAGAGGAATATGATGTGATCGGTCCTCGAAGGACAACACTCCTCTATAAGACTTGAACGCTCGATCAAGCTAACTGACAACTACCCTGCCCCGGGTTAAGATATGAGGGTTTAAAAATCCGAAAGAAACTCCTACTTCTCGGCTCGAAGTGGTTAACAAGGGATTCTCTTCCTTATCTCTCCGGTGTTTATGGGATATGAAACAATGCCTTGTACGTCATCAACAAGGTTTTATCTAAAAGCATACGATCATTGGTTATGAGTATTCAGTTTCGTCATCCTCCCTCCAATCTTTGCTAATCATAGTGATAAAGTGGAGTGAATAAAATGCAAGTGTCGGTGCAATGCAGTAAATGAGTGACAACGACATATTTAATTCAAAAAAATGCATAGTCACTTTATTAATATTACCATTCGAAACATACAATGTTTAACAGCAAGTAGTAACTAACAGAAAAGAAACTACAAATGCAAATGGTAAAAAGATCTGAGGACTGCCAATGCTAACGACGTCTGCCTGTCTGGACCACTGGCTTCTGGAAATAACCCTCTGAATCTGCGAGCTCAGACAGGTGAGAGGTTGTCACGCACAACCAAAACTCCATCTGGAAAGGAAATACACCCTTTGTCGATCAATTGTTGCACTTTATCCTGAAAAGCCTTGCAGTCTTCAATTGAATGCCCCGGGGATCCACCATGGTAACCACACTGAGCATGAGGATTGTACCCTGGAGGGTAAGGCTCTGGCACGGGCTTGAGAGCTTTCGGTTCCACCAAAGAATTCTGAATCAACTGTGGAAGAATCTGGCTATACGGAACAAGCACTGGATGGAAAGGAGAATTCCTTCATTCTAAGTGGTTGCGAGGCCTCTTTTGATTCTGGTACTGGTATTCTTTCCGCCAAGGAGCAAGAGGCCGTCGTTTCTGAATGGCGACGGTCCCTTGTTTAGGCGCTTGCATCCTTGAACTCGATCCAGGTAGAAACTGCGAGCGAGGCGATTCAGTCACCAAAAGTCGCGGGACATATTCAAGATCTTTCTCAGCTTCAGGCAAAGGAGTGGAATCATTCACCTCTCCTGCAGGGTACGGGATAAACTTTCCCGATGCTCTCATGCCGCCCGGTACAAACCTAATTGTCCTTGAGTCAATAAGGTCTTGAATCTTATTCTTGAGAGCCTTACATGTTTCGACATGGTGCCCCGGTGCTCCTGAGTGGAAATCACAATGTGTGCTGAGATCAAAGTCTGGTGACACGTCATCCGGTGGATCCAAAGTCCGAAGCTTGAGAACACGGTTCTGAACCAACAGTGGCAACAACTGGGCATAACTCACAGGTATCGGGTCCACAGCTCTATCAAGTAGCTTCTTCTTTTGATTATGACCTTCAGGGTTATTCTGAGATGCCTGGCGCGGCTGCTGACGAGACAGGCCTTGAGCTTCATGCTGTGTAAAGGAACCATGAGGTCCACTTGGCTTCAGCACAGGCGGCACTGACGGCGATTGAGGAAGCACTTTGGTCTCTACCTCGGGTGCTCGATCACTCTCCTTTTTTAGCATACTTCTCACCACTCCCATGAGAAAGCTCAACTGATTCTGCAGCTGCTGATTCTCTTCTTTGAGTACTTGCTGGTCCAGACGCACTGTCTGTATGTCATTTATGACCTGCCCCAACTGGCTTTGGATTTTCCCCAACTCAGCTTGTACCTGCTCCATTAGTCTGAGTTGCTCGATTCTGGGTCAAACCTGCAAACACAAGGGTTAGAAGACAAGCCCCGGCTTCTGCCATGCAAGATGAATTATGCTAATGCCATGGGTGTCTATACGTTTAAGAGATCCTCCCTAATTCTGGTGTCAACGTGCCAACATAGTGTCAATGCAGTGATAAGACTGGATCCATTCATGGAAGAAAATATCTCATATTGCTCGGGACACCAGAATCAGGGTACGAAATGCGCCTGCAGCACAGACACATGCTAATGGAATGCAAACATGAATATGCGAACTAATGCAAAATGCAGTCATGCAATAATATATTCAGGTAGCTGCTGTTGCGGAGATTCTGTATCAACAATCACTGATGAGAAGAAAACCCCGGCGTAAGACCACTGATCTGATCTGCTAAGAATAGCCATCTGATAGGACCATAGGATCAAAATTCTGCTCTGTCGAGAACAAATGTCTGATAATAAGGACCTCGGATGTATGATCAAGAAACATTTGCTGATGAAGTCTTCAGACCCCAAATCAAAAATCTGCCCTATCAAGAACAAACATACAGCTGCCGATGAGATCTTCAGACCCCACTCAAAATC
This sequence comes from Lathyrus sativus, assembly GCA_963859935.3. Classification (NCBI taxonomy): domain Eukaryota; kingdom Viridiplantae; phylum Streptophyta; class Magnoliopsida; order Fabales; family Fabaceae; genus Lathyrus; species Lathyrus sativus. The sequence goes on along the minus strand of OZ012737.1, from coordinate 62,482,327 downwards.
TGCTCTATCAGGAACAAACAACATCTGCTGATGAGATCTTCAGACCCCGCTCAAAATCTGCTCTATCAAGAACAAAACACTGATGACAATACTCTGATCAAACCTGCTCTCTCAAGAACAGACATACACCTGATGATAAGATCCTCTAATCAAAACAACCTGCTCTGTCAAGAACAGACAATTCTGCAACTGAGAAACCCTGGTACCAACATAACTGATCCACTGTCAAGAAAACCAGGTAGTCTGAAGGTCAAAGTTTCCTGCAATGAACCCAATCCCACTCACAGGTATGGACCTAAACTGACTCAAGGTAAGGCATCCTATGCGTTCATCAGCGTCACAGACTTTCAAGAGGGGTGATACGATACCCAGAAGGTGTGGCATCACCAGCTCATGAAGAGGCCTCACTTAGCTGAATCACAAATGATCGGTCCCCAGAGTCGACAATCCACCAAACCAGCAACCGTCTCAACCCAAAGGGTTGAAAGTGAAGCCAACCGGATGAACCTCGTCTGAGTGTGGATTTCATGAGACACTAGTGCCTGCAAATCAAGAACGCGCCCACTAATTTCCACTCTAAGTCTATAGTGCACTCAAGCTTGGGTCTGGCTTCTCACTCATCAGAACTCTCATCCCACAACAGCACAGATAATCATATTATACTGAAAATAAAATGCGGGAAATAAAGTGCGAGAAGTAAATTGCGATAAATAAACGCGACCCAACAAGCAAACATACAAGCGCTAGGATTGACTCTCATAGGGAACCGGAGAACCAGAGATTCTGGGTCCCTTCCCCAGCAGAGTCGCCAGCTGTCGCTTGCGCGAAAATAAGGTGTCGGCACAACAGAAGAGTCGCCACCTTTCGTTATTTATCCCTCAGAGCGGGAAAGGAAACGATCGGAAAAACCTGACGAAAAAAGGGTAAGACAAGGTCATCGCAACCATTGTCTGGGTTTGGGAGTCGGTTACGCAAGGGGAAGGTATTAGCACCCCTCACGTCTGTCGTACTCGACGGGATCCTCGCTTGTTTGTTTACTTGGACGGGTTGGTTTTATTCTATCTACCTATCAAGGCTGGCTGAAAAAGAAAAGAAAAATGACTCGGCAAAGCGTCGCACTTTATGCCTACGTATTCTCATCAGAGAATGAGAAATCAGAGTCAACGTAGTTCGGCCTACGAAGGATTATGGGGGGAAGGTATCTCGCCAAGACATCGCCATCTTGTGCCTACGTACTCTCAACAGGTATGAGAGATCAGAGCTCACGTAGTTCGGGAAACTACGGTTTATTTCCTGTTCTTACGAAAGAAGTGTTTTTATTGTGTTTGCGATTTCAACCGTACTAGAGACTATGACCTGAGAGTGAATGCGTCGCATGTCACCCAAAGGGTACCATACTAAACATCCAGACTGTGGAAAAGAAACTCTCCCACAATCCTTTCTCAGATAGCTTAAGGCTCGTAACGTACGAAAGAAATCATTCATGATTACTGTATCTTAAACTGTTTCGAGATGAGAAGAGAACAGGCCCAACTAGGAGGGAGACTATTAAGTCCTACTGTTATCATGCCATGGATTCATCCTATGGTTGAGGTTTGAACAGGGAACTCCTAGAAGTTGTCATGCATAGGTTTCAACCTAAAAGTCTATCATCAAATCCTTATCAAAGGAAATGAGAGTCCTAAAGGATCATGTCAATGATACACCAAAACAGACAAAGCATCAGCTTAACAGTAAAATGCGTGCAATGCAAGTGAGGGAGGAAATGTGTGTGAGGCTTCAGCCTCCACAAGCTCGTCTCAACCTCAAGCCAGTCATGAAATAACAGTAATCATACTGAAAAATAAATAACATGCTATCAAGCAATAAACAGTAAACTGCAATCATACAGATAAAAGAAATGAAATACCATCAGGCAAACAAACCACATGGGCAGGGGAGCTAGGCTCTACCGAATACCCGCAAGCAAAGCCACGCAATAACAATACAAGCAGAGGGATCAACTCAACCTCTAATGCAATCATGCTCCTAGATTCTACTTATTCTAGATGAACTTATTCTAATGCAACAGACAAATCAAACAAAACACACAATACAGAAAAGAAAAATAGAAGAAAGCCTCAGCTCCTCCAGCAGCAACTCAGTCTTCAGACTTCAATCATCAATTGCTTTCCAGGTATCAACCCTACAATATGAGTATCAACTCATCTTCTCCCTTAAGCTTCAGCTTCTTTGATCAGCTCCACCTTCAGGCTTCACTATCTTCAGGGATATTCAAGTATCAACTTGATCTTCATGCTCTTCAAGCTTCAGCTGGAATGGCAGTCTTCAAGGATTCATCCTCTTCAATAATCTTCAATGAAATCTTCATCTTCATGCTCAGGCTCTGACTGCTCTCAAGACAAATCAAACAGAGAAAAATCACTACTGGATAAGATGGGGGATATTGAACTGCTTATTTGATCACCAAAGGTGACCTATAAGGGTTCAATATCAAGTGAAGGGTTCCCTCAAAAGTTCTACCTCCTAGGTATAGCAGTAATCCCTCCAAAGGAGAGAGGTGTATACCCTGGAAGGACTTTGAATCACAGGGAGGAATGGATGTGAAGAATACTATCCATGTTTGAGAAAGAAATTATCTACATCTAAGCTCTCCCTAATCCTAACCCTAAAACAACAAAGAGAAAAGAAGAACAAGCTCCTCAAGCCTCTTCCAATCTTCTAGTATGCTCCATTAAGCTCCACAAAGAGATGCCATGCTCCTCAAACCAAAGGAAAAATCCAAAGCAAAGCAAACCAAACAAAACTTGCCCTAAAGGCCACACAAACAATCATTCAATTCAATAATCAACCAAAAATAGTATATTATTCTATTAATTCCTAATATAAATGCTAGGGGACCCTACATAACTACCCTTAAGTCCCATATATTCCCCATAGACTAAATTGCCCTATAAAACCTAAATCTAAAATTGTTATTGACCTATATTAAAGTTTTAATCAAATTCTATACTACCTAGAAGTACCTAATTAAAACTACCCTAAAAATTATCACAAAATTATGAAATTAATGCAGGCGGAACCTAAACCATTCATCTAATCATCCTAAACAAATTGGACTCAAAATCCTAAGGGAACTACCCTAATTAAATCCTACAAATTAGTATACCAACTAAAAGAATTAAAAAAAGCAATTAAAAGTAAAAATTCACAAAAAAATATAAAACTGAAATAAACTGGCTATTTTATGATATTATATTTTTCTAGATAGAAAATAAAAATTGGGAAAAAAAGTCTCATTAAAAAATATGCAAGTTTCAATTTTATATGAATTTTTGAAGTTTAATAAAATCTCGGCCGCAGGATGGTCTTCCAAGTCAACAAGTCCACATACAATCAATGGTCTAGATTATGTCTTCAACCTTGGTCCATCTAGGGTTTTAGAATCCATGAAAAAAAACAAACTCCATGCATGAAACTTTCCACCACTTGTTCTCTCTCATTTCTCCATCAAATGACACAATCCAAGAACCAAACTTGACTAGAATTTTATGTAGAATCCAACCATGCCTTTGGATTTCGTTGAAACTAACTACATCATGCAAACCGAACCACACAACTCCATGGATCCAAACTTTCTTCAATTTTCGACCATCATAAAACTCAACAATCTTTGTATATAATTAATCCTCATGCTATGCTGATCACAACCAACCAATTCTCATGCATTATCATCCATTAAATCATGTGTTCTACCTCCATCAAGAATCAACCTCCATTAATTGGTCTAAAACTCATCCAAACGAATCCCTTAATGGTCTCTAATAGTTTCACAACAAGAACTAATCCTAACCATGCCTAAAACAGAGTGTGAGAAAGATTTTGCATACCTTGACCCTACAATGGCAAGTGTTGAAAAGCTTCGAACTAGGCCTTGTGGATCTTCAAGAATGGTCTCTATGTGATGAATAACACTCTCCTTGCACAAGATTTGATGGAGATGGCTTGTATCTTCAGATTCAATCCTTTTTACTCTCTTGCAACTTCACTTGAAAAGCTCCAATTCTTCAACAATGGTGGCTCACTCCAGCATGAACATGTTCAAGGAGGTTTGTAGTGATGATTTGTGGAAGAAAATGGAAGGGTAATGAAGAGAAAAATGGAGTTTCAATACAATTTGCAAAATGGAAACTTTTGGTTCAAACTCTTTTTTCTACCACCATGAACATCAATAATCACCAACCTTTCACCAATGGGCTTTGTAATCAATATATAGAGATGTTTAGAAGGGTCTAGAATCATCTAGATCAATCTAGATGGAACTTGAAGTTTCTAGGATATGGTATTTGCATTTTACTTCCCACCACATGAGATATCATGACAAAAACCCTATAACTTGAGTAATTAACTTGATTTTCTCCTTAAGTGGTATTTTGGACAAGATACAAAGCTTAAACACCTTGTTTATGAAACTTTTCTTTGTTTTGACTTGGTGCCCCATTATGCAAGTAAGACTTTTACAAAGCAACTCCAAAATTTAAGCCTCAAATCAAAATTGTGGCTGAACCATTGTTCTTAAAATGTCCTTGGGAGTCAAAATGACCTATCATATGCCATGGTTTGGATTTGGAACTTGGATTTTAGGATTTTCCATTTCACTTGAATTAACTTATGTCCCATTTTTAGGCTATTTTTATCACTTTTTTTTATGAGCCTTTCCAACATCTCATGACCACCCTACTAGGCTTAAAACATCATTCTAAGCAACTTTAATGCTGAAGGTTTTTCCATTTGAAGCTTGGAAGTATGAGATATGGCCGTATGCTTGAAATGACCTATAACTGCCAAATGACCAAAATGCCCTTTGCTTGCCAAAGTCATAAGTTGAGTTCTACAAATCCTATCAAGGACTTCTAGTAATCTCTGGAAAGCTAAGAAGATGCTCTTCAACATTCATGTTGACCAAGAGATCATAGGAATCATCCTACTAGGGCAAACGTTGTCTGCAAGTTGGGTGACTTTCAAGGACCCAGATTCACATATCTCTGATGACCTGTAATTTGTCAAAACCATAACTTGAGCTCTGCAAATCCTATCAAGGACTTCTACCACTCAAATTAAAGCTAAGAACAAGCTCTACAACATTCATTTCATGGGGAAGATGAGATGACAATCACATTTTGAGATAAAACTGCTTGAAGATAGGGATCAAACTAGGGGATTTTACACTGTCCTTCCTTAGAAACCCTAGCTTAAAACTACCCAAACTCCTCAATCATGATGAGTTGGTCTAGGAATCATCCTTATAACATCTCAATACATAATTCCATGATCACATGGCCCTTGGATTAGGTCTCAACCCTCTCCAAAACATCAGCTGACCTAGGGTTGACCCAGCCAAAACCCTAATTCTACCATTCATGGTTGAATCTTCTGAATTCTTGCATAATGACTTCTCTGGGCTTCGTGATGGATTTCAAGACATCTCATAAACTTTCTCAAAGCTTCAAGTTCATTCTCAAAGTCTCAGAATCATCTGAGGAGCTCCAACGACTCTCAAGCTATGAAGCACACAACCTTGGTTTCAACCAATTCCTCTGAGGATCTCTTGAACTTTCTGATGAAGGTATCAACCTTCAAACACTTGATGGATAAATAATTGTTGGTCAAATTTTGGGGTGCAACAGCTGCCCCTATTCAAACGGCTTGAACTTGACTGGGTGAGAAGCGAACGGCTCTCAGCCAATCAAGGTGCGAGACGGTTGAATACCGGTAAACCCGAAAATTTGCCAACTGCACGAGCACACGATACTCTGCGGGGAACAAATCTTCGAATACTGCAATATTAGCTGCACGGTGTTGCACCCCAAAATTTGCCCTCACAATACAAGACTTTGTGTTCCAAGAAAGTTCACAAGGTTCACAAAGTTCACAATTGGTCAGAAGAGTTGACAATTCCCTTAGACAATGCACCTCCTAAGCAGTGCATCCAAAACTAGGGTTTTGACTTTAATCAGGCTAAATGGACTTCCAAGACTTCAGATTTGGTCCCAGGGGCATTTCGGTCATTTCACGTGGAGTTTGTAATTTTGGGATTAAAGGGGAAGCGGATATTGCTAAGGTTATTTTGAAAGCGGGAACTCGGTTTGAGTTTTGGTCAGATTTAATCAGGTTACGGTAAAAGGTCAGTTAATATAAAGAGGGTGGGTCTCATTCACAATATTGTCCAATACAAAAAGGGAAGTGAGTTTAAATATTTGTGAATATCATTCGTGAATATTTATAATTTACAACTAAGAAGTGAGTTTAAATATTTTTGAAGCTTTATTCATAAGTATTTATAATTTACATCTAAGGGGTGAATTTAAATAATTTTTGAATTATTATTCATAGATATTTAAAATTTACGAATGAGAAGTGAATAAATATTTTTTTGAACTTTATTTCATAAATATTTAGTTTACAATTTGAAACGGACAAGTAAATTCCAACTTTATTCAAGAAATGCCATTGGTTTACAAGAGGATCCATTTACAACAAGTACATATATTAAGGAAATTCTAAGTCCTAAAACGTCTAAGTGGATCTTCACGATGCTCTTTCGATGTTCTTCACGAATCTTCCATTAACCTGCATAACAAAGAGAATACAACACAGAATGGAAAAGTGTTAGAGGTTGTTTGACACTCTCAGAACAATTGTCATCATCGAGTGCCGGGAGGGCACAACCGAAGCCACATCCTACTCCCGTTACCGATCCGTGCCATTGGCATCAGATCAGGTAGTTTCGTTCTTATCTTAAGAGGTGACCGAGAGAGAAAGAGATAAAAGAAGTTTTTGGGCCGAAAGAGGATTCACGCGACTTTGGATTCAATACTAGGCATCATCTCATCAAGTAAATTCTCCAAATTGATAACCAAACTGAACTAAAATCTGAACCACATTCATTCATCAATTCACATTAATTATGAACCAACACGAAGGTAAACACTAGCCAGCTCAGGTTCAAACCCGGATGCCGACAGGTCTGAACTATTTTTCCGTCACCTGAAGCACCTGAATCAGACAGTACCGGCTCGCAAACAAAAAAATACAGCAATACATGTTCATAAGAAAAGAGTTCAGCCAAGTTCAATTTAAGTTCAGAGATGCATCAAAGTTGGTCCATGAAACAGGAATTCACAATAGAAGCATATCAGTTCACATAATTCAACTCAGAAATAAGCCAGCAACCTGCACGTGTGTTACTCAAAGACAGAAGAACCAAATTCAGCAGAACAAGTTTAGCCCAACCTAAGGGAACCAGCTCAGACCCAAAAGTTGCTCAAACCGAAACTGATACAATCAAAACTCAAGAAAAGCCAGTTCAAATCCACATCTGCAAAGGAGCAAACAATCCAAATCAGTTCAAAGCAGATATCCAAACAAGAGGGTTTTCGAAACAGATCACAACAAATCCGGTTTCAATCCAAAACAATGTCCAAATAAAATCCGTATCTCAATCAAATCCAAAAAGAGGAAGAAAACCATATCAGATAAAATCAACAGATCCAAATCTGGACCAAATCGATCCAATATCAGAAACAGAATCCAATCATATCAGCAAATCAAATCATCATAAAAAAATAATAACGTACAAACATAGATCCAAAGCCCACAAAATCCATTCAAGAAGAATATAAAAGGGAACCATAGCACCTGATCAAACCCTAGGGAGGAGCGAGCGAGATTAAGAGAAATCCCAACGATTGTCATCATCATCCTCGCCGCGTTCAAGGAAGAGGACAAACCACGAAGCCCTAGCAACCATCGACGGTCGTCTGAACGAAGGGGAGTTGAAAAGCGAAGACTGCCTTCGTCTTTCGACGGGCAATTACGCTTCGAGGCTCAGCTTAGCATCATCGCCTCCTCCACAACGATCTTCAACCACCATCATCAATAATCGGTCTCGAAAACGTAAGATTTCGCTACTAACTATGTGGATTATGTTTCGTTTCAGGATCACCACAACCAAAAAGGGGGTCTAACGAGATGATCGGAGAAGAAAGATCGAAGAACGGCGCCGCTCGAAAGGAGAATGGGGTCTCAAACCCTAATCTCCATGTTTCGTTTCTGATGTGTGTTTTGGGTCGGATGAAGACAACCACCGGCCCACGTACTGGCTTTTATATTTTTTTTACTTATATTACGTTATGTTCTTAAGTGCTAATTTTAGTTGAAAGCAATTTGTTTTTTAAATAAGTAAAATAAAACTTCATCTTGAATATACAAACCATATTTCATAATAAAATTATAGCTTTTTAAATAATTAACCTTAATACTTTTGTTAGTTTTAAATAATAGTACAAAGGTTTTAAAAAAATAAAATAACAAATAGAAATATAAAACATAGAAATATAATAAGACCTTTTTAATGCAAATAGAGTTAAAACTCTCCTTAGGTAATTTAGGTTAAAATAAATTTTGAAAAAAGTAGATCTAGAGTTATAACTTTTATTTTAAAATTGGAAGTCTTTCATGAAATCAAAAAAACATGCAATAATTCCATAATCCCATCTCATGACTTGTCTGGAAATTTATATATTTCTGTCTACTAACGTAGTTTGTCCATTGTGCAGCTTCATCACGTTGCCCTTTATTTTTGCTTATTTTTAAATTAAATCGCATCATATTATTGTAACTGTTTCTCCCTTTGTAACCTAGCGAACCTAATAATCGCGTTTACTTTCCGCATTTAAATTTACGCTGATGTATGATTTAAATTTCTCACACTTTCATCACTATTATTCTGTCGCATTACACACATCCGAAGGTTAGGTCTAACTGTTTGGCCACCGCGCTGATAAGTCCTCAAACCCTCGAACCTTAAAATTTTAAAACTACAACTTCAAACCCTAATTCTCACAAATGCCTTGCCGCAGGCAAAATTACAATTTTACCCTTAGCATTAGGTCAAAGAGCCGCCACGCTCATTTTAGGGTTTCCCGCCGTGGAATCCCTAATTTAACCCTAATTACAACTTAACATTTCAACGTAGAGATTTGGAGTTTCTACACTCCACGTAAGCGTGTCCTTAAGACATGTTTATTCCCCGTGAGACCTTGACCACAGTCAAGAAGTCTCTAACCTCCCTTTTGAGGGGAACTACGATTACTCTGATTCCACTCCCGTAAGGATACGTAGGCACAAGATGCGATGTCTTGCCGAGTAAACTTAGAATTAACCCCCTTTATTATTTATTATTGCTTATTTATATTTTATTTATCTTTGCTATTTAATTATTTTGCTTATTATTTTGTAATTGTTTCTTGGATGTAAAGTTGTTTAATTATTTAATTATTATTATGGTTAGTAATTAGGGAGTGTAACAACATGTATGTAATATTAAAATAAATTTAGATCACTTTTAAATAAAGATAATTAAAATAAACACGCCACACACGTAAGTCGATTTTAATCGCCGTCTCACTTCCTAAGGATATCCCTCAAGTTACCTACGAATAATGGTTAAGTGGGGTGTATAAAGCAAGTCCCTCAAATAAAAAAATCATCAAAGTCCCTTATGGTTGCCTTTACGAATCAAGTCCCTTTTGAAAAATGATGATGGTCCCTTATACGTGCTTATTACACCCCACAATGGCCTTCAAAAATCCAATCGTCCCTCACATGTCCCTTAACATCCAAAGTAAGGACTACCTACTCCATTTTAGTAGGGATAGTCTTACTAAGGAAAGGATAAAGAATAAGAAAGACCTTAAAACATTAGGGTAGGTTACTCCTAGGTGCTTGCTCACTTCAAAACTGTTTCACACTTAAACAAATTTTCAACAAGTTTTCAAACAAGTTCTTAACACATCCTTACATGGATTATTTATTAACTATTCTGAAAATTTTCTATTCACACACTACACTTTCAAAACAATTCAAAAGTGAGCTTAAGTACCTAAGAGCCCATGGAAAACCATGGATGAAAAGGGTGCTAACACCTTCCCTTTTCATAACCTACCCCCCGGACCCAAAATATTCTCTAAGGTTTTTCCTGTTCTTTTATAACCTTTCCTTATGGATAAAATAAAAGTCGGTGGCGACTCTTGCTATCCGCAACATTGTTTAAAGTCAGTTCTCCCACCGTGTTACAGAACTGGCGACTCTGCTGGGGATCTATTTAAGAGGGGTACCCTTAGGAATTAAGATCACTTTAAATTGTTTGCCTTGTTTGCTTTATTATTATATTGTTGGGGTGCTCTTATGTGTGAAAGGTCCTAACCCGGATCTAGTGTACCTTAGGTAAATGGCAATAGACCAAGGAAACTGTACGACGTATATCGATACGGTTGATCTGGTGGCCATAGTTAGTGCGACTTCTTGGTTGGTGCTTATATTCCTTAAGTCAAGTTGAGGACAATATTGAGGCTGCCATATGTTGTCAATGCACTAACTGACTTTTAGAACCCTAGTTAACTCATCTTGGCCTTTAGAAAGTAGTGAGGTAACCGGCTTTGGTGCAGACTGGAGTTGGTTGACACTCGATGCTACGCTCATTGAGATCTTAAACTTGGAGGGTTTTGGTTGGCAAGTAAGTTGCCTTCCGATCAACCACCCTTGTGAAGGATCAATGATATTGAGATCCCTTAGAACCCGGTTACTTTTGTAGGACAGGATGAACCATCTAACTTCAGGGGAGGGTACTTACCTTTAAACCTCATGCAAGCCTTTAAACCTAGGGCAATTGTGTGACTTGTTTGTGTGTGCCACATGTTTGTGATTGAACATAACATCATGACATCATCATGCATCATGAGCATATCATTTTCCCTAACCATTTCAAGGACCAAGGGATTTATTTTTGTTCTTTGTTGCAGGTCATGGCTTCTGCTCGTAGAAACACCATCAGGATCAACTTTGTAGGGATACCTCCCAAGCTCAAAGAGTTGGTTTCCCAAGTGTCTGATCATTCCCAGTTCGTCCAGAGACATGGTCACTTATTGGATCTAGTTACTTCAGGGTTCAGTGAAGACATGATGAGTGTGCTGTTTCAGTTCTTTGACCCTAAGCACCATTGCTTTACATTTCCTGATTATCAGCTGGTTCCAACCATGGAGGAGTTCTCTAAACTTCTGGGTATACCTGTTCTTGATCAGAAGCCATTCACAGGCTTAGAGAATGAGCTTAAACCAGAAGTTATTGCTGCAGCTCTACATCTGAAGAAGTCTGACATTGTTCTAGAGACGAGAAGTGGAGTTAAAGGTATTCTTGCCAAGGTATTAGTGGATAAAGCTCAAATGTTCTTGAAGGCTATGAGCTACGATGCTTTTGAGGAGATCTTAGCCTTATTGATTTATGGCTTAGTGTTGTTCCCCAATCCTGATCAGTTTATAGACGTTCGTGCCATCAACATATTCCTGAGTCACAATCCAGTGCCTACCTTACTTGGAGACATCCTACATTCTCTTCACACCCGTACTACAAGGGCAAGAGGAACTTTGATGTGCTGCATACCTTTACTTTCTAGGTGGTTTATTTCTCACCTTCCTCGCTCAGTAATGAAGAATGAGCAAGGGTTCAGATGGTCCAAGAGGATCATGTCACTTTCTCACTCGGACATCCATTGGTGCTCCAGATCTATGGAGAATGTCACCATCATTGACCGTTGTGGGGAGTTTCCTAATGTGCCACTTCTAGGCATAAGAGGAGGCATCACCTACAACCCATCTCTAGCTTTACGACAGTTTGGTTACGCCCGGAGCGATGGTCCACATGACATGTTGATTCAGGGCATTGTGTTTGACTACGACAACGATCTTCAGGGTTACCGTCAGAGATTCATACGAGCTTGGGGAAAGGTAAACCGGATTGACAGCAAGACACTGGAGCCTAAGTACACCATTCCTATGGAGGCTTATCTCAGATGGGTACGATTTCGTGCTCAGACACTCATGATGCCATATCCTGCCATCCTACCAGTTACCATGGAACCTGTTGCTGAAGGAGACACAGCTTATACCATCCTTCACCCAGACATGCCTACTGATATGGAAGACTTGCAGAGATCATGGATCCAACTGAAAGAGCAAAGGGATACTTTCGAGGCTCATTACAAAGCAAGCCAAGCAAGGATCCTAGAGCTAACAAAGCTACTTCATAAAGCAAGCATGTCTATGGGTGCCAAAGAAAGCTTTAAGGAGTATGCTCAGAAGTGGAGAGACTTAGCTGGAAGAGTTCAACCCCCTTTGACTGATAGGGAATTGGTTGATATGTTCATGTGTACGCTGAATGGTCCGTTTTACAGTCATCTCATTGGAAGCTCATCATCTGGCTTCACTGAGTTGATCATGACAGGAGAGCGAGTAGAGAATGGCATCAAGAGTGGTAAGATCCAAATGGGCACTTCTTCATCAGGTGCTGCAAAGAAGCCTCCCACTGGGAAGAAAGAATCTAATGCTGTGTATGGTCAGCCTGATCGTAACAGAAGGCATCAGTCTGTTAGTGCAGTTCATATTTAAAATCCAACTCCTGCAACAATAGAGCAGCCTCAAGGCAACCAACAGAGGGCTAGAAGACAGTTCACGAAGATCAACATGTCAATGGCTCAGGCATTGCAACACTTGTTGAAAGCTGAACTTATTACCCTGAGGGAGGCCCCTCGAAATCCCAATGTTACCTCTCCCAAGTACAATCCCAATGCACGATGTGCATATCATTCAAACTGTCCAGGACATGATACTAATAACTGCTGGGTCTTGAAGAACAAAATTCAGGATATGATTGATGCTGGAGAAATTGAGTTTGATCCACCGGGTACTCCAAATGTGATTACAGCTCCAATGCCAAATCACGAGAAGACTGTCAACGCCATTGATAAAGATATTGATGAAGATCTGCATGTCTATTCAGTTATGGAGTTGAGCACACCATTGTCTGTTATCAAAAAGAGGTTAGTACAAGCTGGGATCTTTCCAGGTTGTCATGAAGATTGTCTATATTGTACCTATAAGCCGGATAGTTGCTTCATTTTGAGAGATGGGATTCAACGTCTCATGGATAAATATACTATAGTGTTTGAAAGAAGACCAGCATCTGTAGAAAGTATGGTGGATCATCTGACTCAGGGTAAAAAGATTGAAGAGGTTGACATGGTTGACAAAGTACCACTAAGAATCACTTCAAAGAGTCCCATTAAAATCACTCATCAGGGCCCAATCCAGATCACTGCTGAAGGTCCTGTGAAAGTTGTTGCTGAAGCCAGAGTAGCTCCTCTGATCATTACCACTCCTGGTCCTATTCCTTATACATCTGACAAAGCGGTGCCTTGGCACTATGGGTCTGATGTTTACATCCATGGTGTCAAGCAAGAGCCTTTACCTGATATGCCTGTCGACATTGATAATATTGCTGGATCTAGCAAGATCACTCGTAGTGGAAGAGTCTTCTCTCCTCCAGTTGCTTCTAAGAGTGCAGTTACTCCCGCTGTTACTTCCACCACTGATGCTCGGGGCAAGGGTCCTGTTATTGAGCCTGTATCTACTGATGTGCCAGCTGCTGATGACCTCTCTAAGCAGATGGAAGAAGTATTGAAAATCATTCGCAAGAGTGATTATGATATTGTTGATCAGCTGGGGCATACTCCCTCAAAGATTTCTATGCTCTCCCTGTTATTATGTTCTGAGGCTCATGCCAAGTCATTGATCAAGTTTCTAAAGATGGCTCATGTACCCAGTGCAATTTCTGTGGACCAGTTTGAGAATTGTGTTGCTCACCTGACCTATGACAACGGGTTAGGATTTTCTGATGCTGACTTGACCCCTGCCAAGAGGGATCATAACAGGGCCTTGCATATTTCAATTGAATGCAGGGGCACTACCCTGTCTCATGTGCTGATAGACAATGGTTCCTCTCTGAATGTGTTGCCTAAGGAAGTCCTGAACAAGCTGAGTCCTGAAGATACGGTATTGAAGCCCAGTAATATTGTGGTAAAGGCTTTTGGTGGTTCTAGAAGAGTAGTGCATGGGGAAATTGAGCTTCCAATCAAGGTTGGCTCTCAGGTGTTTACTGCTACATTCTATGTGATGGATATTCGTCCTTCGTACTCATGTCTGCTTGGTCGTCCCTGGATCCATGGGGCAGGTGCTGTGACCTCCACATTACATCAAAAGTTGAGATATCCGGTGAATGGAAAAGTTGTTACTGTCTTTGGAGAGGAAGAATACTTTGTCAGCCATGTAAACACTTTCAAGTATCTGGAAGTAGAAGGTGAATACATTGAAACTCCATGTCAGTCATTTGAAGTGGTTCCCTGGGCTGTTAAGGATTGTGTGACTCCTCCTGCTGTGAAGAAGGTTCCTGTGGTCATCAGAAACCCTCCAACAATGGCAATGGCCTCCCTCAATGATGCAAAAGCTGTGGTGGAAGAAGAGTCCCAGAAGGCCGTTCGTCGTGCTCGTGCTGTTCGTATCACCAATCAAGGGGTTATCAATGCTGTGGGAGATCAAGATGAAGACCACAACTTAGAGGCATGGATTTTTCCTACTGTGGGTGCTGGACTCAATAATTGGAAAGCTGAAGATGTTATCCCTATCTCCTTTAGTCAGGAGTAAATACTATTACTGTGTTATGTTTTTTAAATTTGGAACAATTAAAACTTTCAAGCCATGTGCCTTACCCGGGGCACAATGGTGTGCTTGTTACGGGTTGTCATTTCATTTGCATACTTCATTCCATAAAATCAATGGACGTTTCGTTTTCGTAAATATTGTGTTCCTTGTCTTTCTTTTTCTTTTATTTTTGCTTTATCAGCTATGTGTTCTTACACACACCCACGTCACTAAAATGCCGATCCTCATCCACTCTGGATCCAGTTGATAACAGTTCTACTATTGCCAATTACAATTTCGAGAATCCGATCTATCAAACTGAAGACGGAAACGAGGACGATTGTGAAATACCTGTAGAGCTTGCTAGGTTGTTACAACAAGAAGAATAGAGGTATATGTGGATGATATGATAGCCAGGTCTCAGAATGAAGAACAACATCTTGATCATCTGCACAAGTTGTTTGAGAGGTTGAAGAAATACAGGTTGAGATTAAATCCAAACAAGTGTACTTTTGGAGTTAGATCTGGAAAGCTCCTGGGTTTCATTGTCAGTGGAAAAGGTATTGAAGGGGATCCTGCAAAAGTGAAAGCTATACGAGAGATGCCAGCTCCCCGTACTGAGAAGGAGGTTAGAGGTTTCTTGGGACGATTGAACTACATTGCAAGATTTATTTCCCAATTAACTACCATCTGTGAACCAATCTTCAAGTTGTTGAAGAAAGATCAGGTGATGGAATGGAATGATGAGTGCCAGACTGCCTTTGATGAAATCAAGAGATATTTGCTAGAACCTCCAATTTTAATGCCACCAGTTGATGGAAGACCCTTGATTATGTATTTAACAGTATTAGACAACTCAATGGGGTGTGTATTGGGGCAACATGACGAGTCTGGTCGAAAAGAGCAGGCAATATACTACCTTAGCAAAAGGTTTACCGACTGTGAAACAAGATACTCACTGCTCGAGAAAACTTGCTGCGCTTTGGCATGGGCTGCTCGCCGACTAAGACAGTATATGTTGACCCATACTACCTTGTTGATTTCGAAGATGGATCCAATCAAGTACATATTTGAGAAACCTGCTCTCTCCAGAAGAATTGCAAGATGGCAAACGATCTTGACGGAATATGATATACAGTATACTACTCAGAAGGCCATTAAGGGGAGTGTTGTTGCTGATCATTTGGCTCATCAAGCAGTAGATGATTACCAGTCAATGAGTATCCCTGAAAGGATTATCACTGACAATGGCTCTAATCTGAACAACACTATGATTACTGATCTCTGTACGCAGTTCAAGATTAAGCATCACAACTCTTCTCCGTATCGTCCAAAGATGAATGGGGCAGTTGAAGCTGCTAATAAGAACATTAAGAAGATTGTACAGAAGATGACTGTTACTTACAAGGATTGGCACGAGATGTTACCATTTGCTCTGCATGGTTATCGTACTACAATACGTACTTCAACAGGGGCAACCCCATTCTCCTTAGTCTATGGTATGGAAGCAGTTCTGCCTATTGAAGTTCAGATCCCCTCCTTGAGAATTATGAAGGAGGCAGGCTTGGATGAAGATGAGTGGATTCAGACTCGACTTGACCAGATAAATTTGATTGATGAGAAAAGGTTAGCAGCAGTTTGTCATGGCCAGATGTACCAGAAACGGATGATCAAAGCTTTTAACAAGAAGGTTAAGCCAAAGGTATATCAGGCTGGTGACTTGGTAATCAAGCGTATCATATTACCACAGGGTGACCCTAGGGGCAAGTGGACTCCAACATATGAGGGACCATTTGTAGTCAAGACAGTGTTCTCAGGAGGTGCCATGATACTGACTACAATGGATGGTGAAGACTTCCCACAACCTGTAAACGCAGACATAGTTAAAAAATACTACGCATAAAAAGAGACCCGCTAGGTTGACAGGCCTAGGCAAAAATAAGGGCATCCCGGCAAACCAAAAGGGTTTGGGCAAAAATTAGGGATATATATATAAAAAGATGTACACCCGGCAAGTCGAAAACCTGAAAAGGCGGCTTGGGCAAAAAAGGGTATCCCGGTGGATTGAAAACCTGAAAGGGCAATCCAGGCAAAAGTTAGGGATTAAAGCGTATGACTATGTCTCGTTTGGATCACTCATGAAACTGCAACCAGTTGTACTACTTACTCAAGCTCAAACAGATAAAGCTCAATCCAATCGTTTCCGTCTCAACAGCAAGAAGATGAGATACTTGAGTGGCAATAGTAGAATTGAAACTCAATAGGATTATTTCCCACATAGCTGATTCTTTTTGTAAAACTTCATGACAAAATTCTCTTACTAGGGTTTATGTCTCCTTGTACAAACTTATCCGTGTATGGGTCACTTTTGATATAAATAAATTCCATCTTTTGAATCCAGATTTACTTTTACCCTATTTACATAAGCGAAACGTCCATTGGTTGTGTTTGAATGTATGTATGCCTTTGAATATGAGTGATGTTTACCAGAAACGCATGTATGCTTTTAATATGATTGATGTTTACCAGAAATGCATGAAAATGCAGTAATAGTATTTACTAAGGACGAACGAGGGAAGGATTTCAACGAAGCTTCGCCGGTTCATCTTTACAAGACAGTTACAAACCATCAGTAGGACTAATCCATTTTCACAAAGTCTAATCTCCCCTGGAATTTATATCCATCTCTTTTATCCTCATACGGATGTACGGGAAATTACTTTCCAATAAGGGCACGATGAACGAAGACGGGATGTTATACTTATCCTACTATCAAACGAAAACGAAGGTTATCTATACCCTACTATCCCCAACAACGGGAGGTTATCTATACCTTGTTATCCCCAGCAGACGGAGGGTTATATATTCTTCAACAACGAATCGGGATTTATTTTCAATGGCCAGCAGTTGTTATACAAGGATATCCAGACACTTCCAGCAGTGTCATAGCATACATACATCATTTACATCATACCATAACATATATGTCTATAGTACATTACCTAAGTGCATCATGTCATACATGCATACATAAAGCATAAACTAATGTTGTTATACAGAATGCTACCTTGTTTTCAGGTTAATTATCCAACAAACAATCTTATGATCTTTGGGACTGCTTTATTGTAACCTCAGGGTTACTTTATCCTCCTGATGAGCTTCTTATTACTTTGGGACTGCTTTATTGTAACCTCAGGGTTATTTTATCCTCCTGATAGCCTCTCATGACTTCAAGACTGCTTTAGAGCTACTGATTGCTCTATCCTCCTGAAATCATCCTATTACTTCAAGACTGCTTTAGAGCTATTGATTGCTCTATCCTCCTGAATACATACCACATTATTACTTCAAGACTGCTTTAGAGCTATTGCTTGCTCTATCCTCCTGAAGACATATTACATTATTATTTCAAGACTGCTTTAGAGCTATCCGTTGCTCTATCCTCCTGAAATCATTACTTCAAGACTGCTTTAGAGCTATCGATTGCTCTATCCTCCTGAAGACATATCACATTATTATTTCAAGACTGCTTTAGAGCTATCCATTGCTCTATCCTCCTGAAATCATTACTTCAAGACTGCTTTAGAGCTATCGATTGCTCTATCCTCCTGAAGACATATTACATTATTATTTCAAGACTGCTTTAGAGCTGTTGATTGCTCTATCCTCCTGAAATCATCCTATTACTTCAAGACTGCTTTAGAGCTATTCATTGCTCTATCCTCATGAGGTCATATTACTACTTCAAGACTGCATTAGAGCTATTCATTGCTCTATCCTCCTGAAGCCATCTAATTATTTCAAGACTGCTTTAGAGCTATCCGTTGCTCTATCCTCCTGAAATCATTACTTCAAGACTGCTTTAGAGCTATTGATTGCTCTATCCTCCTGAAGACATATTACATTATTATTTCAAGACTGCTTTAGAGTTATCCATTGCTCTATCCTCCTGAAATCATTACTTCAAGACTGCTTTAGAGCTATCGATTGCTCTATCCTCCTGAAGACATATCACATTATTATTTCAAGACTGCTTTAGAGCTATTGATGGCTCTATCCTCCTGAAGACATATTACATTATTATTTCAAGACTGCTTTAGAGCTATCCGTTGCTCTATCCTCCTGAAATCATTACTTCAAGACTGCTTTAGAGCTATCGATTGCTCTATCCTCCTGAAGACATATCACATTATTATTTCAAGACTGCTTTAGAGCTATCCGTTGCTCTATCCTCCTGAAATCATTACTTCAAGACTGCTTTAGAGCTATCGATTGCTCTATCCTCCTGAAGACATATTACATTATTATTTCAAGACTGCTTTAGAGCTATCCGTTGCTCTATCCTCCTGAAATCATTACTTCAAGACTGCTTTAGAGCTATCGATTGCTCTATCCTCCTGAAGACATATCACATTATTATTTCAAGACTGCTTTAGAGCTATCCATTGCTCTATCCTCCTGAAATCATTACTTCAAGACTGCTTTAGAGCTATTGATGGCTCTATCCTCCTGAAGACATATTACATTATTATTTCAAGACTGCTTTAGAGCTATCCATTGCTCTATCCTCCTGAAATCATTACTTCAAGACTGCTTTAGAGCTATCGATTGCTCTATCCTCCTGAAGACATATCACATTATTATTTCAAGACTACTTTAGAGCTATCCGTTGCTCTATCCTCCTGAAATCATTACTTCAAGACTGCTTTAGAGCTATCCATTGCTCTATCCTCCTGAAGACATATCACATTATTATTTCAAGACTGCTTTAGAGCTATCAGTTGCTCTATCCTCCTGAAATCATTACTTCAAGACTGCTTTAGAGCTATCGATTGCTCTATCCTCCTGAAGACATATTACATTATTATTTCAAGACTGCTTTAGAGCTATCCGTTGCTCTATCCTCCTGAAATCATTACTTCAAGACTGCTTTAGAGCTATCGATTGCTCTATCCTCCTGAAGACATATCACATTATTATTTCAAGACTGCTTTAGAGCTATCCATTGCTCTATCCTCCTGAAATCATTACTTCAAGACTGCTTTAGAGCTATTGATGGCTCTATCCTCCTGAAGACATATTACATTATTATTTCAAGACTGCTTTAGAGCTATCCATTGCTCTATCCTCCTGAAATCATTACTTCAAGACTGCTTTAGAGCTATCGATTGCTCTATCCTCCTGAAGACATATCACATTATTATTTCAAGACTGCTTTAGAGCTATCCGTTGCTCTATCCTCCTGAAATCATTACTTCAAGACTGCTTTAGAGCTATCGATTGCTCTATCCTCCTGAAGACATATCACATTATTATTTCAAGACTGCTTTAGAGCTATCCGTTGCTCTATCCTCCTGAAATCATTACTTCAAGACTGCTTTAGAGCTATCGATTGCTCTATCCTCCTGAAGACATATCACATTATTATTTCAAGACTGCTTTAGAGCTATCCATTGCTCTATCCTCCTGAAATCATTACTTCAAGACTGCTTTAGAGCTATTGATTGCTCTATCCTCCTGAAGACATATCACATTATTACTTCAAGACTGCTTTAGAGCTATTGATTGCTCTATCCTCCTGAAGACATATCACATTATTATTTCAAGACTGCTTTAGAGCTATTCATTGCTCTATCCTCATGAGGTCATATTACTACTTCAAGACTGCTTTAGAGCTATTCATTGCTCTATCCTCCTGAAGCCATCTAATTATTTCAAGACTGCTTTAGAGTTATCCATTGCTCTATCCTCCTGAAATTACATTATTATTTCAAGACTGCTTTAGAGCTATCCATTGCTCTATCCTCCTGAAGACATATCACATTATTATTTCAAGACTGCTTTAGAGCTGTTGATTGCTCTGTCCTACTGAAGCCATTATTACTTCAAGACTGCTTTAGAGCTATTGATTGCTCTATCCTCCTGAAGCCATTATTACTTCAAGACTGCTTTAGAGCTATTGATTGCTCTATCCTCCTGAGGTCAGATTTATCACTTCAAGACTGCTTTAGGGTTATCATTATTGATTGCTCTATCCTCATGAAGACATGCTGTTACATCAATATTACTCCAGACTCCTGACAGTTCTCATTATACTACTGAAGAACTTTCCCCTAGTGTCATCTTTAAGCCCACTCAATCATGTTCAACCAACCATCAATATCACTCCATGCACTGGTGAGTGCAAATTTTTGGGCTTTTGTGTTCAATCCCCTTCAACCTTCCAGGTTACGACTGGCAAATATACCAATCTAACCCCTCAGGTTTCAGAAAATTGAACAGGGGCAGCTGTTGCACCCCAAAATTTGCCCTCACAATACAAGACTTTGTGTTCCAAGAAAGTTCACAAGGTTCACAAAGTTCACAATTGGTCAGAAGAGTTGACAATTCCCTTAGACAATGCACCTCCTAAGCAGTGCATCCAAAACTAGGGTTTTGACTTTAATCAGGCTAAATGGACTTCCAAGACTTCAGATTTGGTCCCAGGGGCATTTCGGTCATTTCACGTGGAGTTTGTAATTTTGGGATTAAAGGGGAAGCGGATATTGCTAAGGTTATTTTGAAAGCGGGAACTCGGTTTGAGTTTTGGTCAGATTTAATCAGGTTACGGTAAAAGGTCAGTTAATATAAAGAGGGTGGGTCTCATTCACAATATTGTCCAATACAAAAAGGGAAGTGAGTTTAAATATTTGTGAATATCATTCGTGAATATTTATAATTTACAACTAAGAAGTGAGTTTAAATATTTTTGAAGCTTTATTCATAAGTATTTATAATTTACATCTAAGGGGTGAATTTAAATAATTTTTGAATTATTATTCATAGATATTTAAAATTTACGAATGAGAAGTGAATAAATATTTTTTTGAACTTTATTTCATAAATATTTAGTTTACAATTTGAAACGGACAAGTAAATTCCAACTTTATTCAAGAAATGCCATTGGTTTACAAGAGGATCCATTTACAACAAGTACATATATTAAGGAAATTCTAAGTCCTAAAACGTCTAAGTGGATCTTCACGATGCTCTTTCGATGTTCTTCACGAATCTTCCATTAACCTGCATAACAAAGAGAATACAACACAGAATGGAAAAGTGTTAGAGGTTGTTTGACACTCTCAGAACAATTGTCATCATCGAGTGCCGGGAGGGCACAACCGAAGCCGCATCCTACTCCCGTTACCGATCCGTGCCATTGGCATCAGATCAGGTAGTTTCGTTCTTATCTTAAGAGGTGACCGAGAGAGAAAGAGATAAAAGAAGTTTTTGGGCCGAAAGAGGATTCACGCGACTTTGGATTCAATACTAGGCATCATCTCATCAAGTAAATTCTCTAAATTGATAACCAAACTGAACTAAAATCTGAACCACATTCATTCATCAATTCACATTAATTATGAACCAACACGAAGGTAAACACTAGCCAGCTCAGGTTCAAACCCGGATGCCGACAGGTCTGAACTATTTTTCCGTCACCTGAAGCACCTGAATCAGACAGTACCGGCTCGCAAACAAAAAAATACAGCAATACATGTTCATAAGAAAAGAGTTCAGCCAAGTTCAATTTAAGTTCAGAGATGCATCAAAGTTGGTCCATGAAACAGGAATTCACAATAGAAGCATATCAGTTCACATAATTCAACTCAGAAATAAGCCAGCAACCTGCACGTGTGTTACTCAAAGACAGAAGAACCAAATTCAGCAGAACAAGTTTAGCCCAACCTAAGGGAACCAGCTCAGACCCAAAAGTTGCTCAAACCGAAACTGATACAATCAAAACTCAAGAAAAGCCAGTTCAAATCCACATCTGCAAAGGAGCAAACAATCCAAATCAGTTCAAAGCAGATATCCAAACAAGAGGGTTTTCGAAACAGATCACAACAAATCCGGTTTCAATCCAAAACAATGTCCAAATAAAATCCGTATCTCAATCAAATCCAAAAAGAGGAAGAAAACCATATCAGATAAAATCAACAGATCCAAATCTGGACCAAATCGATCCAATATCAGAAACAGAATCCAATCATATCAGCAAATCAAATCATCATAAAAAAATAATAACGTACAAACATAGATCCAAAGCCCACAAAATCCATTCAAGAAGAATATAAAAGGGAACCATAGCACCTGATCAAACCCTAGGGAGGAGCGAGCGAGATTAAGAGAAATCCCAACGATTGTCATCATCATCCTCGCCGCGTTCAAGGAAGAGGACAAACCACGAAGCCCTAGCAACCATCGACGGTCGTCTGAACGAAGGGGAGTTGAAAAGCGAAGACTGCCTTCGTCTTTCGACGGGCAATTACGCTTCGAGGCTCAGCTTAGCATCATCGCCTCCTCCACAACGATCTTCAACCACCATCATCAATAATCGGTCTCGAAAACGTAAGATTTCGCTACTAACTATGTGGATTATGTTTCGTTTCAGGATCACCACAACCAAAAAGGGGGTCTAGCGAGATGATCGGAGAAGAAAGATCGAAGAACGGCGCCGCTCGAAAGGAGAATGGGGTCTCAAACCCTAATCTCCATGTTTCGTTTCTGATGTGTGTTTTGGGTCGGATGAAGACAACCACCGGCCCACGTACTGGCTTTTATATTTTTTTTACTTATATTACGTTATGTTCTTAAGTGCTAATTTTAGTTGAAAGCAATTTGTTTTTTAAATAAGTAAAATAAAACTTCATCTTGAATATACAAACCATATTTCATAATAAAATTATAGCTTTTTTAATAATTAACCTTAATACTTTTGTTAGTTTTAAATAATAGTACAAAGGTTTTAAAAAAATAAAATAACAAATAGAAATATAAAACATAGAAATATAATAAGACCTTTTTAATGCAAATAGAGTTAAAACTCTCCTTAGGTAATTTACGTTAAAATAAATTTTGAAAAAAGTAGATCTAGAGTTATAACTTTTATTTTAAAATTGGAAGTCTTTCATGAAATCAAAAAAACATGCAATAATTCCATAATCCCATCTCATGACTTGTCTGGAAATTTATATATTTCTGTCTACTAACGTAGTTTGTCCATTGTGCAGCTTCATCACGTTGCCCTTTATTTTTGCTTATTTTTAAATTAAATCGCATCATATTATTGTAACTGTTTCTCCCTTTGTAACCTAGCGAACCTAATAATCGCGTTTACTTTCCGCATTTAAATTTACGCTGATGTATGATTTAAATTTCTCACACTTTCATCACTATTATTCTGTCGCATTACACACATCCGAAGGTTAGGTCTAACTGTTTGGCCACCGCGCTGATAAGTCCTCAAACCCTCGAACCTTAAAATTTTAAAACTACAACTTCAAACCCTAATTCTCACAAATGCCTCGCCGCAGGCAAAATTACAATTTTACCCTTAGCATTAGGTCAAAGAGCCGCCACGCTCATTTTAGGGTTTCCCGCCGTGGAATCCCTAATTTAACCCTAATTACAACTTAACATTTCAACGTAGAGATTTGGAGTTTCTACACTCCACGTAAGCGTGTCCTTAAGACATGTTTATTCCCCGTGAGACCTTGACCACAGTCAAGAAGTCTCTAACCTCCCTTTTGAGGGGAACTACGATTACTCTGATTCCACTCCCGTAAGGATACGTAGGCACAAGATGCGATGTCTTGCCGAGTAAACTTAGAATTAACCCCCTTTATTATTTATTATTGCTTATTTATATTTTATTTATCTTTGCTATTTAATTATTTTGCTTATTATTTTGTAATTGTTTCTTGGATGTAAAGTTGTTTAATTATTTAATTATTATTATGGTTAGTAATTAGGGAGTGTAACAACATGTATGTAATATTAAAATAAATTTAGATCACTTTTAAATAAAGATAATTAAAATAAACACGTCACACACGTAAGTCGATTTTAATCGCCGTCTCACTTCCTAAGGATATCCCTCAAGTTACCTACGGATAATGGTTAAGTGGGGTGTATAAAGCAAGTTCCTCAAATAAAAAAATCATCAAAGTCCCTTATGGTTGCCTTTACGAATCAAGTCCCTTTCGAAAAATGATGATGGTCCCTTATACGTGCTTATTACACCCCACAATGGCCTTCAAAAATCCAATCGTCCCTCACATGTCCCTTAACATCCAAAGTAAGGACTACCTACTCCATTTTAGTAGGGATAGTCTTACTAAGGAAAGGATAAAGAATAAGAAAGACCTTAAAACATTAGGGTAGGTTACTCCTAGGTGCTTGCTCACTTCAAAACTGTTTCACACTTAAACAAATTTTCAACAAGTTTTCAAACAAGTTCTTAACACATCCTTACATGGATTATTTATTAACTATTCTGAAAATTTTCTATTCACACACTACACTTTCAAAACAATTCAAAAGTGAGCTTAAGTACCTAAGAGCCCATGGAAAACCATGGATGAAAAGGGTGCTAACACCTTCCCTTTTCATAACCTACCCCCCGGACCCAAAATATTCTCTAAGGTCTTTCCTGTTCTTTTATAACCTTTCCTTATGGATAAAATAAAAGTCGGTGGCGACTCTTGCTATCCGCAACATTGTTTAAAGTCAGTTCTCCCACCGTGTTACACACGGCAACTAGCTGGGGAAATACTGATCTGACATCGCCGTCAGTTATCCACGTTAACTTCTTCTGACATCATCTTCAGGCAACCAAAATACCCCGCATCGCCGCTGGAGAACTAAATCTGACATCGCCGTCGGACAATCAAAATACCCCGCATCGCCGCTGGAGAACTAAATCTGACATCGCCGTCGGACAATCAAAATACCCCGCATCGCCGCTGGGGAAAATACAACACTGAACAACTCTGACCTGGGGCTCACCCCTGGTAAATGAAACAAATGGTACACTTGCGTATTTGAAACTACTCCGCTGGGAATGAGAGACTTAACCAAGGACACTCTGATCTGGGGTTCTCCCTCAGAACCATAACGAACATCCAAATACTACTGCATACTGAGTTCACCGTAGAACTTCAACATCAAAGATATATGAAACCTTTGCCCCTGGCCACTTCTAGCTTCAGCTAGAAAAGATCTTCAAGTACTTCTGAAGATGGAATCCTTGGCCTTCAAGGATAGATGAAACCCTGGCCCCTGGCCACTCCAGATCCGCTGGAGAATCTTCAAGTTCTTCTGAAGATAGATGAAACTCTGTCCCCTGGCCATTCCAGATCCGCTGGAGAATCTTCAAGTTCTTCTGAAGATAGATGAAACCCTGGCCCCTGGCCACTCCAGATCCGCTGGAGAATCTTCAAGTTCTTCTGAAGATAAGCATCCTTGGCCTTCAAGGATATAAACCTTGCCCGTCGGCGATTCCAGCTTCAGCTAGAAAAGATCTTCAAGTACTTCTGAAGATAAGCATCCTTGGCCTTCAAGGATGTAAACTTTGCCCGTCGGCAACTCTGCAGGAGGTATCTTCGACTTCAGTCTGAAGAAAATGATCCTTGGCCTTCAAGGATACATGGATCTGCCTTCAGGCAACTCCGCCTCTGCTATAGAGTATCCGTGACTTCAGTCAGGGATAACTTCGGCCTTCAGTCCGAAAAATGAATCCTAAGTCATTCATGACTTTGGGGATAACCTTGCCTTCAGGCACCTTCGCTTCATCTTGGAAAATCTGTGACTTCAGTCAGAGAAGTGGTATCCTGAGCCATTCATGACTCTGCGGGGATTCAAACACTTTGCCTTTAGGCAAACTCCGCTTCAGCTGGAGAAACATCTTCGACTTTAGTCAGAAGAAACACTAGTCCGGTTATACCATAGCCCTCAGGCCTCGACTTCAGTCGGGAAAAACCGCTAGTCAATGTGGTACCATAGCCTTCAGGCCTCGACATCAGTCGGGAAAACCACAATTCACTTGATCGCAATCAATCATCACCTCAGGACAACTGACTTGGTCTTCAGGCCAACACAGATCACCTTGCATACAAAAGCTGTATCTACAAACTTTTGAACCTTGTCTTCAGACAAACGTTGATTCATCAACAAGGAAACCTGAATCCACAGGAACCTTCTGATATCGCCTTCAGGCGTTTACGAAGTCAATCTTCAGATTAGACATCACTGTTGGAGCAAACATATCACGCTGCTATTCTCTTGACATCCTGTTAAGTCGTTGCTAAATAAAAGCAAACACCGGGTCACCAGAAATAACCATCAGATTAACACCTCTGTTGGGGAGAGAGGAATGGGGGTTCACCCAAACAATCCTGCGAACTCACTGGGGAAAAGGGAGAATGGTTCATCCAAACAACCTTGTAGACTTTTGCTGAGGAATAGCGAGAGAGTTCACTCAAACGACTTCGACAACTGCTGGGGAATAACGAAAGAGCTCACTCAGACGATCCCTACAAACTTTACTGGGGAGCAAGTACTTCTGCTCGAGAACAAGGTAACCACCTGGTTCATGCTTCATATGCAAATGCTGGAAAAATGAGCGTAATGCTCCGCGCGAAACGGAATGCTACGCTTTTGAGTAAATGTTATGCGATCATGCAAGGAAATGCCCCAGCAAAATAAATGTTGGGAAGAGGAATCATCCTCTCGGGGAGAGTAACCACTCTGCTGAGGAAGAGCTACCCTTCAAGGGAACTGCATTTTCTGCCAATCTCAACTGGACTTACACTTGAGGATGACGGACTCCTCCGGAGAACATAGCACATTAGGCTGATCAACACACTATCCTCTGCTATACTCTGCGTGGGGAACGCGATAAATGCCCTGAACGGCTCTCTGGGAAACGACCCTTCTGGGGAACATAGCCTTCAAACTACAAGACACTCATGTTATTAAGTCCTCAAACTCACGGGGATAAACAAACTTCTGCTTGCTGGACAATCCTTCAGGATCTGCTTGGGGGAAACACTTCATCCGCCAGCCATGGCTGTGCTCGGCTGGGGATATCAATCTACCTGCCTGCTGCTGGGGAAGTGCCAACCACCTGCTGGGGAAAAGACCTCCACTCCGTTGGGGATTCAAGGAATCATCCTGGGCGACTCTTGTTAGGGAAAAACCGATTGCGGCTTGAGCAGCTTCCAAGGACTCGGCTCTCTTGGGGCTTCAGGAACCATCCTGGGTGATCTTATCTGGAGACTCCAAGTATCAATTTGAGTAACCAACTCTGGAGACTGCGTTGGGGTCTTAAGGATCATCTTAAGCAAACGGCCCTGCTGAGGGATTCGAGAATCGTCTCGAACTGAAGACTTCCCTGGGGATCTCAAAAATCAACTTGAGCGAGCGACTTCGTTGGGGAGAATGTCAGGAATCATCCCGAGCAACTGATCCTTCGGCGGAACACCTATAAAACAAGAACGGTAACAACCTAGATCATGTTTATGATGCATATGCTTTGGCTCCATGCCCCACACGGTGGAAATGCTATGCGTTTATGGCAAATGCTATGCGATCATGCACAATGATGCGATCCCGTCAGCAAAATAAATGCCGAGGGGGAAATCCTCCTGTCAAGGAGAAGGAACTACTCAGATAGAGGAATCATCCTGCTGAGGAGAATATGGTCACGCCAATATCAATTGGACTCCGTATGGGGAAAAGATCTTCTGTGGACTGCTGCAGGGGAAACAACTTCAGTTGGTTACTGCAGGGGAACGAAGCTCTACGAGAACCTGGACCTGCTGACGGAAAGCGATACCAATCGCGTGAATAAACTGCGTGGCCATCTCGGCTACTCTTCTGGGGATAACAACTCTGTGGGGAAACAACTTCAGCTGCTCAACACTCCACTGGGGAAACAACTGAACATGGTCTGATCAATTTCCAAGGACTCGGCTCTCTTGGGAATCTGCAAACTCCGCTGGGGAAGGAGAAATCATTCTGCTTCGCTGGAGAGAGTGCGACTCTGGGGAAATACCGCATCGGCTGTTAAATACTCTGCTAGGGAAAATCCACTCATGGTCCCAACTGCTTCCAAGGATTAGGCTCTCCTGTGGTTTTGCGGACTCAGTCGGGGAGAGAGAAATCATTCTACTTCACTGGAGAGTATGACTCTGATGAGGAATTTCAATTCCGCCGGGGTAGAAGGAATCATCCGGCTTCGGGGGAGAGTACAACTTTGCAGGGGAATACAGCGTCAGCTGTCCCAACACTCTACCGGGGAAGAGGGAATCATCCAACTTCGGGAGAGAACACGGCTCTGGCGGGGAATCTCAATTCCGCTGGAGACTTCAGTCAGGCACCATCAGTTACTGCATACTTCGGCGTATGAATAATTTCCTACGAATCCTGCACTTGTGACCCGGTGCTGGGGAAAGAATCCTGCTTCGACGACATTACTGGGGAAAACACGAGCTTCGGCACCCGAACATTCCTATGAGACCTGCACTTGTGACCCGGTGCTGGGGACATACGAGCTTCGGCGCGCGACTCAGCTGAGAAGATGACGTTCCTTCAGGATGCGTCTGCTTGGGGAAGAGAATCATCTCTGCCTGGGGAAAAGGTAACCACCTGGTTCATGTTTCAATATGCGCATGCTGGGAAATGCATGGATGAGTGTAATACTCCGTGCGAAACGGAAATGCTACACTTTTGTTATGCAATGATGCAAGGAAATGCCCCAGCAAAATAAATGTTGGGAAGAGGAACCATCCCCTCGAGGATATCAATCCTGGTCTGCTGAGGGTAACCTTGCATACGCCTTACAGAGACTGACCCTTCTGGGTAACACTTGCTGGACTATCAAGTCTGATGAAGAATACCTGTGTATCAACACTGCTGGGGATATCAATCCTTAGCTACTCACGGTACACCTCTGTTGGAGATGTACTGATCCTATCAAGGAAACACCTTTGACATCTGCGGAAGATAATCGATCACTGAAATTGAATCTCAATTCGCTGAGGAATACAACCCTGAACGGTCCTTCTTGACCACCCTAAGTCCTTATAGGGTATGATGCAATCTACTGAGAAATAACTCTTCTCTGGCTGACATCAAAATCTACCCGTCTAGAGATTACTCAATGAGGGAATCACCGTCGACCTCTGCTTAAGGAATGAGTCAATGACCTAGACTCGGAGGGAAAGGGAGTCACACCCGGACTCTGTGGGGATACAATATTGCATCAGTCCCACTGCTGGGGAAATAAGCCCAAAACTGCCGGTCAGGGAAGGCTTCAGTCTCAACCCACTTAGGAAAGAGTAGCACATCAGGCTAATCAACGTTCAATGCTTGGGATGGCCATACTCTGCCGGGGATATCAATCCCGTCCTCCTGAGGCTAATCTTGACCCTACTCTGACAAGGGATAAATGCCATCTCAGTTTGCTGCAGTCTCAAACTGCTCAAGGGGAACAATCTTAAACTGTACTTCTCTGCTGAGAAACAATCCTGATTCAACAACGTCGACACAGGGAATACAGACTACCAATAATGGAGCCGAGTAACAGGTTAGGCTGTAGGATAACAATCCAATGACAGCAAGGCTTCTTCAGAAGGCTCAGGTCGTGGCAGGGTAATGGCGCGATTCCCCGACACTCAATTCTTGCTAGGGTGAACAAACTCATTTGGACAACTTGTCCCAGTACGATTCAACTTGCCCCAATCCGACTCTTGGGAAAATTCATTCTGGACAGAAAGAACTCGGTAACAAGACGATCCTTCAGATGGCTTGTCCCAACATCTGCACAACGGGAGGATTCATCCTCCACTAATCAACTCCCAACATGGTTGGCTTCAATATCTCTGAAGTAGTTTGCCCCTGAACGAGCGATGAGCGACTCAAGATGCTCTGATCGAACACTGGAGGGATCTGCGCCCAAATCGCAAGAATTCTGGATAACTGCCCCTGATTGGGCCTCGAGAAGGTTCACTTCCGATCAACCGCTTCTTCCATAAACTGCCCCATAATCAACTGATACTCCGGGACTTGTCCTCAGACAAACTGATTCCACACTCACTGGAAGTCAATGCCCCAGATTCACAGGGTTTCACAGCATACGACTCTGATCCAGACTGCTAACGATTCAGTCCTGGTTGGCTATTCTCTGTTGAAGTTCCCCCGTATCAGCTACTGACCTGCAATTAAAATTGTTTATTCACGAATGGTAATTTTAATGCAGTGTTGATGCAAATTTTGAAAAATGTTGTACTGTCACTCATTTACGTGTCATGCTAGTGAGTGACGAATGAACCAAAGAGTTCAAACGTAGTGCTGATTCGATCAGTGAAAAATGCAATAAGGATATGATTAGAAAATCATGCAGGAGTCATGTTACTCAACCTTATCGTAATGCACTTTCAGAATAAACCCTGCCTCAATTAGGTCTTTTAAGGGTTGTATCGTGGTCGGGTTCACGATTCGTGAAACAAAGGATATTTGGCTCAAATTATGATTTGTACCCACCCCTTCTACGTGATGATCTCTGATCCTAAAGTCCAGTTAACTTAGCTCGAGCGATCGCCTCTTCGAGAGGCATGTTGAACATTGGGAACAACTGGTTAAAGAATTCACAAGGTGTTTTGGAGTGACAGTTACTCCTTTTTTGTTTCGGTGCCTGTATCCACACGACTTTGTCCTTGTTTGAGGATTTTTCTTTTTATATCCTTTCTTTTTCGTTCTTTTGATTCCCTAATTTTTGCCTGGACTGACTCTTCAGAGTTCTTTTCGATTTTTCTTTTGAAGTCCAGCGGGATGCCCTGATTTTTGCCTAAGTATTTGCTTTCCAGCTTTTTTCTTTTTCTTTTTACTTAGCGGGCTCTCTTTTTCTTTTTTTTTTCTTGGAACAAAGTCGTGTGACACTGATTGTCTTGATTGCTCCGAAAGGATTATAACTGTTTCACTCCTGGTTGGTGAGGTTCAACCATTGTGGTTGATGAGGTACGACCTCTGGAGAGGAATATGATGTGATCGGTCCTCGAAGGACAACACTCCTCTATAAGACTTGAACGCTCGATCAAGCTAACTGACAACTACCCTGCCCCGGGTTAAGATATGAGGGTTTAAAAATCCGAAAGAAACTCCTACTTC
This sequence comes from Lathyrus sativus, assembly GCA_963859935.3. Classification (NCBI taxonomy): domain Eukaryota; kingdom Viridiplantae; phylum Streptophyta; class Magnoliopsida; order Fabales; family Fabaceae; genus Lathyrus; species Lathyrus sativus. Next base: position 62,450,747 of record OZ012737.1, on the reverse strand, counting down.
TCGGCTCGAAGTGGTTAACAAGGGATTCTCTTCCTTATCTCTCCGGTGTTTAGGGGATATGAAACAATGCCTTGTACGTCATCAGCAAGGTTTTATCTGAAAGCATACGATCATTGGTTATGAGTATTCAGTTTCGTCATCCTCCCTCCAATCTTTGCTAATCATAGTGATAAAGTGGAGTGAATAAAATGCAAGTGTCAGTGCAATGCAGTAAATGAGTGACAACGACATAACTAATTCAAAAAAAATGCATAGTCACTTTATTAATATTACCATTCGAAACATACAATGTTTAACAGCAAGTAGTAACTAACAGAAAAGAAACTACAAATGCAAATGGTAAAAAGATCTGAGGACTGCCAATGCTAAGGACGTCTGCCTGTCTGGACCACTGGCTTCTGGAAATAACCCTCTGAATCTGCGAGCTCAGACAGGTGAGAGGTTGTCACGCACAACCAAAACTCCATCTGGAAAGGAAATACACCCTTTGTCGATCAATTGTTGCACTTTCTCCTGAAAAGCCTTGCAGTCTTCAGTTAAATGCCCCGGGGATCCACCATGGTAACCACACTGAGCATGAGGATTGTACCCTGGAGGGTAAGGCTCTGGCACGGGCTTGAGAGCTTTCGGTTCCACCAAAGAATTCTGAATCAACTGTGGAAGAATCTGACTATACAGCACAGGCACTGGATGGAAAGGAGAATTCCTTCGTTCTAAGTGGTTGCGAGGCCTCTTTTGATTCTGGTACTGGTATTCTTTCCGCCAAGGAGCAAGAGGCCGTCGTTTCTGAATGGCGACGGTCCCTTGTTTAGGCGCTTGCATCCTTGAACTCGATCCAGGTAGAAACTGCGAGCGAGGCGATTCAGTCACCAAAAGTCGCGGGACATATTCAAGATCTTTCTCAGCTTCAGGCAAAGGAGTGGAATCATTCACCTCTCCTGCAGGGTACGGGATAAACTTTCCCGATGCTCTCATGCCGCCCGGTACAAACCTAATTGTCCTTGAGTCAATAAGGTCTTGAATCTTATTCTTGAGAGCCTTACATGTTTCGACATGGTGCCCCGGTGCTCCTGAGTGGAAATCACAATGTGTGCTGAGATCAAAGTCTGGTGACACGTCATCCGGTGGATCCAAAGTCCGAAGCTTGAGAACACGGTTCTGAACCAACAGTGGCAACAACTGGGCATAACTCACAGGTATCGGGTCCACAGCTCTATCAAGTAGCTTCTTCTTTTGATTATGACCTTCAGGGTTATTCTGAGATGCCTGGCGCGGCTGCTGACGAGACAGGCCTTGAGCTTCATGTTGTGTAGAGGAACCATGAGGTCTACTTGGCTTCAGCACAGGCGGCACTGACGGCGATGGAGGAAGCACTTTGGTCTCCACCTCGGGTGCTCGATCACTCTCCTTTTTTAGCATACTTCTCACCACTCCCATGAGAAAGCTCAACTGATTCTGCAGCTGCTGATTCTCTTCTTTGAGTACTTGCTGGTCCAGGCGCACTGCCTGTATGTCATTCATGACCTGCCCCAACTGGCTTTGGATTTTCCCCAACTCAGCTTGTACCTGCTCCATTAGTCTGAGTTGCTCGATTCTGGGTCAAACCTGCAAACACAAGGGTTAGAAGACAAGCCCCGACTTCTGCCATGCAAGATGAATTATGCTAATGCCATGGGTGTCTGTACGTTTAGGAGATCCTCCCTAATTCTGGTGTCAACGTGCCAACATAGTGTTAATGCAGTGATAAGACTGGATCCATTCATGGAAGAAAATATCTCATATTGCTCGGGACACCAGAATCAGGGTACGAAATGCGCCTGCAGCACAGACACATGCTAATGGAATGCAAACATGAATATGCGAACTAATGCAAAAGGCAGTCATACAATAATATATTCAGGTAGCTGCTGTTGCGGAGATTCTGTATCAACAATCACTGATGAGAAGAAAACCCCGGCGTAAGACCACTGATCTGATCTGCTAAGAATAGCCATCTGATAGGACCATAGGATCAAAATTCTGCTCTGTCGAGAACAAATGTCTGATAATAAGGACCTCAGATGTATGATCAAGAAACATTTGCTGATGAAGTCTTCAGACCCCAAATCAAAAATCTGCCCTATCAAGAACAAACATACAGCTGCTGATGAGATCTTCAGACCCCACTCAAAATCTGCTCTATCAGGAACAAACAACATCTGTTGATGAGATCTTCAGACCCCGCTCAAAATCTGCTCTATCAAGAACAAAACACTGATGACAATACTCTGATCAAACCTGCTCTCTCAAGAACAGACATACACCTGATGATAAGATCCTCTGATCAAAACAACCTGCTCTGTCAAGAACAGACAATTCTGCAACTGAGAAACCCTGGTACCAACATAACTGATCCACTGTCAAGAAAACCAGGTAGTCTGAAGGTCAAAGTTTCCTGCAATGAACCCAATCCCACTCACAGGTATGGACCTAAACTGACTCAAGGTACGACATCCTATGCGTTCATCAGCGTCACAGACTTTCAAGAGGGGTGATACGATACCCAGAAGGTGTGGCATCACCAGCTCATGAAGAGGCCTCACTTAGCTGAATCACAAATGATCGGTCCCCAGAGTCGACAATCCACCAAACCAGCAACCGTCTCAACCCAAAGGGTTGAAAGTGAAGCCAACCGGATGAACCTCGTCTGAGTGTGGATTTCATGAGACACTAGTGCCTGCAAAGCAAGCACGCACCCACTAATTTCCACTCTAAGTCTATAGTGCACTCAAGCCGGGGTCTGGCTTCTCACTCATCAGAACTCCCATCCCACAACAGCACAGTTAATCATATTATACTGAAAATAAAATGCGGGAAATAAAGTGCGAGAAGTAAATTGCGATAAATAAATGCGACCCAACAAGCAAACATACAAGCGCTAGGATTGACTCTCATAGGGAACCGGAGAACCAGAGATTCTGGGTCCCTTCCCCAGCAGAGTCTCCAGCTGTCGCTTGCGCGAAAATAAGGTGCCGGCACAACAGAAGAGTCGCCACCTTTCGTTATTTATCCCTCAGAGCGGGAAAGGAAACGATCGGAAAAACCTGACGAAAAAAGGGTAAGACAAGGTCATCGCAACCATTGTCTGGGTTCGGGAGTCGGTTACGCAAGGGGAAGGTATTAGCACCCCTCACGTCCGTCGTACTCGACGGGATCCTCGCTTGTTTGTTTACTTGGACGGGTTGGTTTTATTCTATCTACCTATCAAGGCTGGCTGAAAAAGAAAAGAAAAATGACTCGGCAAAGCGTCGCACTTTATGCCTACGTATTCTCATCAGAGAATGAGAAATCAGATTTAACGTAGTTCGGCCTACGAAGGATTATGGGGGGAAGGTAGCTCGCCAAGACATCGCCATCTTGTGCCTACGTACTCTCAACAGGTATGAGAGATCAGAGCTCACGTAGTTCGGGAAACTACGGTTTATTTCCTGTTCTTACGAAAGAAGTGTTTTTTATTGTGTTTGCGATTTCAACCGTACTAGAGACTATGACCTGAGAGTGAATGCGTCGCATGTCACCCAAAGGGTACCATACTAAACATCCAGACTGTGGAAAAGAAACTCTCCCACAATCCTTTCTCAGATAGCTTAAGGCTCGTAACGTACGAAAGAAATCATTCATGATTACTGTATCTTAAACTGTTTCGAGATGAGAAGAGAACAGGCCCAACTAGGAGGGAGACTATCAAGTCCTACTGTTATCATGCCATGGATTCATCCTATGGTTGAGGTTTGAACAGGGAACTCCTAGAAGTTGTCATGCATAGGTTTCAACCTAAAAGTCTATCATCAAATCCTTATCAAAGGAAATGAGAGTCCTAAGAGATCATGTCAATGATACACCAAAACAGACAAAGCATCAGCTTAACAGTAAAATGCATGCAATGCAAGTGAGGGAGGAAATGTGTGTGGGGCTTCAGCCTCCACAAGCTCGTCTCAACCTCAAGCCAGTCATGAAATAACAGTAATCATACTGAAAAATAAACAACATGCTATCAAGCAATAAACAGTAAACTGCAATCATACAGATAAAAGAAATGAAATACCATCAGGCAAACAAACCACATGGGCAGGGGAGCTAGGCTCTACCGAATACCCGCAAGCAAAGCCACGCAATAACAATACAAGCAGAGGGATCAACTCAACCTCTAATGCAATCATGCTCCTAGATTCTACTTATTCTAGATGAACTTATTCTAATGCAACAGACAAATCAAACAAAACACACAATACAGAAAAGAAAAATAGAAGAAAGCCTCAGCTCCTCCAGCAGCAACTCAGTCTTCAGACTTCAATCATCAATTGCTTTCCAGGTATCAACCCTACAATATGAGTATCAACTCATCTTCTCCCTTAAGCTTCAGCTTCTTTGATCAGCTCCACCTTCAGGCTTCACTATCTTCAGGGATATTCAAGTATCAACTTGATCTTCATGCTCTTCAAGCTTCAGTTGGAATGGCAGTCTTCAAGGATTCATCCTCTTCAATAATCTTCAATGAAATCTTCATCTTCATGCTCAGGCTCTGACTGCTCTCAAGACAAATCAAACAGAGAAAAATCACTACTGGATAAGATGGGGGATATTGAACTGCTTATTTGATCACCAAAGGTGACCTATAAGGGTTCAATATCAAGTGAAGGGTTCCCTCAAAAGTTCTACCTCCTAGGTATAGCAGTAATCCCTCCAAAGGAGAGAGGTGTATACCCTGGAAGGACTTTGAATCACAGGGAGGAATGGATGTGAAGAATACTATCCATGTTTGAGAAAGAAATTATCTACATCTAAGCTCTCCCTAATCCTAACCCTAAAACAACAAAGAGAAAAGTAGAACAAGCTCCTCAAGCTCCTCAAGCCTCTTCCAATCTTCTAGTATGCTCCATCAAGCTCCACAAATAGATGCCATGCTCCTCAAACCAAAGGAAAAATCCAAAGCAAAGCAAACCAAACAAAACTTGCCCTAAAGGCCACACAAACAATCATTCAATTCAAAAATCAACCAAAAATAGTATATTATTCTATTAATTCCTAATATAAATGCTAGGGGACCCTACATAACTACCCTTAAGTCCCATATATTCCCCATAGACTAAATTGCCCTATAAAACCTAAATCTAAAATTGTTATTGACCTATATTAAAGTTTTAATCAAATTCTATACTACCTAGAACTACCTAATTAAAACTACCCTAAAAATTATCACAAAATTATGAAATTAATTCATGGGGAACCTAAACCATTCATATAATCATCCTAAAAAAATTGGACTCAAAATCCTAAGGGAACTACCCTAATTAAATCCTACAAATTAGTATACCAACTAAAAGAATTAAAAAAAGCAATTAAAAGTAAAAATGCACAAAAAATATAAAACTGAATTAAACTGGCTATTTTATTATTTTATATTTTTCTAGACAGAAAATGAAAATTGGGAAAAAAAGTCTCATTAAAAAATATGCATTTTTCAATTTTATATGAATTTTTGAAGTTTAATAAAATCTCGGCCGCAGGATGGTCTTCCAAGTCAACAAGTCCACATACAATCAATGGTCTAGATTATGTCTTCAACCTTGGTCCATTTAGGGTTTTAGAATCCATGAAAAAAACAAACTCCATGCGTGAAACTTTCCACCACTTGTTCTCTATCATTTCTCCATCAAATGACACAATCCAAGAACCAAACTTGACTAGAATTTTATGTAGAATCCAACCATGCCTTTGGATTTCGTTGAAACTAACTACATCATGCAAACCGAACCACACAACTCCATGGATCCAAACTTTCTTCAATTTTCGACCATCATAAAACTCAACAATCTTTGTATATAATTAATCCTCATGCTATGCCGATCACAACCAACCAATTCTCATGCATTATCATCCATTAAATCATGTGTTCTACCTCCATTAAGAATCAACCTCCATTAATGAAACCTCACTAATTGGTCTAAAACTCATCCAAACGAATCCCTTAATGGTCTCTAATAGTTTCACAACAAGAACCAATCCTAACCATGCCTAAAACAAAGTGTGGGAAAGATTTTGCATACCTTGACCATACAATGGCAAGTGTTGAAAAGCTTCGAACCAGGCCTTGTGGATCTTCAAGAATGGTCTCTATGTGATGAATAACACTCTCCTTGCACAAGATTTGATGGAGATGACTTGTATCTTCAGATTCAATCCTTTTTGCTCTCTTGCAACTTCACTTGAAAAGCTCCAATTCTTCAACAATGGTGGCTCACTCCAGCATGAACATGTTCAAGGAGGTTTGTAGTGATGATTTGTGGAAGAAAATGGAAGGGTAATGAAGAGAAAAATGGAGTTTCAATACAATTTGCAAAATGGAAAGTTTTGGTTCAAACTCTTTTTTCTACCACCATGAACATCAACAATCACCAACCTTTCACCAATGGGCTTTGTAATCAATATATAGAGATGTTTAGAAGGGTCTAGAATCATCTAGATCAATCTAGATGGAACTTGAAGTTTCTAGGATATGGTATTTGCATTTTACTTCCCACCACATGAGATATCATGACAAAAACCCTATAACTTGAGTAATTAACTTGATTTTCTCCGTAAGTGGTATTTTGGACAAGATACAAAGTTTAAACACCTTGTTTATGAAGCTTTTCTTTGTTTTGACTTGGTGCCCCATTATGCAAGTAAGACTTTTACAAAGCAACTCCAAAATTTAAGCCTCAAATCAAAATTGTGGCTGAACCATTGTTCTTAAAATGTCCTTGGGAGTCAAAATGACCTATCATATGCCATGGTTTGGATTTGGAACTTGGATTTTAGGATTTTCCATTTCACTTGAATTAACTTATGTCCCATTTTTAGGCTATTTTTATCACTTTTTTTTATGAGCCTTTCCAACATCTCATGACCACCCTACTAGCCTTAAAACATCATTCTAAGCAACTTTAATGCTGAAGATTTTTCCATTTGAAGCTTGGAAGTAGGAGATATGGCCGTATGCTTGAAATGACCTATAACTGCCAAATGACCAAAATGCCCTTTGCTTGCCAAAGTCATAATTTGAGTTCTACAAATCCTATCAAGGACTTCTAGTACTCTCTGGAAAGATATGAAGATTCTCTTTAACATTCATGTTGACCAAGAGATCATAGGAATCATCCTACTAGGGCAAAAGTTGTCTGCAAGTTGGGTGACTTTCAAGGACCCAGATTCACATATCTCTGATGACCTGTAATTTGTGAAAACCATAACTTGAGCTCTGCAAATCCTATCAAGGACTTCTACCACTCAAATTAAAGCTAAGAACAAGCTCTACAACATTAATGTTGTGTGGAAGATGAGATGACAATCACATCTTGAGCTAAAACTGCCTGGAAGATAGGGATCAAACTAGGGGATTTTACACTGTCCATCCTTAGAAACCCTAGCTTAAAACTTCCCAAACTCCTCAATCATGATGAGTTGGTCTAGGAATCATCCTTATAACATCTCAATACATCATTCGATGATCACATGGCCCTTGGATTAGGTCTCAACCCTCTCCAAAACATCAGCTGACCTAGGGTTGACCCAGTCAAAACCCTAATTCTACCATTCATGGTTGAATCTTCTGAATTCTTGCATAATGACTTCTCTGGGCTTCGTGATGGCTTTCAAGACATATCATAAACTTTCTCAAAGCTTCAAGTTCATTCTCAAAGTCTCAAAATCATCTGAGGAGCTCCCACAACTCTCAAGCTATGAAGCACACAACCTTGGTTTCAACCAATTCCTCTGAGGATCTCTTGAACTTTCTGATGAAGGTATCAACCTTCAAACACTTGATGGATAAATAATTGTTGGTCAAATTTTGGGGTGCAACAGGATGGAATCCGAGCAACCATAGTTCTCCTAACTAGGGTGAAAGAACTCTTGATTATGACCAAGGTTCCAAAGGGAATAAGTATCCATAACAATGATATTTATGTAGAGTTAACAAACTCTCTAAGTCTAAGTTGAAAGACTAAGTAGGGATTGAATTTAACAAACATCAACAAGGGAAAGGTGAGTACCCATAACAATGGTACACATATAGAGTTAACAAAATTTAGGCCTAAGTTCTAAGTTGTAGGACTCCTAACAAGGTGTGTTAAAGGTTTTGACTTAACAAAGTCAATGGGATGAGGTTCTAAACCTAAAACTAGGTAGAAGGTCCTAATGACTCTAACAAGGTCAAAGAGGTGAGGATAAATGAGCTATCTATGACATTGAGTCAATAGAGAGACTTTTCTTTGGAACAAGGAACACAAGACAAACTTTAGGATGAAAGCTAACAAGCTACATCACTTGGGGAAACTTAACAAATATTAAGCACACACATACATTCAATCAAACATGATGAATATATAGTATCACTATATTATCATCAAACAGGGTGTTAAGCATATGGTATTCAAACATCACGTGATCACACCCTTAAAAAATGTCAAAAAACAAAGTGGTAACAAGAATGCATAGCTCTACAATGTGACAAAATACTTTACATGACTTTACAAATGGCTCAAACATGTCCATATGTACCAAGAAAAACAAAGGAAACAAACCAAAAAGTCAAAGTGGTTCATAAGAAAAACCTAGAAAAGTACATATTTCAAAGATGCATAATAAAAATAAATAATTTTGGAGATTTCTTGATACCACAATAAAATAGACAGCAAGATGAACAAATAGCAAAAACAAGACTTAAAAACATAAAAAATGAGTGAGTTATGATATTTCAAAGTTGTGAAGAAAATAAGTAAAACAAGTCACCAAAAATAAAGGAAACGATCCTCAATGGTGTTGAACACACACCCTTGGTTTCAAGTCTAAAACTTTAACCAACTGAGCCATCTGAATAGCTTGTCAACATAATGCGCGTGCTGGAATAAATGACAGTACCAAGTTAAAAATGCAAAAAAAAAAAAAACACAAAAGGGTGACCACCAAGGGTCGAACCCAGAACAAGGCAAATACATGACACAACAAGGCTATGGTTACGCCACTGGGGTGGCCTGTTACATCCAAACATTATCTACTTCTAAATCTATATATTTTAAAACAACATTAAAATGGCCATCCCAGCTCCATGTCACCTCACCTCAGCTCCCTTCTTCTTCCTTCGCTCTCTCAAAATCTCTCTTTCTCACACGAAAAGCAACAACAACAAAACTTCCATATCCCATAACTCACTCAAAACTCCATGAAATTAAAAAGTACCGAAACCAGTCTTCAAGTATTTTTTGCTAGGAACAATAATATCATAATATCAAGGTCTGAAAACAAACCTAAACTCCACCAATCATAGTCAAACCTCACAACATCAAAATGAACACAAATGAAGAACATCACATAACAACTTATACAATACATGTAAAGATTCAATAACATAACAAATTACAAAAGGAACATTTCTCAAACATAAAACAAACAATGATACGCAAACATAAAGAGTTTGAAGGAGGAGAAAGCTACCTCTTGGAGCTGGTCTAATACCTCTTCAATGATGATTGTAAAGATGCAAACAGATGTTGCTCAACCTCCTTTGGTCTAGAGAGTGGTTGTGAGTGATTGTTTTTCCTAGAAAAGCCTTGTTTCTCAAAACCCGATAGTTGTAGCTTTAATGGTGATAAAAATGGCAGATGACGGAGATGATGTTATAGTTCATATTTGAGGGTTGAAATGAGTTATTTATGGTGTATGGTGAAGGTTTGGGGTGTTTGTTTTTGGTTTACATGAAGGGAAATGGTGGTTGAAAATCTTTTGCAAAAACTGAGGTCTTGGTGTTTTTGCTCGAAGATAGGGTTTTTCTCTCTATTTTTTCTCTGAGTTTCTTCCTCCTTTAATATCGTGTGTCCCTTCTTGGTTAGCCTTTTGTGTTCTTTTAAGTCCAAAAGTTTAAAATTTGTATCTTGTTCAAATTATGTAAGGAAGAGGAAAATGACCTCTCATGGGGTGGCTTGGGTTAGCTTCAAAGGCACAGGTATTGGGCAATGTTCTTGTTATTTTGTGTTCAAAATCCAGCATAAGAAATGAGAGGGAAAGCTCAATGTATTTAGCTGCACAAAGCTCGATTTCCATACTTTCACGTATATGTCAAATATGCTTTTTACATGTCATGTACACAAGGCCTACCTTGGGTATGTTTTGGGATCACAAAGTGATAGGTTTTGATGCTATTAACAAGGTTTTGATGTTGGAAAAAGTCTGCTAAGTTTGGCATAAAAGTTGGTCATGAGACTTGGCAAGTTGGCAAGACATGATCATGTTCATAAGGGTGACTTTGACATAACATAACTACATGGTTCTTGGCTAAAATGGTGAAGTTTTATGCTTTTTGGAAAGATGACATGTAGAGGAACAACTTTGATGTTTTAATGATTTTAAGTTGAAGCTCTCAACATGATGCAAATTGGACATGAAAATTGGTTCAACATTCTAGCCTGGGCAAGCTTGTGCATGACCTGGTCATGACTTAGGCAACTCTCTCAAGTGTTTATGCCTATGTTTGTGATGTCATAACTTGAGCTCTAGAACTCCAATTGAAGAGTTCTTTAGATGCTCGGAAATCTGAGATGGAGGAGAACAAATTTTATGTTTTGCACTTTTATATTTGAATCTTGGAACTATAAAAAAGAAAGCTCGAAAGTTGAGCAAAAACATGAATTGGAAATGCCTTGGCAACTAGGGCAAGTTGCCTAACTTGTGCCCAAAATTACCAAGCTTTGTAATGCCATAACGTTTCACTCCTTGATCCAAATGAGGACTTCTTTATATTCTTAGAAAGCTTATATAAAAGGGAACAACTTTCATGTAGGATGAATTTTGATTTGAGGTCAAGAAACCCATGAGGCCTTGGTTTTAAGTTCTTGCAAAAATGATGCCCTAGGTTTTGCCCTACTTTGACCTCCAATTGAAAACATCATAACTTGAGCTCTAGAAATGATCTTGATGAGTTCTTGGTATCAAAAGAAATATAAAGAGATGATCCATAACTTTCATGTTGATGACCAGCATAAATTACACTTGGAACCATCTTGAATTTGTCCTTGAGAATCACTTTAAATGTTGACTTTTTTACTTAGAAAAATTCATCAAGAATCCATAATTCTCCACATCTCCTGATTTTACTGTTCCAAATTGACTTTTGATGATCCAACCATATGATATCATAGACTAAGGCCTATAAAGCTTAGAGTCGACCATAAAACTCAAGAGTTGACTTTTGTGATGCCTCAGTTGAATTTTGAATCAGATGAAGTCAACACCTCTCCTATTCACTTAGGAAGCTTTTGAATTGGATTTCTTTGGACCAAATGGCCCCTTAGGGACCCATGAAATGTATGAGGAACTCCTTGGTAGATTTATCACTCCCCTCATGATTAATCATGGCTTCCTTCTCTTCTCCATAAAAACCCTAATTTCAACAAAACAAACAAAATACAAAGCCTGATGATTTGGTTAGTGATGCAAGGATGATTGACCTATGATGCTCATGAAAATGTTGATGACATCTAAGGGATAAAATTCGGGGTATGACAGGTGCCCCTATTTAAATAACTTTACCAGATGACGTGAGCGATGAAAATCCTCGTGAAATCGCAGTGAAAGGTATTTAAATATAGAAAACCAAAAATTTTGCCCTTAGATGCAATGCTTATGATAAGGACGACAAAACTATACAAATGCTGACAAGCCATGCTATTATGATGATATGATGATATGCAAACAATGTAAGGAATGCAGACGATAATGAAAGCAAACAAGGATAGAGTCAACACAATGAGTAACCACTCACTAGGGAAAGACAACAACTTTGGGTAAACTGAAATAAACCGGCGAAATCTAAAGTGATCGACCATAGGTTCAGACATGACCAGGATGATATCCTAGAATAAGATTCCCTATTGGAGATAGAATCAAACAACGGTCTCTACTGGGGAAAGGTTGAACAAAGAGTTAATTTTTTTATAAGAGCAACATCAAAACAAAAACGATCTTCTAAAAAGAGACCAGACAAAACCAAAGACTTCCTTAAAGCAAAGAGTTCAAGTGGGATCTTTAAGAAACGACAGGAAAAGTAAAAGATAAGTCTAAAACTGGAATATGCCAAGTGAGTTGGACTTAGAAAACTACCCATAAGATCTGGATTTCATGGGGAATGTAAGTGACGACCAACGATCAAACTAAAACTAAAAAATGACGTTTTAAGGATGTGTCAATTACCATTGGGTTTTCAACAATGCCAGTCACTACTGGACTTTAAAGAATGCCAATTACCATTGGAATTTCAACAATGCCAGTCACTACTGCACTTTAAAGAATGCTAATTACCATTAGACTTTCAATAATGCCAATCACTACTGGACTTTAAAGAATGCTAATTACCATTGGACTTTCAACAATGCCAATCACTACTGGACTTTAAAGAATGCCAATTACCATTGGACTTTCAACAATGCTAGTAACTACTGGACTTTAAAGAAGATTGCTAGTAACTGCTAGACTTCAAGGAGAAAGACTAGTAACAACCAGGAAAATGATATTAACAGCAGATGGAGCCGACTAAAGGTGCTAGTAACAACTAAACTTCAAAGGGGATACAGGTGACAAACTACAACCATAAAATAGAGTCAGTAAAAACTGAGGTAGAGGCATTGGTGGCAACCAAGGACATGAAAAGACGTGTGATACCCATGACAAAGAGACTTATCAAATAAGACAACAAGTAACAAACTGAGATAAAACAAACAACACAAAGGTAACAACCAAAGATCCGGAGGCATGCTAAATGCACATGATATGTCATGATGCAAATGATTAAAGATATGCAAGAACTGACTCTAATGGAAGACAAAGAATTTGGAGACTCAAAGGGGAAAGATAGATAAGCACATCTATCTCGCTGGGGAAGCAAAGAATCACACTGAATTCGAAGATCAAAGGCGTCCGAAGGATCGCTGGGAAATAAACCCACTCTACTTGGGGAAATATAAAAACTTAGGCAAGCTTGCTGAAAATGGCAGTGTAACTTCAATAGAGACACTGGATAACTCCGATGAGGATGAGTCTTCACGCTATCCAAAAACGTATCTCGTAGAGAGTACTGGGGAGACTGTCTTTAATCTGGGTAACCACACACAACCGAAGGAACAACCCAATAAATCAATTTAAACTGGCGTTTCAATGGGGAAATGGCGAGATTGCACATCACAATTTCTGCTACCTTAAGACTTCCTGGGAAATATATGATTTTCACGGAGTCTTTCCACAAATCGAAGCAACTTTATGTTTTGTTAAGTTTTTAAAAACCGTTTTTAAAATTCAAAACCTCTTGCTTTCAAAATCATTATTAACCAATAAATGAAGTTTTGCATAGTAAAGTAAAATAGGGAAAACAGTAAATTGCAAACAAATGAATGGCCCAAAAATTAGATTTTATTCAAGAATGGCAGCTTGCAAATGGCAATGCTCCATGGAGAATATACAATTGAAAATGGCAACAGGGAAAAGTTACATTGAATCTGTTGCACCCCAAAATTTGACCAACTTTTTCTTACATTTGGCTTACGTTTCATTTCATTTTAGCATTTTCATCTGCATGTCATTTAGATCGACTATTTCTCGCATATTGGATTTATCGGGATTACAGCCGCATTGCTCGCGTTTCAGGCGATTCAAACCAGTTTAAGTAATGAGTTTCATGTCCAGATCGAGTGGAGTTTGTTCTCATTCTGGTAGTTCGGTCTATGCTATTAATTTTGGTTGCGTGTCGGTGGTCGCCCTTTTCTGTTTATTTCGCTGCATTCTTGTGATTTTTATTTACTGCTTTAATTTCTTTTCATGGTTTTTATAGAATTCTTAGAAAATAATTTTTTAGAATAGATTTCTATTAGATTTTTTTAGCATAGAATTTTAAATAGGATATAGAATAGAAAATTAGTTAGATTTTTAGAATTTAGCTTTCTAGAAATATAATAGAGTTTATTTAGTTTTTCATTAGAATTTTAATTTAGATTTTTATTAAACTTAGAATTTTAGTTTAGAAAATAGTCTTAGATTTTAATATAGAATTTTATTTTAAGAATAGATGTTAGAATTTTCTTTAGAATTACTTTCTTTTAATTAGAATTATCATAGGATTAGATTTAATAGTTTTTAGAATTATATTAGATTAGTTTAAGTTATTAGAACTTAGGATTAAAATAGATTAATATTAGAATCATGATTAGCTTGATTAGGGTTAGAGTTTATCATTAGTTAGTGTTTATCAGTCATTAATTAGTTCAAAATTTCATATTATTCAAATAAATTGGAGACAAAGCCATGCCACATGTCAGGATGGTAGTATATATACTACTGTTTATTGTCTTCCTCAGGGGAATGACACGAAACCCTAGACCAAGAAAGCTGCGCCGCCCTCCATACTCATCCTCAACCTTTCTTCATATTCCCCAACCGAATCATCATTCTCAACCTTCAACAATATTCAAACAGCCACCATAACCAAACTGAAAACAACACAGATTCACAACATACCATTTTCCTCCATCATTAAAAAGCCAGATCGTTCATCATCGTTCTTCATCCATCACCACGTTCATCTGAAAACCATCTTCATTTTCTAAACTTCAAACTCAAACCCAAAACGACCTCCATTAACATCAAACAACAAACCATTTTTGATGAACCCAGATAAAACCTTCTACAAATCACACCACAAAACCTTCATATCATCAAACCCTTTTCGTTTTTCAACATAACCAACAAACCCTTCTTATTTCCACCGCCATCACCATTGAACCTCAGACGGAACTTTCATTCAACCTTCTTCTGCGAAAACCTCACCGTTTCATCATCATCAAATCTTCCCCTCAATCACTTCAAACAAGCTCCAACCCATCTTCTGAAACCCACATTGAAACACACTTCCATCCAACTTCGAGCCATTAAAACTTCACCTCCATTTTCTGTCCAAACCTCACCATCATCATTTCTAAAACAACCCAGAAACTTCACCTTCAACTCATCGAACAACACCACAGCCTCGCCGGAAACAAAGCGAAAATCACCTTAAATCACCTTTAGCAAACCCATTCGCGACCCACTTTCCACAAAATTCCAAAACCCACCTCCATTGTTCTGCAACCATTAACCAAACCCAAACAAAACTTCATCTTCTCCGACCCAGAAAATCATCATCCCGCGAAACCCATTTTTCCTCTTCCATCCAACACTTTGACCATCTCTTCAAACCTCAACGAAGCCAACAAGCAGAATGAGAATCTTGGTCACACGTAGGGATGAGGGCGAGGTAGAGCAGTTGTTGTTTTGTGAGAGAGAAAGAGTGGTAACAGTTTGAGAGAGAATTTGATTTGAGTTTAGGGATTTGGAGAGGAGATTGTGTTTGGAAATCAGAAGAAAAAGTCTGCTGCTGTTGTTGGGCCGGGAAGCCCATTTAGTTTGTGCGGATTGTTGTACCCTAAAATTTGACCAACCTTTTCTTTATCTGGTTTATGTTTCACTACATTGTTCTAGCATTTGCATTTCATCGCATAACATTTATTTTGACAGGGGATCAAGGCACGTCCGTGACTTAAGTTCCATTTTAGGGGCACAGCAATGAACGACGAGTGTCAGAGACCCTGAAATTTATTTTGCCCTGGAGGTCGGGCGACCCTTTCCCATTTTTGTTTTGTAGGTACAGAAGCAGCATTCAGGCTACATTCAGCACTCTCATGACCATAGCTTTCAGAAAAAAGACTTTCAGGAGTTGAGCAGAGCCCCAAACGGTAAGAAGCGGGCAAACATGCATGTTTCCCACCAAAAGGCGCCAAAAGTCAAAATTCACAAGCGTTAATCGGTTAACGCATATGGTTAACCGATTAACCACTTGAAAAATAGTCCAGATTCAAAAATTCAGCAGTGTTAATCAGTTAACGCATATGGTTAACCGATTAACCAAAGAAGATTTTGCCTTGTACATGAAGTTTCAAGCAAATTGCACTTAGGGGCCCATTTTGATCATTTGAAATTCAAATTTCACAGGAGGGAAGGATCTAGAACCTTGTAATTTTCAGAATTCCCCGCAAAAGCCCAATCCATATTCCAAACCTAACTTTCCAACCCTACTTGCTTTGGACCCAACCCTAAGTAGTATTTAAAGGGTTTCTTTCCAAACCTCACAGTCCTAATCCTCATAATCCACTTTTTAGAACTCACGCTCTAAAAATTCCCAACTCTCTCCATTTCCCAAAACCCTCACTCAAAGCTCTTCATTCTTTGAGATCATCGATTCTTCATCGGAATCCTTGATCTCTTGAGTTGTAACCTTCATCCGTAATCATCACCGGATCCACTTCTTGGAGGAAAAAATCGGTTTGGATCTCGAAGTTCTTCAAGGTTTCTTGCTTGGGTCTATACATCCGAGGCGAATCAACAATCACCGGATCAATTCTCCAATCCGAAGGTTGGAACCCTAAACCTGTTGCAATTCTGAGTTTGTTTGCATTAAATGTAGTAACATTCATATTTTTATTTGTGGTTGATTTGATCCATTTGATTTGTATCTTGTTGTTCAAATATGTTTACATGTCCATTAGATCACTAGTTTATGGTTTAATTTCGTGCATAATTAATCATGAGATCATATGGATATTTGCTTAAGTGATAAGTGCTGAAAAAGTGCTTTTTTCCTGCTGTTTTTTACCTCTGGAACAGTGTTAATCGGTTAACCTATATGGTTAATCGATTAACCAACACAAACTTTCAAATTTTCAAGCATTTTTCAATGGTTAATCGATTAACCCCTGACGTTAATCGATTAACACTGTAATAGTGGGACTGTTTTGCTGTTTTTTCATGATTGTTTTGGTATCGTTTCACTTCGAATCCTCATGGATCGTTATGATGCATTAGGAGTGAAATATTTTGGATATATGTCACTGGTCTTGATTGTTTAATCATGATCGACACGTGCTCATCGGTTTCCGTTCAGGTGCACACTTATGTGTTGTCGTTCAAAATGATGCATTCTTGTTTTCTTTGTTTGCTTTGATGTTGTGCTTGGGCACACTTTTCCCATATTCCCTGTTGTCCTATGACCTTGGAGTGTCATTTAAGGTGGTTTGGTCCCTCCTTAGGAGTAACCTGAAGCTTGCCTAAAGTGGTGAATCCTCGAGGACTTTCCTTCGTGTCTTGCCTACTTTCTTTTCTGCTGTTTTCTGCTTGTTTCAATGTATCTCTTTGCATTTTCATGTGCACGCTTGAGGTCGAGATGTGCTTGTGGAGGCTACTGCTCCACACTATTTTCATCCCTCACTTTCATTCTATTTGTGCATTCTATGTTTGCATCCTTGCATTCACATATTTTCCTTCCTCTTTTCCTTCTTTGTCCGTGTTCCCTTAGGATCTCTAATCTCCTTGTTTAAGGATGATTATGATAGACTTTAGGATCTAAGCCATGCATGATAACATTAGGTAGATATTTCTATTTTGTAATCCCAACTTTAGGAGCACATTACATGACAACATTAAGGTTGAGTAGTTTCCCCTTAGAGTTTGTGTCTTCTCTTCTCATCTCGAAACTTCTTAAAACACTTAATAAAGAACGACAAGTGTTATATGCTACGAGCCTTAAGCTACTTGGGGAATGGTGATTGAGTGGTTACCTCTCAATTACCTAGAGTTTCTAGTGTACATCCTTAGGAAGCTATGCGACGCATTCGTTCCCGAGTCACAAGTCTTTAGTGCAACATGAGTTACCAACGAAAAGCTAAAAAATGCTTCTTCTCTAAAAGGCTTCAAACAAACTTCAAACCTTTTGTGTCCCTTTGGGACCCTTAATTCAGGAAAACCTTTTCATAAACAAAAGTGTTGTTAACTCTTAGTTCTATCGCAAATGCTAACGCCTAAGTCTCTAATGGTCGAGCTGCATACACCAAACTGCTAGAACTGTCCGTTAACCTTACTCGGTCAAAACACTTGAACCAACCTGTGGTCGTGTCAGCCCGAACTACGTTTGCTCTGATTTCTCATAGCAGACGAGGATACGTAGGCATAAGATGCGATGTCTTAGCGAGCAACCTTCCCCCCTTTAGCCGTAGTTAGCCGAACTACGTTGACTCTGACTTTCCCATTGCACAAGGGAATACGTAGGCCCAGAGAAGCGATGCTCTGTCGAGTCCCTTTTTCTCTTTCTTTTCCCTTTGTCTGTAAGTCTTTAGCGTAGATAGTTCAACACACCCTTTAGAAAGATAACAAGTGTGGATCCCGTCGAGTACAATGGACGTGAGGGGTGCTCATACCTTCCCCTTGCGTAACTGACTCCCGAACCCAGGACTTGGTTGCGATGATCTCGTCTTTTCCCGTTCTCGTTAGGTTTTTTCCGATCGTTTCCTTTCCCTCCTTTGGGATAACGATAGGTGGTGACTCTATTAGTCATGGCCGGCCTCCCCTTTTTTCGCGGTAGCGGCAGCTGGCGACTCTGCTGGGGACTCCAACGGTTCCCTATGCGAGTCAATCCTAGCGCTTGTTTGTCTTTATTTTTGGTGTTATATATGTGTGTTTTATCTTTATTTACTTCCGCATTTTTATTTTCCGCATTATATCATTATTGTTGTGCTGTGGGGAGGGGAGTTCCATTGAGAGATAAGCCAAACCCAGGCTTGAGTACATACCTAGCATTAGTAGTGGAGAGTAGTGGGCGGACCTGTTTGCTTAGCAGACACAGTTCCCTACGAAATTCACACTCAGACGAGATTCTCTTTGACGAGTTCCTTTCCGATCCTTAGGATCCAACTGGAATTTGGATTTAAGGGTTGTCGACTCTGGGAACCGATCATTTGGGATTCAGCTAAGTGAGGCTGCTTCAAGAGATGATGATGCCACACCTTCTGGGTATCGTATCATCGTTTCTTGAAAGTCTATGACGCTGATGAACGCATAGGATGCCAAACCTTGTCAGTGGATAGGTCCATACCTGTGAGTGGGTGGGTTATGCAGGAAACTCTGACCTCCAGACTACCCAGTTCTTGACAGTGTGAACTAGTGTTCATGGTACCGAGGGGTTCTTATGTCAGTGACTTGTCAGTACTAGAGCGAAGCGGCGGTTCTTCTCAAGCTACAGCACATCAAGCTTGATCCTCTGTTGCATTGCATTCGCATTTGCATTCTCATTTTCATCTCTTCATTAACATGTATTTATGATTGAAGGTGTATATTTCCCTCCTGATTCTAGTGGTCCTGTTTTTCGTTCTTGACATGGAGCCTTTGAAAAGGACAGTTGCTTACAGGTTTCCTACCCCAGACGTCAGTTCTTTGAGGAGTTTGATTGCCATGGCCGATGGGAAGGTAATGGAAGATTTTAGACAAGCTTATGGGAGACTGGTGTTGCACCCCAAAATTTGACCAACCGGGTCTCGTATCTGGCTCGAGGTTTCGACGCATAATCGCATTCGCATCTGCATATTGCATACAGTGCATTTTTCCATTTGTTTTGATTTTATTGGGATCACAGCTCTCGTCTCGTGTTTCAGGTGTTTTTTATCAGTTTAGATAGGTAGAATCGTATTTTTGGGATATTTCGGTGCCCGTTAATATTTTACCGGCTATTTTGGTGCGCTCTCGCAGTGTTACGTGTCGTTCGGTGCTATTTTTGTTCCTCTGGGAATTATTGTGATTTTTCTGGGTTTTATTGGCTATTTTTAGGGTTTAAATAGATTTTTAATCATTTTAGGATAATATAGAATTTTATAGAAATAAATAGCATTTCTCATTTTAGAATATTAATGGTTTTTTTAAATAGGTTTAAATCATTTTTTAGAATTTTAATAGAATTTAAATAGTTTTAATAGCTTTTAAAATCATTTTTAGATTAGTAGTAAATTTTCCTTTAGCATATTAAATAGAATAATAGAATTTAAATAGATAGAATAATATAGTTTTTTCCTTAATCATAGATTTTCTTTTGAAGAAATAATATAGTTGTTTTATATAGAAGTTTAAGGGAGTTAATTGGTTTTAGAGATTTAATAGATCTTAATTGTTAGAATAATATTAGGGTTATTTTAGAGTTAATTTTTTAGATTAATTAGCCTTTAATCCATTCATTAATCCTGAACATTAGTATTAATTCAGAGTTTAAGTAGTTAATTAACCTTCGTTTTTGTTGAGCCAATTTAATCCATCAGCTTTAATCCATTGATTAACCATTTTATGCAGTTTTTTGGATTTTCTTAATGATTTTCGTTGGGCCCATTCATCAGCAGGCCCAGAGTTGTTTTTGTCCAAGTTTCCAGAATAAGTCCAGTTTTGTCCAGTAATTTCCAGCGAAATCTAGAAGCTTCCAGCAATTGCATGTGATATAAAGTCTCAGCGCCACGTGTATGAAAGAGGAGGACCCCACGTTTTCCTTCAGAATCACGTCACCTCACTACTCATATTCCCTCTCTCTCTGCCACGCATCACCACGTGGCGCGCATGCCTTCACCGTCCCCACTCGCATTGCCACACGTAAGCTCCATTAGTCCTCGCCTGAAGCTCTCCCCGGCCGGCATGCATGGCCGGCGGCAACCATAACGGCAGCCCTAACAACCCTCCGACCACCGTTTACATCGCCGGAGAACGCCAAATCTCCAGAATCCGACCAATCTTCATCTCTCACCTCCTTCCTCCATCTTCTCCGGTCACCATCAACAACTTTTTCCGGCGAGTTCTTCATCCATTCATCTTCCACGATCAACAAAATCCGGAAACGATCATCATCAGCATAGATCTTCATCCAACCGTTCGCCAAGAACCACTTCCCAGAAACTGCTTCATCATCATCATCACGTTCATCCCTGAGAACACGCCTCCGATCTTCATCAAGTTTCCAGAAATTCAACAGATCCATCAAGATCTCCAAAGACCTAAACGTTTTCATTCAAGAACGTTCATCTTCAGTTTTCTCCAGAAACGTCCAACTGCCTTCAGATCCTTCAGATCCAATGTTCATCATCAGCGAGCGATCTTCATGGATCTTCACCTTCGCTCATCGAATCTCCAAGAACCTTCAAAAAGTTCTTCGTCATATTTTCTCAAAGAATCATCAAGTGTTCAACAAGTTTTCCAGAATTTCGTTCATCAAACATTCACTGAACATCTTCATCAACACCATCAATATAGATCCATTCGTCCATTTCCAGGGTTTGTCTTCAACGATCTTTGTTCAGATGTCAAGATACATTCCAGAACCTTCAACGATCTTCTTCAAAGTTCGTCGTTCTTGCAAGAACATCACAGGTTCTTCTTCAACAAACCCAGAACCTTCAAGAACCTCGTCACCATCAGAAATTCCAAATAATTTTTTCTTTTGATGTTTCTGGAGTTGGTTTGTGAAAGAGATATGGAGAGAGAGAGGGATCTGAGCAAGGGGAAACGAGAAAGACATGAGAGAGTGAGAGAAGTGAGGGACGGCGCCGTTTGGGGTAGGTGAACAGTAAGAGGAGAGTAAAGGGAATTAGGGTTTCTTTTCTGCTGAAGTGGAAGTGGATTGGCTCGTGGGCCTTGGGCCCAGTGCATTTTTCACCTACACCTCCGTTTTGCCCAATTTCCCCCTCCCACGTTTTTCTGGCTGAGGCCAGCAAATGGGCTGGGCCCAGTTACAGTTTTTTTTATTTTCTTTTCTTTTAAGCCCCCTGTAATAAATAGATTACACCCCCTCCCCTCTTTTGTATTTTTTTTCTTTATTCTTTTATTATTTTCTTTTGTGTTGAGATTTTAAAAATAGAAAAAGAATATGAAAAGAAAGAGGAGAAAAATATATGAAAAAATACATAGAAAAATATGGAAGAATATGTTGAAAGAAAAGAGGAGAAAATAGTTGAAAAGAAAAGAAGGAAAAAAGGAAAAAATATTAAAGTAGACTTAATATTTTTTTAAAGCGCATTTTCTTTTAGGATATATCTTCATAGAGATTATTTTTACGGTTTTAGGGATAGTTTAGAAGCCCACTTGTTAGGGGGCTATTTTCCATTCGATTTTTCAGGATAGGATAGGATAGTATTTCCTAGGAGATTTATTTTCAGTATTCACTCATTGTAATCATTTTTCAGAATGTTAATAAAACGAGATTTGAGCTGTGGTCCCGATAGTAGCCGAACTACAGCTGCTCTGATTCCTCGTACCAGACGAGGATATGTAGGCATAGGATGCGATATCCTAGCGAGCACACTAACAACTGACTTTCTGTTCTCTCGCTGCTGTGCGATCGAGACTTTTCCCACTGACGACTAATTGTTCCCCTTTTTCTCTCTTGCCCAAGTGCATTTGAGACCAAGCTGTAGTTTTGCCCATAGGTTCCCGACCTTTGAAACCAGTTGTTTTTCTCACTGCTGTGTGAGAACGCCCTGTTTAGCCGTAGTTAGCCTGAACTACGTAAAGCTCTGATCTTCCATGCAGCGTGGAAGTACGTAGGCACAAGACGCGAGGTCTTGGCGAGCCATTTTCCCTGTAGTCCCGAACTACGTTGACTCTGACTTTCTCTCTTGAGAATACGTAGGCATAGAGTGCGACGCTCTATCGAGTCAATTCCCTTCCGTTTAGATTTAGCAGCCGTAGATAGATTGTTTTGCATCCTTTAGACAACCCAAGCAAGCGTGGATCCCGTCGAGTACGACGGACGTGAGGGGTGCTAATACCTTCCCCTTGCGTAACCGACTCCCGAACCCAGACAATGGTTGCGACGACCTTGTCTTACCCTTATTCGTCAGGTTTTTCCGATCGTTTCCTTTCCCTCCGTTGGGATAAATAACGCACGGTGGCGACTCTTCTGTCAGTCGGCGCCGATTTTCGCAGTAGCGACTCTGCTGGGGACTTGATAGTTTCCTAGGGATCCAACGTCCCGAAAGTGAGTCAATTTTGGGATCCAACGTCCCCTAAGAGAGAGTCAATCCTAGCGCTTGTTTGCTTGGCTATTGGGGCTTATTTATCGATATTATCTGTTGCTATTTGGGTGTTACGGGTGTTCTATGATTGAGTGAGAAGCCGGACCGGGGCTTAAGTACACACCTAGATATAGTTGCGGAGAAGTAGTAGACGAACCTGTCTGCTGAGCAGGCACAGTTCCCTACGAAAATCTGCGCTCAGACGAGGTTCTCGCAGAGGTGCTCCTTTCCGGTCCTGAGGATCTGAGGGGAGTCCAACGTGAGGATTGTCGACTCTGGGAACCGATCATTTGGAAGTTAGCTAAGTGAGGCCTCTTCAGGACTCGATGATGCCACTCCTTCTGGGAATCGTATCGTCAGTTCTGAAAGTCTGTGACGCTGACGACCGCATAGGATGCCGTACCTTGTCAGATATAGGTCCACAACTGTGAGTGGGGGGGTTTTTTGTGCAGGAAACTTGACTTCCAACCTACCCGTTATTCTGGTCTTCTCTTCAGAGCAACCGTACTCCGTCAGCAGTGCAGCAGTATTTAGATTGTGTGGGGGCTGTGATCCCGTGTTTGTTGCATTGCATTGCATTTGCATAGGCATCTTCGCATCATATTGCATGTCATTCGCCAGCTAGTCAGAGCTCTTATCCAGCCGTTATTTTGATTCTGAAGGTGAATATTGAAGACGACCAAGAGGTTGAAGCAGATTTAAAGTAGATTTGAGCAGAATCGAGCATCGAAGTCAGCTGAAGACCATTGGTAGCTATGTCAGAGAGCAGCTTCCAGTTTGTTGATACCTTGTCAGGTTTCACCATGACGTCCAATCCTCTTTATGGATCTCCGCACGACGAAGACTTTCCGCAAGTAAACAACCTTACTACAGCTCAGCTTGTGCAGCCATCTGTTGAGGACCAAGGTCTGCGTGAGCAGTTTGTTGCCCGAGGTGAACGTTCTCCTTCTGTTGATGTCTCAGACTACCAGGGTTTTGCCTTCCCTGTGCCAAAGCCCCGAAGAGAGGTCCCGACAGCAAAGAATGAAGACCCATTAGCTCCCGTGTATGCTGAAAGGTTTCGTGCATTAGATGAGAGATTCAAAGCCTTGAAAGGTAAAGACGCTGTTACTCCTAGTGCTGCAGATATGTGTCTGGTTCATGGCCTAATGTTACCTCCGAAGTTCAGAATGCCGAGGTTTGAAAGGTACAAAGGAGATAGTTGCCCGAAGCAACATTTGGTGATGTTCTGCCGAAGAATGACTTCATTTATGCACAACGACAAGCTGATGATTCATTGCTTTCAAGATAGTCTGACTAGGGCACCTCTGAGTTGGTATATGCAGTTAGAGCGTGATCAGATCCGATCATGGATGGACTTAGCCAATGCCTTTCTGAAGCAGTACGACTATAATCTTGACGAAGCTCCTACTCGCGTGCAACTGCAAGAATTGTCTCAAGGGAACAATGAATCTTTCAGAAAGTATGTTCAGAGATGGAGAGAATTTTCTGGTAGAGTGCAACCACCGCTCCTAGACCAAGAGCTGAAAGGCATGTTCGTAAACTCCTTGCAGAGCCCGTACTTCGAAAGAATGTTTGAAACCGCACCAAATTTCTCCGAGTTGGTAAGGACGGGAGAGCGCATCGAGTATGGTGTAAAGACTGGAAGAATCCCGAATGTTTCAAGAGGTCAGGCCAGTGAAACTGAATCTCTCTATAGCTCTCAATCTGAAGATGACACTATGATCAATGCGGTCCTGACAGATGTTGGATATCCTCAAGTCGAATCGGTGAAATCTGTTGGTTCTCCGTCTTCTCAGTGGTCAGTATCTTCTGTGTCTCGTTATTCTGGACAGACAACTGTGCCTGGGGCACCCCATCGGGAACCTTATGTCGTTCCTCTTGCAAGTCCACGAGCCCGTGGCCGAGGTTATCAGAATCAGCGTCAGAATCAGAACCGACCTCGTAACAACTTGGAACGAAGGAACGCTCCTTTCCATCCAGTACCTGTGCCGTATAGCCATATTCTTCCGCGTTTGATTCAGAATTCTTTGGTGGAACCAAAAGCTCTCAAGCCCGTGCCAGAGCCTTACCCTCCAGGATACAATCCCCACGCTCAGTGTGGTTATCATGGTGGATCTCCAGGGCATTCAACTGAAGATTGCAAAGCTTTCCAGGCAAAAGTGCAGCAGTTAATCGACAAAGGGTGCATTTCCTTTCCAGATGGAGTTTTGTTGGTGCATGACAACCCCTCAGCTGTCTGAGCTCGCAGATTCAGAAGGGTTATTTCCAGAAGCCGGTGGTTCAGACAGGCAGGCGCCTCAGCATTTGGCAGTCCTCAGACTTTTATATCATTTGTAGTTTCTTTTTAGTTACTACTTGCTTTTAAACATTGTATGTTTCGAATGGTGATAATAATGAAGTGACTATGCATTTTTCTGAATTAATCATGTCGTTGTCGCTCATTTACTGCATTGCACTGACACTTGCATTTTATTCACTCCACTTTATCATCATGACTAGCAAAGATCGGAGGGAGGATGATGAAAATAAATACTCATAACCAATGATCGTATTGCTTTCAGATAAAACCCTGTCGATGACGTACAAGGCATTGTTTCAAATCCCCCAAACACTGGAGATATAAGGAGTTAGTCCCTTGTTAACCACTTCGAGCCAGGGAGTAGAAGTTTTTTGTTCGGACTGTTAAACCCTCACATCTTAACCCGGGGCAGGGTAGTTGTCAGTTAGCTTGACCGAGCGTTCAAGTGTTATAGAGGAGTGTTGTCCTTCGAGGACCAATCACATCATATTCCTCGCCAGAGGTCGTACCTCATCAACCACAATGGTTAAACCTCACCAATCAGGAGTGAGACAGTTACAATCCTTTCGGAGCAATCAAGACAACCAGTGTCACACGACTTTGTTCCAAAAGCCCGCTAAGTAAAAAGAAAGAAAAGCTAAGAAAGCTAATACTTAGGCAAAAATTAGGGCATCCCGCTGGACTTCAAAAGAAATCGAAAAAATCGAAAAGAACTCAAAATGAGTCAGTCCAGGCAAAAATTAGGGAATCAAAAGAATGAAAAAGAGGGATTAAAAAGAAAATTTTCCCCAGCAAGTCACAAAGTCGTGTACACAGACACCGAAAGCGAAGAAGGAGTAACTATCACTCGGGAAAAAACCCTATGAGTTTCTTAGTTATGGTTCTTACCATTCAACATACCTCTCGAAGAGGCGAGCGCTTGTGCCAAGTTAACTGAACTTTAGGATCGGAGATCATCACGTAGGAGGGGTGGGTACAAATCATAATTTAAGCCGAATATCCTTTGTTTCACGAACCGTGAACCCGACCACGATACAACCCTTAAAAGACCTAATTGAGGTAAGGTTATTCTGAAAGCGCATTACGATAAGGTTGAGTAACCTGACTCCTTCTTGACTTGCTAGTCGCATCCTTGTTGTATTTTTCACTGACCACGTAAGCACTACGTTTGAACTTTGGTTCATTCGTCACTCATAATCGTTGCATGTAAATGAGTGACAGCTCAAAATTTTTTCAAAATCTGCATAACCACTGCATTAAGATTACCATTCGTGAATAGACAGTTTTAATTGCAGGTTAGTAGTTGGCATGAAAGAAATTCCACCAGGGAATAATCAAGCAGGACTGAGTAATTCAGCAGTCTGAACCAGAATGGTGTATGTTGTGAAGACCTTTGAATCAGGGGCATTGACGTCCAGCAAGTTCAGAATCAGTAGTCTGAGGACAAGTCCCGAAGCTTCAGTTGATCAGGGGCAGTTTATTTGAGAAGCGGTTGATCAGAATGAATCTTCTCGAGAGCCAATCAAGGGCAGTTATGCAGAACTTTGAGATTTGAAAGATACTTCAGGTGGATAACCAGATCGGGTTAAGTCGCTAGAACGCTCATTCAGGGGCAAGTCATCGCAGAGAATGTTGAAATCAACTGGGTTGTTAGGTGTTTAATTGGAGATTGAATCCTTTTGTCGTACAGATACCGGGGCAAGTAATCTCGGAGTCGTCTCGTAGCAAGCTGTTCAGAGCAAGCACTCCCAAGAGTCAGATTGGGGCAAGTTGAATTGTACTAGGGCAAGTTGTTCAAGCCAGTCTTGTTATCCCCAGCTGAGTGTACCGGGGCAAGTTGTTCAAGCCAGTTTGTTTATCCCCAGCCGGAGTTGAGTATCGGGGAATCGTGTCAATACCCTTATCAAAAACCTTAACGTTCCGAAAAAGGCCTTGTTGTCGTTGGATCATTGACCTGCAGTTTAAACCTGTTACGTGTCAGTAACCAGTCGTTTCCAAAGTCCAGTTCTCGCCTGGCAAACCGGTAACCAGTTCTCGTCTGGCCCACCTTTCGTAAGCATTAGTTCCCGTCTGGTGTAGTTTATTGCAACCAGTTCTCGTCTGGTCACCGTTTCTTCAAGTGTTGTATCAGTTCTCGTCTGGTACATGTCGTTGCTAAATCAATTCTCGTCCGATAACCTATTTCCCTATCAGTTCTCGTCTGGTAGTCTATCCTCTGGATGCTAGTTCTCGTCTAGTATTTCCCACATCTTCCACCGTGTACATAGTCTATGTTTATCCTAAACCAGAAGAATAAAAAACCTAAAGGTATCTGACACAGTAATTCCCAATGACTCGCATGTTGTCATGTTCCCCGATACGAAGCTCGACGGATGCCAGCGCTCCGAGTAATGTTTGAATTCCTTGTGGATGTTGTTAAATCAGAATTGCCACTCTTCAGTAGATGAAAGTTGCTTATTATCCCCGGAAGAGTCGAGATCGTATTTTACCCCGTATCAGAGTAGGATCAGAAGGATCCTCAGCAGATTAAGATCGACATCCTTGATAGTAGGGGCATTTCCAGCAGTGTGCCGCGCGCAATCAACCTCAGTTTGGGTCAATCCCCGCAGAGTACAATCAGTTGTCAATGGTTTGAAGGAAGCATCCCCAAGCAGAGTTGTTTTCTTTCCCCAGTAAAGTCACCGAAGCAGGATTCTTTCCCCAGCACCGGGTCACAAGTGCAGGTTTCGCAAGAAGTTGTTCGTACACCGGATTATGCAGTCCCAGACTGAAGTCTCCAGCGGGATTGAGATTCCCCACCAGAGCCGTGCTCTCTCCCGAAGTTGGATGATTCCCTCTTCCCCAGTAGAGTGTTGGAACAGCTGATGCTATATTTCCCCAGAGTCGTACTCTCTCCAGCGAAGCAGAATGACTTCTCCTTCCTCAGCCGAGTTTGCAGATGTCCAAGAGAGCCGAGTCCTTGGAAGTTGATCAGACCATGTTTTCCCCAGTGGAGTGTGGAGCAGCTGAAGTTGTTTCCCCACAGAGTTGTTATCCCCAGAAGAGTAGCCATGACGGCCACGCAGTTTACGCTCGCGATTGATATCAGCAGGTCCAGGTTCTCGTAGAGCTTCGGTCCCCCACAGCAGATCAACTGAAGTTGTTTTCCCTGCGACAATCAACAGAAGATCAATTCCCCAGGCAGAGTCCGATTGATATTGGCGTGTCTACGTTCTCCTCAGCGGGATGCTTCCCCTACCTGAGTAGTGCTTTCTCCTTGACAGGAGAATTTCCCCCTCGGCATTTATTTTACTGACGGGATCGCATCACTGTGCATGACTGCATAGCATTTAACATTGCATAACATTGTACATGATTGCATAGCATTGTACATGATTGCATAGCATTTAGCATAAAACGCATAGCATTCCCACCGTGTGGGGCATGGCGCAGAAGCATACGCATCATAAGCATGATCTAGGCTACTATCATTCTTGTCTTACAGGTGATCCACCAAGAGACCAGTTGCTCAGGATGATTCCTGATATTCTCCCCAACAAGGTTGTTTTCTTAGATGATTCTTAAAGACCCCGGTGTAATCCCCACAATCGCTCGCTCAAGATGATTTTTGAGATCCCCAGCGAAGTCTTCAGTTCAAGACGATTCTTGAATTCCTCAGCAGGGCCGTTTGCTTAAGATGATTCTTAAGACCTCAGCGCAGTTTCCCGAGTTGTTCGCCTAGTATGATGCTTGAGCTCCCCAGTAGTGTCCCCAGCAAGAGTTGCCCAGGAAGATTCCTGGAATACCCAGCAGAATAAAAGTCTCCAGAATGGTTATCGGTTCAGGATGATTCTTGAAGGTGCCCGACGAAGTTGTTTGTTCAAAATGATTCTTGAAGTCCTTAGCAGCGTGATATGTCTGCTCCAACAGTGATGTCTAATCTGAAGATTGACTTCGTAAACGCCTGAGGGCGGTATCAGAAGGTTCCTGTGGGTTCGGAGTTCCTCGTTGATGAATCAACGTGTGGCTGAAGACAAGGTTCCAAAGCTTGTAGATATAGCAAAGTGATCCGTGTTGGCCTGAAGACCAAGTCAGTTGTCCTGAGGTGATGATTGATTGCGATCAAGTGAATGATATTTCTTCTGACTGAAGTCGAAGATGTTTCTCCAGCTGAAGCGGAGTTTTGCCTGAAGGCAAAGTGTTTGAATCCCCGTAGAGTCATGAATGGCTCAGGATACCATTTCTCTGACTGAAGTCATAGATTTCCCCAAGCTGATGCGAAGGTGCCTAAGGGCAAGGTTATCCCCAAGGTCATGAATGACCAAGGATTCATTTTTCGGACTGAAGGCCGAAGTATATCCCTGACTGAAGTCACTGATACTCTATAGCAGGGGCGGAGTTGCCTGAAGGCAGATCCATGTATCCTTGAAGGCCAAGGACCATTTCTTCGGACTGAAGTCAAAGATACCTCCTGCAGAGTTGCCGACAGGCAAAAGTTTACATCCTTGAAGGCCAAGGATGCTTATCTTCAGAAATACTTGAAGGTTTTTTCTAGCTGAAGCTGGAAGTGGCCAGGGGCTAGGGTTTCAAATATCTTTAATGTTGAAGTTCTACGGTGAACTCAGTTGTGCAGCAGTATTCCGATGTTCGTTATGGTTCTGAGGGTGAACCCCAGATCAGAGTGTGCTCGGTTAAGTCTCTCATTCACGACGAAGTAGTTTCAAATACGCAAGTGTACCCTCTGTTCCACTTACCAGGGGTGAACCCCAGGTCATAGGTTGAATGTGTTCGACGGCGAGGTCGGATGTTTTGACGGCGAGGTCAGATTAGGTTTGTTTTGACGGCGAGGTCAGGTTATGTTGGTTCCCGGCGGCGATGTTGGAAGATTATGTTCGACAGCGATGTCAGACCCTTTAAATCCCCAGCAGAGATGATGTTTGTACGACGGTGATGTCGAGTGTCTCTCAGAGCGATGTTTGTTTCCGACGGCGATGTCAGACTCAGTTTTCCAGCGGCGATGTTGGATGTGTCAGTTAATTCAGTTCTCCAGCGGTGATGTTGGATGGTTCGTTCTCCAGCGGCGATGTTGGGTATTTTGGTGATTCAGGTCCTTTAGTTCTCCAGCGGCGATGCAGGGTATTTTATCAGATTTAGTTCTCCAGCGGCGATGTTGGGTGTTCCTCAGAATTTTGTCTGCTTCTGACGGTGATGTCAGGCGGTTTAGTCTTCCAACGGCGATGTTGGGCATGTCAAGTTGATCCAGTCTTCTAACGGCGATGTTAGGTGATGCAGATCCTTCAGTTCTCCAGCGGTGATGTTGGATGGTTCGTTCTCCAGCGACGATGTTGGGTGTTTTGGTTGCCTGAAGGCAATGTCAGAAGAAGTTAATGTGGATAACTGACGGTGATGTTAGATCAGTATTTCCCCAGCTAGTTGCCGTGCAGCTAGTATTGAAGTATTCAAAGATTTATTCTCCGCAGAGTATCGTGTGCTCGTGTAGTTGGCAAATTTTCGGGTTTACCGGTATTCAACCGTCTCGCACCTTGATTGGCTGAGAGCCGTTCGCTCCTCACCCAGTCAGGTCCAAGCCGCTTGAATAGGGGCAGCTGTTGCACCCCAAAATTTGACCAACCGGGTCTCGTATCTGGCTCGAGGTTTCGACGCATAATCGCATTCGCATCTGCATATTGCATACAGTGCATTTTTCCATTTGTTTTGATTTTATTGGGATCACAGCTCTCGTCTCGTGTTTCAGGTGTTTTTTATCAGTTTAGATAGGTAGAATCGTATTTTTGGGATATTTCGGTGCCCGTTTATATTTTACCGGCTATTTTGGTGCGCTCTCGCAGTCTTACGTGTCGTTCGGTGCTATTTTTGTTCCTCTGGGAATTATTGTGATTTTTCTAGGTTTTATTGGCTATTTTTAGGGTTTAAATAGATTTTTAATCATTTTAGGATAATATAGAATTTTATAGAAATAAATAGCATTTCTCATTTTAGAATATTAATGGTTTTTTTAAATAGGTTTAAATCATTTTTTAGAATTTTAATAGAATTTAAATAGTTTTAATAGCTTTTAAAATTATTTTTAGATTAGTAGTAAATTTTCCTTTAGCATATTAAATAGAATAATAGAATTTAAATAGATAGAATAATATAGTTTTTTCCTTAATCATAGATTTTCTTTTGAAGAAATAATATAGTTGTTTTATATAGAAGTTTAAGGGAGTTAATTGGTTTTAGAGATTTAATAGATCTTAATTGTTAGAATAATATTAGGGTTATTTTAGAGTTAATTTTTTAGATTAATTAGCCTTTAATCCATTCATTAATCCTGAACATTAGTATTAATTCAGAGTTTAAGTAGTTAATTAACCTTCGTTTTTGTTGAGCCAATTTAATCCATCAGCTTTAATCCATTGATTAACCATTTTATGCAGTTTTTTGGATTTTCTTAATGATTTTCGTTGGGCCCATTCATCCGCAGGCCCAGAGTTGTTTTTGTCCAAGTTTCCAGAATAAGTCCAGTTTTGTCCAGTAATTTCCAGCGAAATCTAGAAGCTTCCAGCAATTGCATGTGATATAAAGTCTCAGCGCCACGTGTATGAAAGAGGAGGACCCCACGTTTTCCTTCAGAATCACGCCACCTCACTACTCATACGCCCTCTCTCTCTGCCACGCATCACCACGTGGCGCGCATGCCTTCACCGTCCCCACTCGCATTGCCACACGTAAGCTCCATTAGTCCTCGCCTGAAGCTCTCCCCGGCCGGCATGCATGACCGGCGGCAACCATAACGGCAGCCCTAACAACCCTCCGACCACCGTGCACATCGCCGGAGAACGCCAAATCTCCAGAATCTGACCAATCTTCATCTCTCACCTCCTTCCTCCATCTTCTCCGGTCACCATCAACAACTTTTTCCGGCGAGTTCTTCATCCATTCATCTTCCACGATCAACAAAATCCGGAAATGATCATCATCAGCATAGATCTTCATCCAACCGTTCGCCAAGAACCACTTCCCAGAAACTGCTTCATCATCATCATCACGTTCATCCCTGAGAACACGCCTCCGATCTTCATCAAGTTTCTAGAAATTCAACAGATCCATCAAGATCTCCAAAGACCTAAACGTTTTCATTCAAGAACGTTCATCTTCAGTTTTCTCCAGAAACGTCCAACTGCCTTCAGATCCTTCAGATCCAATGTTCATCATCAGCGAGCGATCTTCATGGATCTTCACCTTCGCTCATCGAATCTCCAAGAACCTTCAAAATGTTCTTCGTCATATTTTCTCAAAGAATCATCAAGTGTTCAACAAGTTTTCCAGAATTTCGTTCATCAAACATTCACTGAACATCTTCATCAACACCATCAATATAGATCCATTCGTCCATTTCCAGGGTTTGTCTTCAACGATCTTTGTTCAGATGTCAAGATACATTCCAGAACCTTCAACGATCTTCTTTAAAGTTCGTCGTTCTTGCAAGAACATCACAGGTTCTTCTTCAACAAACCCAGAACCTTCAAGAACCTCGTCACCATCAGAAATTCCAAATAATTTTTTCTTTTGATGTTTCTGGAGTTGGTTTGTGAAAGAGATATGGAGAGAGAGAGGGATCTGAGCAAGGGGAAACGAGAAAGACATGAGAGAGTGAGAGAAGTGAGGGACGGCGCCGTTTGGGGTAGGTGAACAGTAAGAGGAGAGTAAAGGGAATTAGGGTTTCTTTTCTGCTGAAGTGGAAGTGGATTGGCTCGTGGGCCTTGGGCCCAATGCATTTTTCACCTACACCTCTGTTTTGCCCAATTTCCCCCTCCCACGTTTTTCTGGCTGAGGCCAGCAAATGGGCTGGGCCCAGTTACAGTTTTTTTTTATTTTATTTTCTTTTAAGCCCCCTATAATAAATAGATTACACCCCCTCCCCTCTTTTGTATTTTTTTTCTTTATTCTTTTATTATTTTCTTTTGTGTTGAGATTTTAAAAATAGAAAAAGAATATGAAAAGAAAGAGGAGAAAAATATATGAAAAAATACATAGAAAAATATGGAAGAATATGTTGAAAGAAAAGAGGAGAAAATAGTTGAAAAGAAAAGAAGGAAAAAAGGAAAAAATATTAAAGTAGACTTAATATTTTTTTAAAGCGCATTTTCTTTTAGGATATATCTTCATAGAGATTATTTTTATGGTTTTAGGGATAGTTTAGAAGCCCACTTGTTAGGGGGCTATTTTCCATTCGATTTTTCAGGATAGGATAGGATAGTATTTCCTAGGAGATTTATTTTCAGTATTCACTCATTGTAATCATTTTTCAGAATGTTAATAAAACGAGATTTGAGCTGTGGTCCCGATAGTAGCCGAACTACAGCTGCTCTGATTCCTCGTACCAGACGAGGATATGTAGGCATAGGATGCGATATCCTAGCGAGCACACTAACAACTGACTTTCTGTTCTCTCGCTGCTGTGCGATTGAGACTTTTCCCGCTGACGACTAATTGTTCCCCTTTTTCTCTCTTGCCCAAGTGCATTTGAGACCAAGCTGTAGTTTTGCCCATAGGTTCCCGACCTTTGAAACCAGTTGTTTTTCTCACTGCTGTGTGAGAACGCCCTGTTTAGCCGTAGTTAGCCTGAACTACGTAAAGCTATGATCTTCCATGCAGTGTGGAAGTACGTAGGCACAAGACGCGAGGTCTTGGCGAGCCATTTTCCCTGTAGTCCCGAACTACGTTGACTCTGACTTTCTCTCTTGAGAATACGTAGGCATAGAGTGTGACGCTCTATCGAGTCAATTCCCTTCCGTTTAGATTTAGCAGCCGTAGATAGATTGTTTTGCATCCTTTAGACAACCCAAGCAAGCGTGGATCCCGTCGAGTACGACGGACGTGAGGGGTGCTAATACCTTCCCCTTGCGTAACCGACTCCCGAACCCAGACAATGGTTGCGACGACCTTGTCTTACCCTTATTCGTCAGGTTTTTTCGATCGTTTCCTTTCCCTCCGTTGGGATAAATAACGCACGGTGGCGACTCTTCTGTCAGCCGACGCCGATTTTCGCAGTAGCGACAACTGGCCAGATAGGTTTACAAGCCTCCATCCTTCGAGATCAGTGGTGTCTATACTCTCCTACAGTTCTACGACGCTCAGTTGAGATGCTTTGTTTTTCCATATTTTGTTTTGGCGCCTACATTGGAGGAGTATTCTGATATGTTAGGGGTGCCTATCTGTGACCAGATGCCTTTTGTCCACACAGATGAGGAGCTCGACCTAGCTGTGCTCGCTACTATATTACAATTAGACGTTGCAGAGTTAAAGGGGGAGCTAGTCGAGAGAAAAGGAACTTATGGTTTTCTATTGCCGTTTCTTGTTGAGAAAGCTCAGAAGTTCGCCAAGAATGGATACTGAATCGTGTTTAGTGCTATTCTGGCACTTTGCATTTATGGTATTGTCTTGTTTCGAAATTTGCCTGATTTTGTGGACGTGGATGCCTTCTATCTGCTAGCCTTAGGGAATCCGGTCCCTACATTCTTAGGAGACGTTTTTCATTCTGTGCACCACAAGAATGAAAACCGAAGGGGGAAGAACGTCTCGTGGTGTGTTCCTTTGCTTTATAGGTGGTTGATGAGTTACATGCCTAAGAGTGGCCAGTTTGTGGATACTATTGCTACCTCAGAATGGTCTGAGAGGATGATGGGCTTGACTGCTAAGGATATTATTTGGTTTGATAGGGATTTGCTTGGCATTGACATTATTTACAGTTGTGGCGGATTTCCTAACGTACCTCTGGTCGGAAGGAAGGGGTGCGTCAACTACAACCCTTCTCTGTTGGTACGACAGTTCGGATATGCTCTCAGGGACGCTCCAAAGGAGGAAGAAATACAAGAATCTATGTATCTCACGGGTTTGTTAGAGGGTGATGATTTGACTAGACTCGAGCGTGCTTGGAGGAGTATTCATAGGAGAGGCAAAGCCTTATTAGGGAAAGGCAACAGTCAGGCTTATGACCCCTATGTGGCTTGGATTCATGAGAGGCCCGCGAAGTTCTTGATGTTGTATCCTCCAGTGGAGCCTGTTTGCCCATCTGTGATTGAAGAGCCTACTACCGTGGATATTCAAAGATACGATCAGGTATGCCGTGAAAAAGAAGAGTTGCAAAAGATGAAAGAAGAGTTAGAGAGGGAGATGGCTCAGCTCAGAAGTGAAAGGAACGAAGCAAGGTATTCTTTGAAAAAGCAAACAAAGT
Organism: Lathyrus sativus; assembly: GCA_963859935.3. Lineage (NCBI taxonomy): Eukaryota > Viridiplantae > Streptophyta > Magnoliopsida > Fabales > Fabaceae > Lathyrus > Lathyrus sativus. Next base: position 62,415,262 of record OZ012737.1, on the reverse strand, counting down.
TGGTGAATAAGTTGGGAATAGACTTGACTCAGGAGACTAGTGATAGGGAACACACTGGCAAAGACTTGAATGCCACCTACGGTGTTCTGGCCACGAAAAAGGAAGAGCTGAATAAAGCCTATTTGCAGATTTTCAAGTTTGAGGCTCAGTGGAACACTGCTATGTCCACCAGCAAGCAGCGGGAAGACAAGTTGAAGGCGCATATCATCAAACAGAAGGCCCAGCTCAAAGCTAAAGATGAGGAGATCTCAAAGGAAGCTGCACTTAAAAGACATAGTAACTGCAAATTGTATGAAGCGCTTGCAACCTTGGATGGCTACAAAGATAGAGATGACTCTAAGAGGCGTAGGCTTGAGGAGTGTTTTGGAAAGGAAGACTCAGTTGAGGACCTGTAGTCCACCATTAGCCAGCAGGAGCTACTTATACGGGGTTTGCTCGCTAGACCTGATCATCCCGAGACACAGACTCTGCTGAAGGAGTTCCAGACTCACCACCCAGCTTGATCTTCTTTTGTTTTGTTGCTTAAGCTTTATGTATTAACCATCACCAGACCTGTTGGTTGAGGTCCTTTTCTATTTTGTACTCAGTTGGTGTTTGTACCTTGCCTGTAGGCCTTTGTTTGTTTACCCGAGGAATTTTTGCTATGTGCTTGTCCGATGGGGCTCTCCATTATCATTGGTTCTTGTCCCGAAACTAGAATCGGGGGGGGGGGGGGGGGGAAATTTCCCTGTTGCATATATACATGTGTTGCATTTAGCATTTTTCGCATTGCAGGTGCATTGGAACTGTTAACCTTATTTTGTTTACTGTGGGCCACAAGTTGTTTCAGGATAGACGTTCAGAAGTCAACGCAGAGCCATGGAGCAAGTTCAAGCAAAGATGAGGGAAGTGCAAAGCCAGATGAGGCAAGTTATGGGGGATATGCAAGCATTGCGTATGGATCAGAAGGTGCTTAAAGAGGAAAACCAGCAGTTGAAGACCCAAATGAGCTTCATGGCAGAGGTGTTGAGAAGTGTGCTAAGAAGGGATCAGATGCCTGAGACTGCTGCAGAAGTGCCGGTTCTGCTTTCATCGATGAAACCTCTCCCAAGGAATGATAGGCCTCAGAGATCTCGTGCACGCCCTGAAGCTCTAGAACTTTTCTGTCAACGACCATGTCCTGTCTCCCAGAATAGTCCTAAGGTTGAAGGGTACGCACCAAGGCCGAGACAGTCTGTCAGGATTTTTGATCAGATTCCTATGACGTATGCTTAGCTGTTGCCTTTCCTGCTTCAACTTCAGTTAGTCAAACTCCAGACCCTGTCTCCGCTTACAGGGACCCTACCACCAGGTTATGATGAAAGTGCCCACTGTGATTTCCATGCCGGGGCACCGGGGCACGATGTAGAGGACTGCAAAGCTTTTAAGCATGTAGTTCAGGATTTAATTGAGGCAAAGGCTGTGGAATTCGCGTCGGGCAGCGTAATCATACCATGTGGTCTTATCCCATGCACTGCAAAAGAGGTAGTTGTTCCTCTTATTCATCCTGAAGATGCCTTGAGCCAAGAGGATACCATGCAGATTATGAATTCAGAATCCCCGCGCCCACGGCTTTTGCCAGTTCCTGGGCCAAACCTGAGGATGAGAATACTTGAACAAAGGGAGTCCCTGATAATTCAGACTCAATCCCCAGATGTTTCAGTTATTCCTGGTCAATGATCTGTTGAATCTTCGCAGCATACATCGGCTTCTCGCCAGAGTCAACGGTCAGGACGTTATCATCCGCGTTAGCACCCCAAGCAAAGACCAAGGAGGCTAGAGAGGCATTTCACTCAGTTACCGTTATCATACAACCAGTTGTTGCCGTGTTTGATCGAGGGTGGATTGATAGTGCCAAAGGAAATGAATCCCGCGATTCTGCCATATCCGCCAGGCTTTGATGTCAACGCATGCTGTGAGTACCACGCTGGTACACAGGGACATTCGACTAAAGACTGTAAGGTGCTTAAAAGCCAAGTTCACAATCAGCTGGATTCCAATCGAGTCTTAATCATGCCTCAAGGTATTCAGATCAATGATCTCCTGGTATCCGGCCAGGTGGGTGTATCAGTTCATGTCGTGGAAGAGATCACCTAAAGTAAGTGTTCAAAGGATTATCGGACTGACTTCAGCGAGCAATTCTGAAGATGACTGAATTAGCAGCAAGACAAGATGCGAAAGCCTAGTTCCCAGAAGCTGGCAATCTTTGTTTTATCCTGTTATTTCTTTACATTTGTAGTTTCTTTCCTGTTTAAATGCAATTTTGCTTGTAAAACTTGTTTGTTTTCAATTGATATTGATAATGAAATGAATATGCATGTTTTGATTTAATCCATTCGTGTTCACTAATTGTTTTTATAGAGGTTATACGCTTGTTTAAGCGGAATCCGGGGAGGATGACGAAGTTTAAAGACGCACAAGCTTCCGAAAGTATGCTTTTGAAATAAAACCTGCTGATGATGTACAGACATTGTTTCAAATTCCCAAACACCAGAGATATAGGATGATAATCCCTTGTCAACCCCTTTGAGCCTAGTAGTAGGAGTTCTTTTCTGAAAACGAAAAACCCTAAATCTTAACCTGGGGCAGGGTAGGTGTCAGCTAGTTTGGCCGAATATCCAAATTGTAAAGGGAGTGTTCCCGTTTGAGGATAAACCACACCTGTATAGGTCGTGCCTAAAGAACAACAGTGGTTAAACCTTACCAATAAGGACTGAAACAGTCATGTTATTCCCCAAAGAGTCAGGCAAGCCAATGTCACATGATTTGTTCAAAAAGAAAAAGAATTAAAAGAAAAGAATCAATAAGAAGCCCGCTAAGTTGAATCTTGAAAACAAGTGACTTAGGCAAAAATTAGGGCATCCCGCTGGACTTCGAAATCAAAAGAAGCTTAAAAGAGCCAGTCCAGGAAAAAGTTAGGGAAATAAAAAACGATGATGAAAAATAAGTCGTGTGATTCAGGCACCAAAGACGAAGAAACGAGTGACTGTCACACCAAAAACTTGTGGTTTCCTGAACCTTCACCCCTGTCATCCAAACTCTGAGAGGTGAGTACTAGTGTCGAATTAGCTGAACATAAGATTGGAGAATGCCATGGAGAATGGTTGGGTTAAAATAAACTTTGAGCCTTTATCCTTCCCTTGTAAACCGTGAACCTGACCAAGTCACAACCTTCAAAAGTCCTAATTGAAGCAGGTTTGTTTCGAAAGCATACTTCGGTAAAGATCGCATCGAAACTGACTCCTAAAAGGATTCTTCTTACAACATTGCGCTATTATTGACATGTTGATTTATTCACTCTATGTCATAAATTTTTCCAGTGAACATATTGGATTTCGAAAACTGTCATATGCATTGCATTAATATGTCTTTTATGCGGAACAATTTTGTTTTACTTGCGAGTAAGCACTTGACAGCAGGAAAGTTCCCGCAGCGGAAAGATTGATCAGGATAGAATGCGGAATGTCTGAGTACCCTATCAAACGGGGGCAAGTTATATCAAATGATCATATTATGGGAGTCATCCATCCAAAAGTCAGTTAATCTGAGGTAGACAAGTCGAGATTCGGTGAATCTCTCACAGCCAAGAGACACTTTCCCCACAAATCAGCCAGTCTGGGGCAAAGTCATTGCAGACTGGGGCAGGCCACCCTGAGAGCGTAGAAGCTATGTCTTGTCCAAGGGAAAATTAATATGAAGCACCCCTTTGGAGATTCAAAATGTTGAAGTAGTTCGTATCAAACCATCAGGGTGCAGAGATTCAGGTTTCCTGTCGAGGAAGATGTTATGGAGATCCCACAGGCCGGGGAAAAACTTTGAAGGCGAATGATTTTGTTCTTTTCCATATCTTCAGATTTCATCAGGGTAAGTCGACCAGGGGCGAATATTTTCATGTTACAAGTCCAGGGGTAAGCCATCTCGAGGTTTTTTTCATGGTAAATTTTTCTTTTCAAGATGAATCGTCTTAGAGACGAGATTGGGGCAAACTAAACTACACTGGGGCAGTTACTTGAGCAAGGTTATTCTCCCCATCCAGAGTCCATGTTGAGCATCTGGAGTCGGCATCTCTGTCCCCAGTAATGTTGGGATGCAGTTTAAGTGAATAGGTAGCATGAACACTTTCCGTTGGCAGTTGATGCACACTCAATCCCTGCAAGGTGTATGTTGGTATGCATTCCCCAGCGAGTTGTGATTGGGTTCTTCCCCACTGAGAAATCTACAGCCTGGGTAGGTTCGTCCCCAGAAGAGCAATACCCAGAAGCCAGCAAGGGCCCGTTTCTCGGCATACGTCCATTGGTTGTTGGCATGAGCAAGTTTGCGCTCTATCCCCATCAAAATCGTCGATTCCCCCAACAGGGTGATTTTCTTTCCCCAGCAGGGTGTTGTCTGTATCTCCAGCATTTATTTTGCTGATTCAGTTCCGTTGCATTTGCATACGTGCATAGCATCTACCCAAACGCGTAGCATTTCCATTTCGTGTGGAGCATTACGCTATTTTCAAACATTTGCATGTGAAACATAGACCAGGTTGTTATCTCTTCATTTTGGGTGTCTCTTCGGAGGTTTGATCTTTTCCCTTGGTATCCAGACCATGTGATTTCTTTTAGCCCATGTGGTATCCAGACCCCGGCTCATGTTATTCCCCAGCAGTATCTTCGGATCTTAGTGGATCATGATAAGTATGGTGATGATCACCTCTCCCCGTTGAGTATCCAGACTCCGGCCCATACCCAGTTGATGAAGTTTTCCTTTTTCTGTCGAGTATCCAGACTCCGGTAAAGGTGGTTGTGGTATCCAGACCATGGTGACTGATATTACTTGGCTTTTTCAGTTGAGTATCCAGACTCCGGTATTTTTCTCCAACATGTATTTTCTCGATCCGTTGAGTATCCAGACTCCGGTCAAATTCCTTTGTGATATCCAGATCACAGCAAGTGTGTTTGTTCCTTATGGTATCCAGACCATGGCATATGCTCGTTTTATTACGCTTTCTCCGTTGAGTATCCAGACTCCGGTAAAGTTAAGTAGGTGTCCAGACCCTGTTGAATCTTGTTTGTACTTTCTCCGTTGAGTATCCAGACTCCATTGATGGCAGTTATGGTATTCAGACCATGGTAGTTTCTCTAATGCTCTATGATATTCAGATCACAGTAAGTGTGATTATCTCCTATCACCGTGTGGTATCCAGACCTTGGCACGTAATGTTTTCCTAGCCTATGTGGTATCCAGATCACAGGTAATTTTGTTTCCCAGCAACGTCATCTGACTTGAACTCGTAGGATATCCAGATCCTGATAAATATATTTCTATTCGCATAGAGCATCCAGGCTCAGATTGCATCGAGCGTACAGGCTCCAATTTTTGAGTATTCAGACTCAAATTTATTCATTGAGTATCCAGACTCAGATTTATTAACCGAGTATCCAGACTCGGGTTATTTGCATAGAGCATTCAGGCTCAGAATTATTATTGAGCATCCAGGCTCAGGTTTTTGAGTATCCAGACTCAGAATTATTACCGAGCATCGAGGCTCAGGTTAATCGAGTATCCAGACTCAGGTTATTTGCATCTAGCATCCAGGCTCAGATTGCATTGAGCATCCAGGCTCAGGTTATTGAGTATTCAGACTCAGATTTATTATAGAGGATTCAGGCTCAGAATTATTATTGAGCATCCAGGCTTAGGTTTTTGAGTATCCAGACTCAAAATTATTACCGAGCATCCAGGCTCAGGTTAACCGAGTATCCAGACTCAGGTTATTTGCATCGAGCATCCAGGCTCAGATTGCATTGAGCATCCAGACTCAGGTTATTGAGTATTCAGACTTAGATTTATTATAGAGCATTCAGGCTCAGAATTATTATTGAGCATCTAGGCTCAAGTTTTTGAGTATCCAGACTCAGAATTATTACCGAGCATCCAGGCTCAGGTTAACCGAGTATCCAAACTCAGATTATTTGCATAGAGCATCCAGGCTCAGATTGCATTGAGCATACAGGCTCAGGCTATTGAGTATCCAGACTCAGATGTGTTCTTTGAGCGTCCAGGCTCCAATTTATGTTTTTGAGCATCCAGGCTCAGATTGCATTGAGCATCCAGGCTCAGGCTATTGAGTATCCAGATTCAGATGTGTTCTTTGAGTGTCCAGGCTCCAATTTGTGTTTTTGAGCATCCAGGCTCATATTGCATTGAGCATCCAGGCTCAGGCTATTGAGTATCCAGACTCAGATGTGTTCTTTGAGCGTCCAGGCTCCAATTTGTGTTTTTGAGCATCCGGGCTCAGATTGCATTGAGCATCCAGGCTCAGGTTATTGAGTATCCAGACTCATATTTATTACCGAGCATCCAGGCTCTAGTTCTCCGTTTATTGAGCATCCAGGCTCTAGTTTAGTATTTATCGAGCATCCAGGCTCCAATCTTTGAGTATCCAGACTCAGATTTGTTTCTTTGAGCAATCAGGTTCCGATTATTGAGTATCTAGACTCAGAGCTATCACCAAGTATTCAAACTCAGACTTATTACCGAGTATCCAGGCTTCGGTCACCCGAGCGCCCAGGCTTATAGTTCCCTTTAGCATCTAGGCTCCGGTTTATTCCTATGAGCATCCAGGCTCCGGTTTATTTCCTTTGAGTATCCAGACTCCGACATAGAATGTCACTTCTCGCCATATGGTATCCAGACCATAGCGCTGTCCTTGACGCTGTTTCGTATTTCCCCAGCGGAGTATTTTTGAGACTAGTACAGTTACCTTCGGATTGTTGCCGCAACTTTATTTCCCGCGGTTGACAAATTTTCGGGTTCTTCAGTATTCAACCGCATTTTACCTCGATTGTTTGAAAGTCGTTCACTTTTCACTCATTTAGGCCTAAGTCGCTTGAATATGGGCAGCTGTTGTACCCTAAAATTTGACCAACCTTTTCTTTATCTGGTTTACGTTTCACTACATTGTTCTAGCATTTGCATTGCATCGCATAGCATTTTTTTTGACAGGGGATCAAGGCACATCCTTGACTTAAGTTCCATTTTAGGGGAACAATAATGAACGGCGAGTGTCAGAGACCCCGACATTTATTTTGCCCTGGAGGTCGTGCGATCTTTTCCCATTTTTGTTTTGCAGGTACAAAAGCAACATTCAGGTTACATTCAGCACTCTCATGACCATAGCATTCAGAAAAAAGACTTTCAGGAGTTGAGCAGAGCCCTAAACGGCAAGAAGCGAGCAAACAGGCAAGTTTCCCGCCAAAAGGCAAGAAGCGAGCAAACAGGCAAGTTTCCCGCCAAAAGGCGCCAAAAGTCAAAATTCACAAGCGTTAATCGGTTAACGCATATGGTTAACCGATTAACCATTTGAAAAATAGCCCAGATTCAAAAATTCAACAGTGTTAATCGGTTAACGCATATGGTTAACCGATTAACCAAAGAAGATTTTGCCTTGTACGTGAAGTTTCAAGCAAATTGCACTTAGGGGCCCATTTTGATCATTTGAAATTCAAATTTCACAGGAGGGAAGGATCTAGAACCTTGTAATTTTCAGAATTCCCCCCAAAAGCCCAATCCATATTCCAAACCTAACATTCCAACCCTACTTGCTTTGGACCCAACCCTAAGTAGTATTTAAAGGGTTTCATTCCAAACCTCACAGTCCTAATCCTCATAATCCACTTTTCAGAACTCACGCTCTGAAAATTCCCAACTCTCTCCATTTCCCAAAACCCTCACTCAAAGCTCTTCATTCTTTGAGATCATCGATTCTTCATCGGAATCCTTGATCTCTCGAGCTGTAACCTTCATCCGTAATCGTCACCGGATCCTCTTCTTGGAGGAAGAAATCGGTTTATATCTCAAAGTTCTTCAAGTTTTCTTGCTTGGGTCTATACATCCGAGGCGAACTAACAATCACCGGATCAATTCTCCGATCCGAAGGTTGGAACCCTAAACCTGTTGCAATTCTGAGTTTGTTTGCATTATGTAGTAACATTCATATTTTGATTTGTGGTTGATTTGATCCATTTGATTTGTATCTTGTTGTTCAAATATGTTTACATGTCCATTAGATCACTGGTTTATCGTTTAATTTCGTGCATAATTAATCAAGAGATCATATGGATGTTTGCTTAAGTGATAAGTGCTGAAAAAGTTCTTTTTTCCTGCTGTTTTTCGCCTCTGGAACAATGTTAATTGGTTAACCTATATGGTTAATCGATTAACCAACACAAACTTTCAAATTTTCAAGCATTTTTCAATTGTTAATCGATTAACCCCTGACGTTAATCGATTAACACTGTAATAGTGGGACTGTTTTGCTGTTTTTTCATGATTGTTTTGGTATCGTTTCACTTCGAACCCTCATGGATTGTTATGATGCATTAGGAGTGAAATATTTTGGATATATGACATTGGTCTTGAGTGTTTAATCATGATCGACACGTGCTCATCGGTTTCTGTTCAGGTGCACACTTATGTGTTGTCGTTCAAAATGATGCATTCTTGTTTTCTTTGTTTGCTTTGGTGTTGTGCTTGGGCACACTTTTCCCATGTTACCTGTTGTCCTATGACCTTGGAGTGACATTTAAGGTGGTTTGGTCCCTCCTTAAGAGTAACCTGAAGCTTTCCTAAAGTGATGAATCCTCGAGGACTTTCCTTCGCGTCTTGCCTACTTTCTTTTATGTTGTTTTCTGCTTGTTTCAATGTATCTCTTTGCATTCTCATGTGCACGCTTGAGGCCGAGATGTGCTTGTGGAGGCTACTGCCCCAAACTATTTTCATCCCTCACTTTCATTCTATTTGTGCATTCTATGTTTGCATCCTTGCATTCACATATTTTCCTTCCTCTTTTTCTTCTTTGGCCGTGTTCCCTTAGGATCTCTAATCTCCTTGTTTAAGGATGATTATGATAGACTTTAGGATCTAAACCATGCATGATAACATTAGGTAGATATTTACCTTTTGTAATCCCAACTTTAGGAGCACATTGCATGACAACATTAAGGTTGAGTAGTTTCCCCTTAGAGTTTGTGTCTTCTCTTCTCATCTCAAAACTTCTTAAAACACTTAATAAAGAACGACAAGTGTTGTATGCTACGAGCCTTAAGCTACTTGGGGAATGGTGATTGAGTGGTTACCTCTCAATTACCTAGAGTGTCTAGTGTACATCCTTAGGATTCTATGCGACGAATTCGTTCCCGAGTCACAAGTTTTTAGTGCAACATGAGTTACCAACGAAAAGCTAAAAAACATTTCTTCTCTAAAAGGCTTCAAACAAACTTCAAACCTTTTTTGTCCCTTTGGGACCCTTAATTCAGGAAAACCTTTTCATAAATAAAAGTATTGTTAACTCTTAGTTCTATCGCAAACGGTAACGCCTAAGTCTCCAATGGTCGAGCTGCTTACACCAAACTGCTAGAACTGTCTGTTAACCTTACTCGGTTAAAACACTTGAACCAACATGTGGTCGTGTCAGCCTGAACTACGTTTGCTCTGATTTCTCATACCTGATGAGGATATGTAAGCATAAGACGCAATGTCTTAGCGAGCAACCTTCCCCCGCTGTAGCCGTAGTTAGCCGAACTACGTTGACTCTGACTTTCCCATTGCACAAGGGAATACGTAGGCCCAGAGAAGCGACGCTCTGTCGAGTCCCTTTTTCCCTTTCTTTTCCCTTTGTCTGTAAGCCTTTAGCGTAGATAGTTCAACACACCCTTTAGACACATAAAAAGCGTGGATCCCGTCGAGTACAACGGACGTGGGGGGTGCTCATACCTTCCCCTTGCGTAACTGACTCCCGAACCCAGGACTTGGTTGCTATGATCTCGTCTTTTCCCGTTCTCGTTAGGTTTTTTCCGATCATTTCCTTTCTCTCCTTTGGGATAAATAGCGATAGGTGGCGACTCTGTTAGTCATGGTCGGCCTCCCCTTTTTTCACGGTAGCGACACGGATCACCGCATCTTGGATACACCCCCCTGTTTTCTTTTAATTGTAAAATACTATTTTATATAATATATTTTTTATAAGTTTTGTATGAACAGATTGGTTATATATATATATATATATATATATATATATATATATATATATATATATATATATATATATATATATATATATATATATATATATATATATATATATATATATATATATATATATATATATATATATATATATATATATATATATATATATATATATATATATATATATATATATATATATATATATATATATATATATATATATATATATATATATATATATATATATATATATATATATATATATATATATATATATATATATATATATATATATATATATATATATATATATATATATATATATATATATATATATATATATATATATATATATACACACACACACACACACACACACACACTTAATTTTATATTTAATTTTATATTATTTTATAACTTTTAATTTATAAATATCTTCTTAGAATTTTAATTCATTTTTTTATATTAGAGTTTTTTAATGCTTTCTTAGAAGTTAGATTTTTGTTTCTATTTATTATTAGGCTTTTTATTCTATTATCTTTCTGGTATATGATGAGACTTCCGTAATCCATTACCAGTCAAATTATTGATGAATAATGTTGGATCCAAGACCACCTCTTTTTCTCCTCATTTCTTCTTCTTTTCGATTTTATTTTTGTCTTTCTTGGATCGATGAAGTCTTGTATTCGTAAGCATCGGATTTTCGAAGTCGATAACCTTCCCGATTTCAAATCTATGGAAAATGACCATTTAGGTCATTTTCTTTACTTTGGGATCGCGATAGGCTATCTTCGATTAATCGAAATTATGTTTGCAATTAAGATGAGATCCCACTATTTTTTGTTTTTGCGACACGATCCAATTTGAGAATGATCCTCAATATCATTTCTCTATCTTGTCCTTAGCACGAATATCAACTACGCGACCTCTTATAGTTTGACTTCCCTCATAAGTCGAGCTACGAAGGTTTAGCATCACATTGGTCCCGATTCGATTTCAAAACATCATCACTAAGGATCAAAGAGGAGATTAGAAGCTTGGAAATGAAGCTTGCACGCAATTTCAAGGGTCAACGAAACCACTTCGTTCGGTAACTTTCCTTACTTCAATCTTTTAATCAACCGTGATGAGTGTTGTGAGCTGTAAGCGTTAGATACGTAGGAAATGATGTGTGGGGAGCCTCTTCTCTCTTTTCTAGAGTGTTTAGTGTATTCCCTTTGGTCGATATGCGACGCATTCTCTCCTACGACTTAGGATTTAGCGTGTGCTTCCCGAACTGATTCGGTTCCCTTCCATTTAGGCGTTCCAGGCCTAGAACCCTATTCTCTTGCCCCCGTGCGATCGAGACTCCTTTTCTCTTGCCCCCGTGTGATCGAGATCCCTTTTCTCTCGCCTCCGTGCGATCGAGACCGCTTTTCTCTTGCACGCGTGCGATCGAGACCATTTCTATAGTTAGCCGAACTACGGCTACTCTGATTTCTCATACCCGTTAAGAATACGTAGGCATAGGATTGCGATAATCCTAGGAGCACTTTTCTTTCTTTCTCACCCTTTAGGCTTCGTACCTCTTAACCCTAAGACATGCTACGTCCGTTCTGCCGTAAAAAGGTAACGCCTAAGTCTCCAATGGTCGAGCAGCAATACACCTAACTGCTAGAATGCGTACGCTAGTATCGTCCAACCGAACCTTTTCTCTCGCCCCCGTGCGATCGAGAACACCCTCTTTTCTCATAGTTAGCCTGAACTACGTTTTGCTATGATTTCTCATACCAGATGAAAATACGTAGGCACAAGACGGCGATGTCTTGGTGAGCAACCTCCCCTGTAGATTCCCGAACTACGTTGACTCTGACTTTCCCATTGCACGAGGGAATACGTAGGCATGAGGAGGTGATGTCCTTTCGAGTCAGTTTCTTTTGTTCCCCCCGTTAGCAGTAGCAGCCTTTAGATAGTGTTTTTACCCATAGTTTAGACAACAAGCATGGATCTCGTTGAGTACAACGGATGTGAGGGGTGCTCATACATTCCCCTTGCGTAACCGACTCTCGAACCCAAGATTTGGTTGCGATGACCTGTCTTTTTTCCTTTTTCGTAGGTTTTCTCTGATCGTTTCCTTTCTCTCTCTTTGGGATAAATAACGAACGGTGGCGACTCTTCTGTCTTTGCCGACCCTTTTTCGCAGCGATGCGACAACTGGCGACTTTGCTGGGGAGACTTCCCATCCCCTATGCGAGGCAATCCTAGCACTTGTCTGTTTTTGTTTGTGGGTTTGTATATTCGTGTGTTGTATTTTGTATATTGTTGTATTTATTTTTCCTGCACTTTATTTTTGTTGTTATCTGTTGTTGTGCTATTGGGTGGGACTGTCCCTTTGAGAGATAAGCCGAAACCCAGGCTTGAGGATATCCATAGCATTAGAGTGGAAAGTAGTGAGGACCTGTATGGAAGCATGCACTAGTCCTCACGAAATTCGCGTTTAGACGAGGTTTACTTTGAAGACATCCCATCCTTTACATTAGTCGGGAGGGGGTGTTGGTTCTGGAAGCTGTCGACTCTAGAGACCGATCATTTGGGAGTCAGCTAAGTGAGACCGCTTTGTTAGACTATGATGCCAAACCAGAAATGGTGAACGTATCATCATTTCTCGAAAGTCTGTGACACTGACGACCACGTAGGATGCCGAACCTTATCAGATTAGGTCCATACCTGTGAGTGGGAGGGTTATGCAGGAAACTTGACCTCCAACCAACCCGGTATTCTGGTATTCTCTTTAGAGCAGACTTGTGAACCTACTCAATCAGAAGCGCAACAGTTATTCAGAGATTTGTGGAGGCTATGGTCCCGTGTTCCTTGCATTTTGCATTGCATTTGCATAAACATGTTTGCATATCATTCTTAGCTGGCCAGAGCTCTCATCCTGCCTTTGTTTTTTATCAGAAGGTGATTCCCCAGTGTCCGTCCTTAAAAAATTGTTGGAAGACGACCAAGTGGTTAAAAAAGAATCAAGTAATGTCAAGAAGTGAAGTCAAGTTGGGAATTGTTGGTAGCTATGTCAGGAAACGACTTCTAGAATGTTGATACCCCACCTAGTTTTACTGTGATGACCAACCCTCTGTATGGTTCTGTACCCGATGAAGACTTTCCGCAAGTGAATAACCTTACTCAAGCTCAGCATGTGCAACCCTCTATTGAGGATCAAGATCTACCTGAACATTTTGTTGTCCGAAGTGAACGCTCATCTTCTCCTGATACTACAAAATTTCATGATGTTGCTTCTTCTGTGCTGAATTCCAAAAGAGAGGTTCTGATGATGATAACTAAGGACCCGAGAGCTCTTGAGTATGCTAAAAGGTTTCATGTGTTGGGTGAAAGACTCAAGGTCTTGGAAGTTCAATATACTTTTGGTCTCGACGCTTCAGATATGTGCCTGGTTCCTAGCCTGACATTACCTTCAAATTTCAAAGCACCTAGGTTTGAGAAATACAAAGGGGATAGCTGCCCGAGGTAACATTTGGCGATGTTCTGCAGAAGAATGACTTCATTTATGCGCAACAACAAGCTTATGATTCACTGTTTCTAAGACAGTCTAAGTGGGGCATCTTTGACTTGGTACATGCAGTTAGAGAGTAATCAGATCCAATCATGGATGGACTTAGCCAAGGCTTTTCTGAAGCAGTGTGAGTATAATCTTGACAAGGCTCCCAGTCGCATGCAGTTGCAAAGCTTATCTCAAGAGAACAGTGAACCCTTCAGGAGGTATGCTCAGAGGTGGAGAGAATTTTCTTTCAAAGTGCAACCACCGCTTCTAGACCAAGAGTTAGCTAACATGTTCATGAACTCCTTGCAGAGCCCATACTTTGAAAAGATGATTGAGATTGCACCAAACTTCTCTAACTTGGTAATAGCAGGAGAACACATTGAGAATGGTATAAAGATTGGACAGATTCAGGATGTTTCGAGCAGCCAGGCCATTAAAATTTAATCTCTCAGTAATTCCCAAGAAGAAAAAGAAAAGGTGATCAATGCAGTCACGACAGATGTTGAGTATTCTCAGGGTGAATCGGTGAAATCTTTTGGTTCTTCATCTTCTCAGCAGTCATTACCTCTGGTGTCACATCATGGACAGACAACTGTGCCTAGAGCACCATATCAGAAATCCTGGGTTGCTCCTCATGCAAATCAACGAGCCCATGGCCGAGGTTATCCGAATCAACGCCAGAATCAGAGTAGGCCTTGCAACAACTTGGAAAGAAGGAATGCTCCTCTTCATCCAGTTCCTATGTCATACAACCATCTTCTACCGCATCTGGTTCAAAACTCATTGGTGGAGCCCAAGACTCTTAAACCTGTTCCAGAACCTTACCCTCCTGGGTACAATCCCCATGTTCACTGTGGATATCATGGCAGATCCATGGGGCATTCAACTGAAGATTGCAAAGCTTTTCAAGCCAAAATGCAGTAGTTGATTGACAAAGGGTGCGTTTCTTTTCCAGAAGGAAGTTTGGTGGTTCATGTCAACCTCTCAGCTGTCTAATCCCAAAGATTCTGAGGGTTATCTCCAAAAGCCAGTGATCCAGACAGGCAGACGTCCTCAACATTGACAGTCCTCAGACATGTTTATCATTTGCATTTGTAGTTTTCTCTTGTTAATTACTACTTGCTTTTAAACATTGTTGTTTTGAATGATAATATTAATGAAGTGATTATGCATTTTTCTGAATCAATCATGTCGCACTCGCTCATTCTTATCACAAAGCACAGACACATACACCTTTTATCAACTCCACTTTATCACTATAGTTTAGCAAGGATTGGAGGGAGGATGACGAAAACTGAAAATTCATAATTGGTGATCGTATGCTTTCGGATAAAATCCAGCTGATGACGTACATGCATTGTTTCAAATCCCCTAAACACTGGAGAGATAAGGAGTTAGTCCCTAGTTAACCACTTCTAGCCTGGAAGTATGAGTTTCTTCAGATTTACAAACCCTCACATCTTAACCTGGGGCAGGGTAGTTGTCAGTTAGCTTGACCGAGTGTTCAAATTTTATAGAGGAGTGTCCCCATTCGAGGACCAATCACATCTTATCCCTCTCAAGAGGTCATCACGGAGGAGGGGTGGGTACAAATCATACTTTGAGCCAAGTTAACTGTACGTAGGATTGGAGATCATCACGGAGAAAGGGTGGGTACAAATCATACTTTGAGCCTAATATCTTTTGTTTCAATAACCGTGAACTAGACCATGATTTAACCCTCGAAAGACCTAATTGAGGCAGGGTTATTCTGAAAGCATACTATCGCAAGGTTGCGTAAACTGACTCCTCACATATTTGCTACTCATCAGCATTGGTGTCATTGTCCTTGCTATATATTTCACACCAATCAAGTCAGCACAACGTTTGGACTAAATGGCCCATTCGTCTCACTATCACGACACTCAATAAGTGATATTTCTTTCAAAACTTGCATGAACATCGCATTAAAATTACCATTCGTGAACAAAAAATTTTAATTGCAGGCCAGTAGTTGACATGGAGGAAATTCCAACAAGGAGTAATCAAACAGGACTGGATCATTCAGCAGTCTGGATCAGGATCCAATATATTTTGCAGCCCTGTGGATCTGGGGCATCGACATCGAGTGAGTATGAATCAGTCAGTCTAAGGCAAATCCCTAAGCATCAGTTGATTATGGGGCGAATTATTCAAGAAGTAGTTGATCAGAAGAATCATCTCGAGACTATACCATTCAGGGGCAGGTCACCTGGAGATTCTATTGATTGAGGGAAGATCCCTCCAATGTTCATTCAGGACAAGTTAAGTCGCTTCAACGCTCATCCAGGGGCAAGCCATTTTAAGAGTACATTGAAGCCAACCACTATGAGAGTCGGTCAATTAAGGATGAATCCTTTCATGGTACAAATTCTGGGGCAAGCCATCTCGAGGTAATCTCATGGCAAGTTTTTATTTTCAAGATGAACTTTCCCGAGGATCAGACAGGGGAAAGTTGAACTACCCTGCGACAAGTTACTTAAGCAAGTTTATTCTCGTAGGCAAGAGTTGAGTGTCGGGGAATCGTGTCGTCATCTCATCAAACTGCCTGAACCTGTTACTTGTCAGAACCTTGTAACCCGAAATCATTTCCAAAGCCCAGTTCTCGTCTGGCAAACTATCAAACCATCTCTCGTCTGGTCAACACTTCAGTAAACACCAGTTCCGTCTGGTACATGTCAGCTTTTCAACCAGTTCTCGTCTAGTCACCCTTTCTTTAGCCTATTGTTTCAAAGTCCAGTTTTCGTCTGGCAAACCACAAAATCAGTTCCCGTCTGATACCCAAACCAGAAATTAGTTCCCATCTAATATTAAAACTAGAAGTCAGTTCTCGTCTAACCACTTAACCTTTTGCCACCAGTTCTCGTCTGGTAGTCCACCCTCGAATACTAGTTCTCGTCTAGTAATTCCCCTTCAAAATCCACTCTTGTTGATAACTATAAAACATCCAATCACCATAAACCTAGTTTCATCCCTAACCAAAAAAAAGGCCCAGTTGTACTTGACACGATAATTCCCAGTGGTTCACATGCTATCACATTCCCCGACACGAGGCTCGATTGATCTCACTTCTCCATATTAGAGATTCTGTATCCCCTAGGGTGATGTTGTTAAATCAGGAATATCTCGCTAGCAGTAACGTGCATTTATCCTCAGTAAGTCGAGACTAGTTTATCCCCAGTAGACCGAGATTGATATCCCCAACAGGTGGAGTATGTACACCTATCCTCAGCAGTTTGATTGGGTACACTTATCCTCATAAGGTTGAGATTGAAGTTCTCCCGAGCAGGAAGATGTGGGGTTTATTTCCTTAGCATTGGGACGAGTGCAGTGTCGTTTTCCCCACAGAGTCTAAGTGTTGACTCCTTTCCCATCAGCGTCTAGGTCATTGACTCATTCCCCAAGAAGAGTTTAATGTTGATGAGCCTTATTTCCCCATACAGAGGATGATGTTGTTGAGTCTTATTTCTCATTCCCCAAGCAGAGGTCGATATTGATTCCCTCAATGAGTATTCCCCGATGAAGTTGTTTCCGCAACAGAATCTGGTTGGTTATTGGTATTCTTCAGAGCGCGTTCTTTGGGATGTCTCTCAAATAATCTTTGTTTCTAACCCCCAGCGAAGTCGCCGGAGTAAGTTTTCTTCCCCGCAGAGTGGGATTGACCCAGAGAATTGTTATTCTTCGTCCTCAGCAGAGAGAGTTTGGGATAGCGCCACAGTAAATATTATTCATTATCCCTAGCTGCTAGCGGATTCAATCTTCAGTAGAGCAGAATCTCCGGCAGGGTGGAGTTTATCCCCAGCATTTTGCTTTGTACCTTAGAAGATTTTTGGCACTCTGGGAGGGCGTCCAGGGCTTATTTCCTCAGCAGAGTGGATTTTCTCTCCCCAGCCAAGTTGTTTGTTCCCCAGGAGATTTGTATTCTGGTAGGCCATCCAGGGCTGTTTTCCTCAGCAGAATTTAATTTGATCCCCAATGGAGTGGATTTTGTTCTTAGAGGAGTTATTGCATCCAGGAAATTCCTTTTCCGAGAAGTCATCCATGGCTTGTTCTTCCCAGCAAAAGTCCAATTGTACATGGCACGTCTCGTCTTTCCCCAGCAGAGTTGGTTTCCTCTCTTCAACATTTATTTTGCTGGAGTGTTTCCTTTGCATTTGCATCATGCATAGCATCCTCAAACGCGTAGCATTTCCATTTCGTATGGAGCATTACGCCATTCTCAAACATGTGCATTCGAAACATAAGCCAGGTTGCTGCCTCTTGTTTTCAGGTGTATCTCCAGCAGAACGGTTTATTTCCTTAGCCCGTGCGGTATCCAGACCCCAACTTCCACCAATTTTTATTTTCTCAAGCCCGTGCGGCATCTAGACCCCGGCTTCCACCGGTTTTATTTGCTCAAGCCCGTGCGGTATCCAAACCCCGACTTCCACTGATTTTTATTTGCTTAAGCCCGTGCGATATCCAGACCCCGGCTTCCACCTGTTTTATTTGCTCAAGCCCGTGCGGTATCCAGACCCCGGCTTCCACCGGTTTTTATTTGCTCAAGACCATGCGGTATCCAGACCCCAGCTTCCACCGGTTTTATTTGCTCAAGCCCGTGAGGTATTCAGACCCCGGCTTCCACCGGTTTTATTTGCTCAAGCCCGTGCGGTATTCAGACCCCGACTTCCACCGGTTTTATTTGGTCAATCCCGTGCGGTATCCAGACCCCGGCTTCCACCAGTTTTATTTGGTCAAGCCCGTGCGTTATCCAGACCCCAGCTTCCACTGGTTTTATTTGCTCAAGCCCGTGCGGTATCCAGACTCCGGCTTCCACCAGTTTTATTTGCTTAAGCCCGTGCGGTATCCATTCCCCGACCGATGATTTATTTTTTCCTGTGCAGTATCCAGACCCCGAAAGATTGTGATATTTATTTTTCTCGTGCAGTATCCGGACCCCGGCCGATGATTTAATTTTGCCTGTGCGGTATCCAGACCCCGACAGATTGATATGTCTTTGACGGATGCGTTCATCTCATCACATTTTCCCCAACAGATTTTATCAGTTACAATTATCAGTTACAGTTTCTTTTTGCGGTTGGAAAATTTCCGGGTTCTTTGGTATTCAATCGTCTTTTACCTTGAATGTTTGAAAGCTTTTCTCTTTTCATCCCTTCAAGTCTATGTCGTTTGAATAGGGGCAGATGTTGCACCCAAAAATTTGACCAACTTTTTCTTACACTTGGCTTATGTTTCATTTCATTTTAGCATTTTAATCTACATGTCATTTAGGTCGATAGTTTCTTGCATATTGGATTTATCGGGATTACAGCCGCTTTGCTCGCATTTCAGGCGATTCAAACCAGTTCAAGTGATGAGTTTCATGTCTAGATCGAGTGGAGTTTATTCTCATTCTGATAGTTCGGTATGTGCTGTTAATTTCGGTTGTGTGTCGGTGGTCGCCCTTTTTCCGTTTATTTCGCTGCATTCTTGTGATTTTTATTTACTGCTTTAATTTCTTTTCATGGTTTTTATAGAATTCTTAGAAAATAGTTTTTTAGAATAGATTTCTATTAGATTTTTTAGCATAGAATTTTAAATAGGATATATAATAAAAATTTAATTAGATTTTTAGAATTTAGTTTTTTAGAAATAGAATAGAGTTTATTTAGTTTTTCATTAGAATTTAAAAATAGATTTTTATTAAACTTAGAATTTTAGTTTAGAAAATAGTCTTAGATTTTAATATAGAATTTTATTTTAAGAATAGGTGTTAGAATTTTCTTTAAAATTATTTTCTTTTAATTAGAATTATTATTAGGATTAAATTTAATTGTTTTTAGAATTATATTAGATTAGTTTAAGTTATTAGAACTTAGGATTAAAATACATTAATATTAGAATCATGATTAGCTTGATTAGGATTAGAGTTTATCATTAGTTAGTGTTTATCGGTCATTAATTAGTTCAGAATTTCATATTATTCAAACAAATTGGAGACAAAGCCATGCCACATGTCAGGATGGTAGTATATATACTATTGTTTATTGTCTTCCTCAAGGGAATGACACGAAACCCTAGACCAAGAAAGTTGCGCCGCCCTCCATACTCATCCTCAACCTTTCTTCATCTTCCCCAACCGAATCTTCATTCTCAACCTTCAACAATATTCAAACAACCACCATAACCAAACTGAAAACAACACAGATTCACAACATACCATTTTCCTCCATCATTAAAAACCCAGATCGTTCATCATCGTTCTTCATCCATCACCACGTTCATCCGAAAACCTTCTTCGTTTTCTCAACTTCAAACTCAAACCCAAAACGACCTCCATTAACATCAAACAACAAACCATTTTTGATGAACCCAGATAAAACCTTCTGCAAATCACACCTCAAAACCTTCATCTCATCAAACCCTTTCCGTCTTTCAACATAACCAACAGACCCTTCTTCTTTCCACCGCCATCACCGTTGAAGCTCAGACGAAACTTTCATTCAACCTTCTTCGGCGAATACCTCACTGTTTCATCATCATCAAATCTTCCTCTCAATCACTTCAAACAAGCTCCAACCCATTTTTAGATTCATCAATCTTCCGCCATTTGTAAGCAAAAACCCAACTCAACATCTTCTGAAACCAACATTGAAACACACTTCCATCCAACTTTGAGCCATTAAACCTTCATCTCCATTTTCTGTCCAAACCTTACCATCATCATTTCTAAAACAACCCAGAAACTTCACCATCAACTCATCGAACAACACCACAACCTCGTCGGAAACAAACCGAAAACCACCATCAGCAAACCCATTCACGACCCACTTTCCACAAACTTCCAAAACCCACCTCTATTGTTCTGCAACCATTAACCAAACCCAGACAAAACTTCATCTTCTCCGACCCAGAAAATCATCATCCCGTGAAATCCATTTTTCCTCTTCCATCCAAAACTTCGACCATATCTTCAAACCTCAACGAAGCCAACAAGCAGAATAAGAATCTGGGTCACGCGCAGGGATGAGGGCGAGGTAGAGCAGTTATTGTTTTGTGAGAGAGAAAGAGTGGTAACATTTTGAGAGAGAATTTGATTTGAGTTTAGGGATTTAGAGAGGAGATTGTGTTTGGAAATCAGAAGAAAAAGTCTGATGTTGTTGTTGGGCCGGGAAGCCCATTTGGTTTGTGTGGATCACCGCATCTTGGATACACCCCCCTGTTTTCTTTTAATTGTAAAATACTATTTTATATAATATATTTTTTATAAGTTTTGTATGAACAGATTGGTTGTGTGGGTGTGTGTGTGTATATATATATATATATATATATATATATATATATATATATATATATATATATATATATATATATATATATATATATATATATATATATATATATACTTAATTTTATATTTAATTTTATATTATTTTCTAAGTTCTAGTTTATAAATATCTCTCTCTCTCTCTCTCTCTCTCTCTCTCTCTCTATCTCTCTCTTTCTCTCTATCTATCTATCTCTCTCTCTCTCTCTCTCTCTATATATATATATATATATATATATATATATATATATATCTCTCTCTCTCTCTCTCTCTCTCTCTCTCTCTATATATATATATATATATATATATATATATATATATATATATATATATATATATATATATATATATATATATATATATATATATATATATATATATATATATATACACTTAATTTTATATTTGATTTTATATTATTTTCTAAGTTCTAGTTTATAAATATCTTCTTAGAATTTTAATTCATTTTTTTTATATTAGAGTTTTTTAATGCTTTCTTAGAAGTTAGATTTTTGTTTCTATTTATTATTGGGATTTTTATTCTATTTTCGTTTTGGTCTATGATGAGACTTCTGTAATCCATTACCATTCAAATTATTGATGAATAATGTTGGATCCGATACCACCTCTTTCTCTCCTCATTTCTTCTTCTTTTTGATTTTATTTTTGACTTTCTTGGATCGATGAAGTCTTGTATCCGTAAGCGTCGTATTTTCGAAGTCGATAACCTTGCCAATTTCAAATCTATTGAAAATGACCATTTGGGTCATTTTCTTTACTTTGGGATCGCGATAGGATACCTTCGATTGATCGACATTGTTTTTGCGATTAAGATGAGATCCCACTGTTTTTTGTCTGTGCGACACGATTCAATTGGAGAATGATCCTCAATATCATTTATCTATCTTGTCCTTAGCACGGATATCAACTACGCGACCTCTTATAGTTTGACTTCCCTCATAAGTCGAGCTACGAAGGTTTAGCGTCACATTGGTCCCGATTCAATTTCAAAACATCATCACCAAGGATCAAAGAGGAGATTAGAAGCTTGCGCGCAATTTCAAGGGTCAACGAAACCACTCTGTTCGGTAACCTTCCTTACTTCAATCTTTTAATCAACTGTGATGAGTGTTGTGAGCTGTAAGCGTTAGATGCTTAGGAAATGATGAGTGGGGAGCCTCTTCTCTCTCGTCTAGAGTGTTTAGCGTATGCCCTTTGGGCGACATGCGACGCATTCACTCCTACGTCTTAGGATTTAGCGTGTGCTTCCCGAACCGCCCCGGTTCCCTTCCGTTTAGGCGTTTCAGGCCTAGGACCCTTTTCTCTAGCCCCTGTGTGATCGAGACTCCTTTTCTCTCGCATCCTTGTGATCGAGCCCTCCTTTTCTCTCGCCCCCGTGCAATCAAGATCCCTTTTCTCTCACCTACGTGCGATCGAGACTGCTTTTCTCTGGCACCCGTGCGATCGAGACCGTTTTCTATAGTTAGCCAAACTACGGCTGCTCTGATTTCTCATACCCATTGAGAATACATAGGCATAGGATTACGATAATCCTAGTGAGCACTTTTCTTTCTTTCTCACCCTTTAGGCTTCGTACCTCTTAACCCTAAGACATGCTACGTCTGTTCTACCGCAAACAGGTAACGCCTAAGTCTCCAATGGTGGAGCAGTGATACACCTAACTGCTAGAATGCGTATGCTAGTATCGTCCAACCGAACCTTTTCTCTCGCCTCCGTGCGATCGAGAACACCCTCTTTTCCCGTAGTTAGCCTGAACTACATTTTGCTCTGATTTCTCACACCAAAATGAGAGTACGTAGGCACAAGACGGCGATGTCTTGGCGAGCAACCTCCCCCGTAGTTTCCCGAACTACGTTGACTCTGACTTTACCATCGCATGAGGGAATAGGTAGGCATAGGGCGGCGATGTCCTATCGAGTCAGTTCTTTCTGTTCCCCCCGTTAGCAGTAGCAACCTTTAGATAGTGTTTTCACCCATAGTTTAGACAACAAGTGTGGATCCTATTGAGTACAATGGACGTGAGGGGTGCTCATATCTTCCCCTTGCCTAACCGACTCCCGAACCCAATATTTGGTTGCGATGAACTGTCTTTTCCCTTTTTCGTAGGTTTTCTCTGATTGTTTCCTTTCCCTCTCTTTGGGATAAATAACAAACGGTGGCAACTCTTCTGTCTTTGCCGACCCTTTTTCGCAGCGATGCGACAAAATCCGATGACAATCTATCCTTAATAACTAAGAGTTTTCCAAAATCTTGCTTCTGGTATGAGCGGTCGAAATGAACTTCTCGTGTAATCTCCAACAGAGGTTACAATCATCTGATACAGTGAAATGCCTTTGCCCCTAATTTTTGCCTAGATCGCCCTTTCGGGTTTTCGATCCACCGGGACGCTCATTTTTTCCTAAGTCGCCCTTTCAGTTTTTTGACTTAGCGAGCTTATTTTCATTTCATTTCTAACTTTTTTCTGGATCTCCTTCATAGGTTATGATCCAGCGTGATACCCTTTGTTGCCTAAGCCGCCCTTGCAGGTTTTCGACTTATCGGGTTCTTTAGGCATAACATTTTCGTATTGCATTAGAATTCACTGGGTGGGTAAGTTGTTCTCCATCCATTGTTGTGAGAATTAACGAACCTCCTGAGAATACTGTTTTTACAACAATTGGGCCATCATAGTTGGGCATCCATTTTCTCCGTGCATCCTTATGAACTGGCAAGATTTTCTTGAGTACAAGCTCCCCTCTTGGAAATCTCGGACGTGAACCTTCTTATCAAAAGCTCTTTTAATCCTCTTTTGATATAACTGACCGTGACACATTGCAGTCATGTGCTTCTCATCAATAAGATTCAGTTGATCAAATCTTTCTCTCACCCATTCTGATTCATCAAGTTTAGCTTCCATTATGACTCTTAAAGAAGGTATCTCAATCTCAATGGGAAGGACTGCATCCATGCCATATACCAATGAAAAAGGGGTTTCCTCTGTTGAAGTGCGGACAGACGTTCTATACCCATGTAAGGCAAATGGCAACATCTCATGCCAGTCCTTATAGGTCTTCACCATTTTCTGCAAAATCTTCTTGATGTTTTTGTTCGCAACTTCAACAGCTCCGTTCATCTTGGGACGATAGGGAGAAGAGTTGTGATGTTCAATTTTGAAGTCATCGTACAGCTCTTTCATTGTCTTGTTATTTAAATTGGTTCCATTATCTGTTATAGCTCGGTTTGAGATTCTGTATCGGCAGATAATCTCGCTCTGGATAAAACGGGCCACCACTTGTCTAGTAACATTGACATAAGATGCAGCTTCAACCCACTTTTTAAAGTAATCAACAACGACTAGAATGAATCGGTGTCCATTGGAGGCCTTTGACTCAATTTCCCCAATCATGTCAATGCCCCACATAGAGAAAGACCACGATGTAACCCCCTTTTCTACCCCACAAAATGGCAAATTAATCATATTTATCAGAGTAAAATATTGAATGTAATAAAATCATCATAAAGGGCGCACATTTCCCAATAATTCAAATATAGTCAATGCTCCGTAAACAACGGGTTTTTCCCAAAATTACTCAAAGGACAGCGGAACTCAAAAAGGCAATAATCCAAAGTTTTCCTTCCGCCGCATAACAATCAACATAACAAAACTCAATAAAATATAGTTTGACTCAAAGAACCCAACCCGATGTTACACTGTCAGAGCAAGACCCTCTAAGTCAACCACAATGGCCAATGAACGAAAAACTTCAAAAGTCCTCGACGGCATCCACGGCTAAACCTGGTCATCTGCATGTTACCCACGTGGAGGCAACATTCAAACATGCAGGGTGAGCAAAACGATTCATAATAATCAATACATGAATCAATATATAAAATGGCGTCATTTTCATATTCAACATCATCAAAATCATCAAGGAACATCAAAGGCCACAACATTATAAATTACACCAAAATGTCACATAAATGCAAATGAAACAAGACTCATGTATGTGGTACCAATGAATAAAATTCGATGAACACTAGGCCATCATCCTCCATAGATCCACAACATTAGGATCGATTCTACACGAGAACCGGAGCAAAAAAAATATCTCACATCCGCATAATGAGATTGAAGCCACAAGAATCAAGGTCCTGAACCGAAGTCCGGATGCATTTGAATGCATGATGCACACGTCAATATCATCCTCATAATAAACTCGTTAGGGGCATCATCATTCATCAAAATCATCATAATAATCATGTCATCAGATAATCATCAAAGCCTTGTGAAATCAACATCATAAATCATCACAATTACTCATGGGAATCATCATACAATCATGTATTAATCTCATAAAAATCCCAATTATACTCATGGTAATTCATCGGAGAAATCACAACATCAAAAAATCAAGACAACACTACACAAAATCAAAATTTGCGAAACTATGCTACGTTCGCTAGCAAGTTCGCTGTGCGAATCTAGGGCGAGTGTTCGCCGTGCGAACTCGCGATTACAGCAAATCGTTGTTACACACCAGCACCAAAATCAGACCAAAAACCTCTGCAATTTCCTTCCTCAATGCCCTAACAACATCCCTAAACCATTCCTAAGGTATTACGACGATATATGTACAAAATCTACGACTTATTAGGCCAATCCCGTATCATATTTACGCCTCCAATTCCCATAATTTCCTTACAACTACCCCACAGTCATTAGAATTCTCACAATCCAATTACCCTGTATGGCTAAAACCTCAACAACAGATTTTGGCCACAAAGGCCTAATTTCCCTTAACTCAAATCAGTCTCAAACCTATCAGACCATCAGTTCAAATCTCTCAAACTCATTGAACTCACCATCAGAAAGGCAACAACCATTCAATAAGAAATCCCTAAACCCTTAAATAAGCTTTAAACACATTGAATCACGTATTGAAAACAATGAAGGCAATACTCCCCATACCTTAATTGCCGACTCTAAGCCTTTCTCTTTCATTCTCGGAAACCTTGTGAAGCTTTTGCTTCAATCCTTTCCTCAGGGCTCTGGCCTCTATTTCTTTCATTTTCACGGTCTAACAAGAATGAATCCTAATTTCCTCAAAATTCCGTTTTATTAAACCTAACTTTGGGCCTTAAAATTGGGCTTTCCAACCTCACCCTCACTAACTCCTCCTCAAATGTCCATTTTTCCCTTAATTAACTTATATTTATTTAATTTAATAATAATACCAATATATTCATATTATATACTATTATTTAAATAAATAACTCAAAATCCATGATTTCTAATATTCACACCAACCACCGAAAATAACCAAAAATGCGAATATTCATATTTAAATAAATTAAATAAATATTCTAAGAATTTTGGGGTGTTAAAACTCTCCCCCACTTAAAAGAATTTCCTCCCTCGAAAATTACCTCAAGGAAACAGAGTCGGATACGACTCCCTCATGTGATCCTCACGCTCCCAAGTCATACTTTCTCCAACTGGTCCTTCCCAAACTACCTTTACCAAAGAAATCTCTTCAACAATCAATTTATCTCTCACTTATACATCATCCATCTAAATCACATGTGACGGATCTGGAATGTACTTCCTCAACTGAGACACGTGAAACACATCATGCAAATTTGCAAGCGACAAAGGTAAAGCAACCCGATATTCTACTTCTCCCACCCTCTACGAAATCTAATACGGACCAACAAAATGCAGTGTGAGCTTTCTGGACTTCAAAGCTCATCCAACACCAGTTATCGGCGCAACTAAAAAAAACACGTGATCTCCTTCATGGAACTTGTAGCACCCCAAAATTTTCTCATATTCTATTGTGTTCTTGGCTTATGTTTCTTTGAATTTTTATATTCATGGGTTGCATAGCATTTGTTCTTAGCATGGGATCAAGGTATCATGGTTTGTTTCTCAAAGAAGAAGGTTGTGTTTCTTCAAGTTCAACCAAGGTGTTTTCTATGACTTTATGGGGTTCTCAACCTTAGAAGTCCCTCATCATCAAATATGGTTCAAGGCAACATCATTCCAACATCATATGTGTTTCATCATGGCTTATTATGCAAGAAATCATCTAGAGATTCAAGTTTGGTGCAAGGTATTTGACCTAATATAGCAATTTATGGATGCTATTATCAAATAAGCATATATCCTTCAATTTTCAACATCTTGAGGTGGTTCTTTTTCTATTGAGCTCTTTTCATCATCCCTAACAAGTTCTCTTTGCAAGGAAAGATCAAATTATGCTTGGAAAGTCATCAAAAGTTTCAAGACATTATATGTCATTTTGAGTTTTGGAAGGATTTTTTAGTCAACATCAAAAGGGCATAACTTGGTCAACATTTATCATTTGGAGCCCATTCTTTTCCTAGAATAAACTCGAAGATGTCCTATACAACTTTGATTCAACATGTAAGAGCTAAAAACCCATGGAAGGTCTTGGTTTTCATCAAAACATTATAGGTCTCTTTTTGGTCCCTAAAAGACTTTGATCAAATTTTTCTAAGTGTTTTATGATTTTCACTTCTTTCATGAAGGCTACTTTGAAAGACCATATCTCTTAACTCAAGCTGCCAAATCAATACTTTGTTTCCACATTGCAAATATTGCATCTCCCTCTATCCAATGCAAGAAGAATCATCTCAAAAAGCCTCCTACATTGTGAGAATCATGGCTGCAAAAATTGAATTTCAAAGATGGATTTCCACTTCAAGTCAGAATTGAAATTGTTTGAATTGACCTTTAATCACCAAATTAAGCCACAAATTTAATCTAAACATGATTAACCAACTTTCCTGGGTTGATTAGAGCCTTGAAACGCAAGGTTTGAGTGAGTTTTGATAACTTTCAAGTCACACTTTGCTCATGCTGTAGGTGTGCATGAATTTGTTGAAAATCACATCATTCACCCTCCCTCTCCATTCAGAAAGCTTATCCTATAAATAGGGAGTCATTTCCACCCATTTCCACAAGCTTTTGATAGCCAAAACCACTCTCCTAAGATCCCATTTGAACTCTTAAGCTTGAATTTTGAATTTCCATTTCCACACCTTAAACACTTAAATTCTCCACTCAGATAGCTTAACCAACATTTAGTGAAGCTAATCAGATCAAGAACTTTAAGAATCATGGCCTGAATCAAGCTAGAGAACTCCATTTTTAGAGCTTCAAAGTTGAGCTTCAACAAGTATAATTCTCAACCATTTTGATTCAAATTTGTTGCTAAGATGTAGCCCTTAACATGCTGATGCTGTTTGTATAGTTAGTGTTTAGTTGTAGTTGAGTTTTGTTGCTGAATTTTCAAATTCGTGTTTGAATCTTGTTCTGATTTTTTTCAAATCGAGTAAGCTGTGATTTAAAAAAATTTGGCGCGATGATATGGTTGAGATCGTCTTAAAAAGACACATCAGATGAAACCACTATGAGCTTTATTGGTTATGGTTTGAGAGATGCATGATTTTCTGCAAATCTCTAGGATTTTTCAGTGGCTGGAGGTTGAAGATGATGATCTCACCGTCCATCATGCCACTTGTTTTAATCTTACGTGTTTTGACCTTTTTGCTTGGAAATGATGAGGTTGACTCAAATCCACCGTGGATGCGCGCTTTCTGGCCTTTGATCTAACACATCATTTAATGAACTCAAATCCAACGCATCTTGTTTTTTCTGCTTTATTTTCTTTTTCTAATTTATTTTTAAATTCATTTTATTTTCAGAAATTCATAATAAAGTCATTTTTTATCAGAAAAATACCAAAATATTTTCTAAAATTCTCTTTTATTTTTCTGTTTCTAATTTATATTTTTGTGCATTTTTATTTTGCATTTTTGTATTTTTCATGATTTTTATTTGTTTTGCATGATTTTAATTGGTTTTAAAATACTTTTGAGCCATTTAAAATTATGAAATTTTTCCTCATGATCCTATGATGGTTTTGAACCTATAGTGATTTTCTTGGATTTTTGTCTTCTATTTTTGGTATTTTCTTGTATTTTTGATTTTATTGCATGATTTTAATTAGTTTAAGATTGTTTTTAAGCATTAGAAAATGTTGAGGAAATTTTCACATGATCCTATGATGGTCCTAGACCTATGGTAATGCCTTTGAGTCTTCACTCACGCCTTGTTATTCTCTTCTTTTTTTTTTTAGGGTTTTTCTTTCTTTTTTATTTGTTTTTGTTTTTGATTTAATTGTTTATTTTGGTGAACAAATGATCTTGGTTCTTTATGAGGTGATTCTCTTGACTTCTCCTAACTTCATTGGGATTTTTGATGTTTGCCTTGGTGTTCCCTCAGTTGTGTTTGTTGATGATGGTTGATTCACTTTGAAGTTTGACTTTGATTGTCAAACTTAAGTGATCCCTTTTGTGCACTCATGATTGGATGTACACCTTTTGACCTTATTTTATTGCTTCCCCACCTTGTTTATTGGTTCATTTGATTGATTGATGCTTTGCTTCTTGTTTTGCTTCTTGTTTGGTTCATTTGATTGGGCATTATGTGGTTTGATTTGCCTTTGGTGTTTGTCTGAACATTTTGGATGTGTTTTGGATTTGAGATGCCCCTATGATATGTTGACTTGAGGTGTTCTTGTCCATCTTGTTTGGGTTTGACCTTTTTGTGTTTGAGGCTTTGATCTTGATGCCTTTCTTCTTCATCTTTCTTCTCCTTTCTCTTTGAGACTTATTTTATCTTTGTTTTCATTTGTAATTGAATTGGATATTGTTTACTTGTCTCTCTGTTTAAGATGGGAGTAGGAGAGACACTAGGCTTTCAATCCTTTGTATGATAACAATTAGGATAGTCCCTTTCATCTCAACTCTAGGTCCATCTTTCGTATGATAACATTAGGTAGACTCAATCAACGACAAATGACTATCCCATGATCCACCTTGATCCAACATACAAGCTCTCAGCAAATCCTCTAAAGACTAGATAGTTCTCTCTGTCTATCCATCCGTCTGCGGATGATAGGCAGAACTCAACCTTAGCTTAGTACCCAACGTTGTCTGCAAGCTCTCCCAGAACCTCGATGTAAATCTAGGATCTCTATCAGATACAATACTCGAAGGAATACCATGCAGTTTCATAATCTCATCAATATACAATTCGGCCAGCTTCTACAACGAATAATTGATCCTCATCGGTATAAAATGAGCCGATTTGGTCAAGCTATCGACAATCACCCAAATTGAATCATATCCCTTCAAAGTCTTTGGTAGACTTATCACAAAATCCATAAAAATGCTATCCCATTTCCACTATAGAATATTCAACGGTTGCATCAGACCCAACGGTCTTTGATGTTTAATCTTCGACTTCTAACAAGTCAAACAAGCATACACATACTCTGCAACTTCCTTCTTCATCCCTGGCTACCAAAACAATTTCTTCAAGTCTTGGTACATCTTTGTAGCACCCGGATGAATCATTAAACCACTTCTGTGACCTTCCTCAAGAATACTCTTCTTAATTTCTGGCACATCTAGAACACACACTCTATCTCTTAACCTCAGCACACCATTCTCATTGACCCAAAAACTATCTTGGTTACCTTGGTTGATTAACGTGAGACGGTCCACTAAACTCAAACCAGATTTTTGACCTTTTCTGATTTCTTGGAGAATACCACTAGTCAACTTTAGCATACCCAAATTCACACTTGTCATACCCCGAATTCGTCCTACCTGTATAAACTTCCTATGTACATCCTATCCATTAACTGTTATTCAAACAAAATCCCAAAGTGTTACTTTCATTATGAGATCGAATTGAAACAAATCAAGTTTCATTTTAGGCTTGTCAAGTCAAGAGTGTGGATTGATGTTCATCTGGTTGTGGCCTAACATTGGTCAGGCAAATCTGTTTCAAGATTGAGGCTAAGGTATGTATGGCCCAGGTGATGAATGCTGGAAACTTCAATAAGAGGTTGTGCCAATTCAAGTCAGTTGGTGTGTGGATCAGACCGTCAAGATATGGAAAGTTATCGGTGGCTTTAGAAAGACAATCATTAGTACCCCATGTCGTTTATCAGCCATGGTTTACATGCAAATTCAGGTTATGCATGGTAGGATCAGGTTATCAAACTATATAGGGTCTTCCTGATTGAAATTTCTTAGTGACTAGTTCATTTTAATCAGGGTTTGTAGTAAGGTTCATCAAAGGTTGATTTATGGTTCGAGGCTGATATTAATTCATAGGTGTATCCAGGGAAGTCCTTTCGTTACCACCCACATCCATTCCAATTATCATTATCCACTTACTCATGCCTAAATTCATCATGTTCATCTTTTTATGATCCATATCCCTTTTGAAACCATTTTTGTTAAATTCACCTTTCACTTGATATTATTAAAAGGATTAAATGTCATCTCTAGTCATGATTCATGTCATTCAAAATTCAAAGAAAAAAAAAGATAAGATCTATTGTAAATCTCATATTTACAAGATAGAAAAAATATCATTTTTCACAAAAAGGAATGAGCCCATTAATTTGTTTTAAAGCCCATCACCAATTCATTTTAATAAAAAGTCTTACAAAATTCAAAAAAGAGAAGAGAGAAAGGCCCATTGGTAAGACATTAAAAATTGCCAAAATGCTGGCCATCAGGTAACCTCCCTCTGCTGTGAAAACACATCCTTAGTACGTCTCCAACCTGCGCCAATAAACCCACGCCGGACCAAAAAGCACAAAAGTTGTACCAACCGTACATCGTCCAAAGTCAGTGGCCACGCAAACAACAAAAAACCTGCAAGTAACCACACATAAAACGGCATTGAGAACAAGAGAACCCGTAGTGAAAAAGGCAGACAACAACTCTGCAAAAGGCAGGAAACTAATCCTCCTTCAATTCTCTCCTCCTTCTTCAACTTTCCACAACCTTTCTCAAATTTAAAACAACAATCTAGAAACCAACACATCCTTTCAAAGTTCATATTCAAGCCTTCCAACCCCAACCACTCATCTTCTCAACCAGAGCCACAAATCACTCAGCCTAAAAACCCAAAACATACCCATAAATCAAAAATTAAGAGCAGAGAGATGTGGTGAAAAGAAGGGGAGGACAAATACCATTCGACGATAATCTTCAATGATTTTTTCTTCTTCCTTCATTTACATCTCAACTGAATCTTCCTCAATCAAACACCTTTAATTCTTCCGTCAAACTGCAAACCTGTTCTTCACGAACTCACCTTCAACAAAATGCAATGTTTACTCGACTATTCCAGATTCAGAATCACGAAACAAAACCAGAACAATTAAATGAAATCCCTAAAGCAAAATCTTCATTTCCTTCATCGACAGAACTCAACCCAACCTTCTTATCTTCAAAAAACAACAAGCTTCTTTAAACTTTAATCTCCGACTTGATTAATAGCTCGTTCTTTAACCCACCTTTAAAACTAAATTCAAAAGCCATGAGAACGACCCAGAATAAAAGAAGGAGTGTGATTCGAGACGAAGGGGAAATTAGAAGCGAAAGCTAAAACGACATACATGAGATCGAAAAAGAGTAAACACAAACTGAAGCTTGAAATCGAAGGGAAGAAATGGTGATTCGAAGTTAAAAGGAAGATAAATCATTGTGTTCATGGTTTTGTTTTAAATGAACGATGGCTTTTTTCACCCGTGAACCGCTGTTACTGTGCTTGTTTTCTTTTGACTTTCGTGACGGTCATTTTGCAAAGCTGATGACCTTATGAGCATTAGGATTTTCGGTTTGTAGTTTGGGCTCAGCCTAGCCTGTTTTTTTTTTTTAATTTTACATTTTGTTTCATGTGTTTTTTTTTTGGGTGATGGGCTAATGGCCCACATGAGCCCACATAGTTTTACTTTTCAAACCCTCACCCATTAACACCCCCTCTTGTTTTTAATAAAAACATACTTTATAAACCAGTTTTTTAGATTGTTAATATGTATTTTGTAAATTAGTTTTTATACTTTTTCTAATTTTAGTTCTTAGAGTTTTAATATATTTTTCTAAAGATATATTTTGGTGTTTTTATTTATCTTTGAGGTTTTATTTTCATATTATTTCGCTTCGGTCGATGAAGATACCTCTAAGTTGTTGTTTGTCAAATTATTGATGAATAACGATAAATCTTAGACCATTTTTCTTTTCAACTCTTCATTTTCTAATTTTACCTCATTTTTATCTTTTTTTTGTCGATGACGAGACCTATAAAATTACTATCAGTCAAACTATTGATGGGTAGTAGTGAGTTCGAGACCACTTTCTTTACTCTTTCATTTTTTTTCTTTTTTTCGATTTTATTCAATTTTCCTCGACCTATGAAGTCTTTTGATTCGTAAACGTCGATTTGTTGAAGTTGATAACCTTCACAATGTCAAATCTATAGAAAATGACCATTTGGGTCATTTTCTCTACTTTGGGATCGTGATAGGCTACCTTCGATTAGCCGACGCGAGTTTATGATTAAAGACGAGATCCCACCCTTCTTTTGTCCGTGAAGCACAATTAAATCGGAGAATGATCCTTAATATCATCTCTCTATCTTATCCATAGCACGAACATCAATTTACACGAACTCATATAGTTCGACTTTCATCATAAGTTGAGCTACGACGGTTTAGCGTTACATTTTGTCCCAATTCAATTCACTAACAAACTGACGACTAACTTTTATTTTTCTTTCAAATATACACTGCTTTATTTTGCGTCAATATTATCCTGTCCATATACTCATTGACATTTATTCTGATATATTATTATTAATATTCTTGTATTTATTGTTATATATCCTGTATATTATATGTATCCTGTATATATTCATTTCAATTTATTCACATTCTTCCAAAACACCTAATAAATTATCGAAACCATAAAATCCTAAATTGGTGGATTGTTGGTTGTTTGTCCGAGTGTCGGATCTTTGGACATTTTCAAGAACCCTAGCATGGAGTTGTGCCCGACTTTTGCTCAAGATTTAGTTTAGGACACATTGCACACACACAGCTTCCTCTTGGGCTACCTGACAATGAGATCTTTTATTTCGTGCAATCCCGTGTAATTTGCATGTACCCCTCTCCCATTTCCGATGTATGTATTTCATATTTCTTCGACTGCGGCTTATCTTCTAGGAGCACCCCCAAGGACTAATATAACCGTTTTTAAACTAATTCTCGATTCGTCATCGAGCCATTTTCAAACCCACTTCCATTCTACCATGCTTTTTGCATGCAAATACAAGTCAAACCCTTGATCCAACGTCAAGTGGATTTTCTCAACCGGTTGCCAAACCAATTCACCAATGGTTCTCTTTTATAACCTTTTCTCCTAAAACCTTGATCTTGTATCAAGTGCATTTTCAATTTTTTTCACAATAAAACTTGAATGGTTATGGAGTGGTTAGGTGTAGGCCTTCTCCTATCCCGAGTGCTTGACATTACCTTTAGGGTTCACTGTCATAAAGCACTCACCATTCAAGATCAAAAACATCTTTAATAATAAAATGAAGTTCTCTTTGTATTGAACTAAAGAGAAAGGATTGAGTGCATACTTCTTCCTCTCCGAGTGTCAGGATACTCACTGTAGAGTGTGTGGTCTCGATACTCGTCTTTCAATACGAAGACGTGACCGTATTCGCCACACCCTTTCTTAATAATTCTTTTGAGATAAAGAATTGGGTACTACCTGCAAGGGGTTACTATCCGAGGACCTATTTCACCCCTAAAAACCACATTCACAAATCAAATGTGACATCTTGCCTCGATGGCAAAAATTAATCTTTCCAAAAGGATATGTTACGTCCGTTCTACCACAAACAGGTAACGCCTAAGACTCTACGAGTGAGCAGCAATAAACCTAACTACTAGAATGCACACGCTAACATCATCCACCAAAAACACTGGTTAACCGTAGCCCGAACTATGTTTGTTCTAATTTGTCATACCAGATGAGAATACGTAGGGACAAGACGACGAAATCTTGGTGAGCGCACTTTTCCACCTTTCATCTGTAGTTGACCGAACTACGGCTGCTCTGATTCTTTACTTATTTTAAGTAAGGATACATAGGCACAAGGGCCCAATTTCTTGCCGAGCACACTTTTTTCTTTTCTATCCATGGTTTCACAAACTATGTTGACTATGAATTTCTCATATCTGTTGAGAATACGTAGGCATAGGACCGCGAAGTCCTACCGAGTCTCTTCTCCCCCTTTATCTCTCCTTTCCCTGTTTCCAACCTTTCTCTCTCCCCTTGGAACACTCTTATTAAGCAATACCTTTTAGAAAATACCTTCACACGTAGACAAACAAATGGTTCCCATCGAGTACGATGGATGCGAGGGGTGCTAATACCTTCCCTTCGCATAACCGGCTTCCGAACCCATTCTCTTGGTCGTGATACCCTCTTATCCGTTTCTTCTTAGGGTTTTCTTGATGTTTTCCCTTCCCTTCATGGGATAAATAAAGTTTGATGGTGACTCTTCTGTCTTTTCATTCTCGCCTCCCCGTCGTTGCATTTTTTGAGTAGCGCCAGCTGGCGACTCTGCTGGGGAATTCCTAGCAAGCCAAACCTAGTTTGTTTGTCGCGTGTTTGATTTATTTGCTTTATTCGTTTATTATGTTGCATTCCTTTTACCTATTGGGTTTATTGGGTTGGTTTGTAAGGATAAAAGCTTTCTACTTGAGCTTTCTAGTATATACTAAGAGTAGGAGGTGGTTTCTTTCTAACTTGCGAGACTTAGGACTCGTTGAGTTAGTTTGAATTCCACCGCTCAGATGAGACCCCTTTGGGATGATTATGTATTACGAGTAGTCGTAATGGCATATTTATTTTCGACTTGGGAGTCTATGACCCCAAGGACCTTTTGTAGAACCTTATTCTGAAGGTTACTAAAACATAACTCTATGATCATCCTTTGAAAGGATTACCATCTTACGAATCGTTGTTATGATGGAAAACTCTTGAGGGTTAGTGCATGGGACTTTGTTTAAAGCCTTTGGGATGCCCTCTTATAAACCAATAGATCGCCCACCCGAGGTGAAAGATATCTCGTTATGTTGCCTTGCAGGATCTATGACCTTAATCCTTGTTGTTGATCTGTCTCGTGTGCACTCATAACATTGCATTTGCATAAGCATCACTGCATCATTTTGCATTTTCTTCTCTAACTAGAATACTAAGAGCTTACCCATCCTCTATTTGCAACCCGCAGTTGATTTCCCGAAACTCCTACTGAACTCATGAGAGCTGTGAAGCATATGAAGCAAGAGGAACATAGATACCTTGAAAGGCCAGTTAGACAAAGCAAGCTGAGGTAGCTATGTCAGAGAATAATCGCCAGAATGTTGATCCCCTACCAGGATTTACTGTGACAACTAATCCACTGTATGATCTTCTGCCTGACGACCATGCTCCGTAAGTAAACATTCCTAATTGACCATAGAGGATGCCCCTGACTGATCTCATGAAAGAAAATCTCCGTGCCATTGGAGAGAGAATTCAAGCTATGAAAGTGTATGATATGCCCGACCTCGATGCCGCAGATATGTGACTAGTGCCAGACATGGTGATTCCTCAAAAATTCAAGGTACCCAACTTCGAGAAGTACACCGACTTTAGTTGCCCGAAGCGTCATTTGGTGATGTTCTGTAGAAAAATGACCTCCCACACTCATGACGATAAGCTGATGATTCATTGTTTTCAAGACAGTTTGAGTGGGGCATCATTAAGTTGGTACATGGATTTAGAAAGAAGTCATATCCAATCATGGAGGGACTTAGCTAGCGCTTTTCTAAAGCATTACCAGTTCAATCTGGACACTCCTCCCAGTCGCATGCAGTTGCAAGGCTTATCTCAAAATGGCAATGAATCCTTTAAAGAGTATGCACATCAGTGGAGGGAATTCGCAGCCAGAGTACAACCACCACTCGTGGATAGGGAATTGATAGACATGTTCATAAACAGTTTGCATGGCTCTTATTTCGAAAGAATGGCTGGCCGTGCACCATCAAGTTTCTATGATCTTGTGATAGTAGGATAACACGTCGAAAGCTACCTTAAGAGTGGAAAAATCCAAGACGCCTTAAGCAGTAGGGCCAATGAGACTGAATTTCTCGACGGTTTCTAAGAAGAAGAGACAGATGAAACTGATGCATTCATAGCAAATATTGAGTACTCTCAGGGTGCGTCAGCAAAACCATTCGGTCCCTCATCTTCTCAATAGGCATCATTTCTAGTGCCATGTTATCTTCATGGGAAACTAGCCACGCCTAAAGCTTCATCTCATAAACCATGGATTGCTCCTCATTTGAATCAACGAGCTCGTGGCTGAAGATATCAGTGCCAGGATCAGCCTAGGCCTAGCAACAACTTGGAAAGAAGGAATGTTCCTCTTCATCCAGTCCCTATGTCATATAGTCAACTTCTCCCACATCTGATTCAAAACTCCTTGGTGGAGCCTAAAGCTCTTAAGCCTGTGCCAGAACCTTACCCCCTAGGTACGATCCCCATGTTCAGTGTAGATATCATGGAGGATTCATGAGGCACTCGACCAAAGATTGCAAAGCCTTACAGGCCAAAGTACAACAGTTGATTGACAAATGGTACATATCTTTTCCAGAAGGAAGTTTGGTTGTCCATGTCAACCTCTCAGCTGTCTAAGCTCGAAGATTCCAAGGGTCATTTCCAGAAGCCAGTGGTCTAGACAGGCAGACATCCTCAACATTAGAAGTCCTTGGACACTTATCATTTGCATGTGTAGTTTCTTTCCTGTTAATTGCTACTTGTTTTTAAACATTGTTGTTTTGAATGGTAATATTAATGAAGTGATTATACACTTTCTGAATCAATCATGTCGCATTCGCTCCTTTTTCTTATTTATTGCAAAGCATAGACACATACACCTTTTATCCACTCCACTTTATCACTATTGTTTAGCAAAGATTGGAGGGAGGATGACGAAAACTGAATACTCATAATTACTGATCGTATGCTTTCGGATAAAATCCTGCTGATGACGTACATGTATTGTTTCAAATCCCCTAAACACCCGAGAGATAAGGAGTTAGTCCCTAGTTAACCACTTCAAGCCTAGAAGTAGAAGTTTCTTTCGAACTTTCAAACCGTCACATCTTAACCTGGGGCAGGGTAGTCGTCAGTTAATTCGATCGAGCATTCAAATTTTATAGAGGAGTGTCCCCATTCAAGGACCAATCACATTGTACCTCGAAGGGTATACCTCACCAACTAAGAGTGAGACAATTACAACCTTTCTAGAGAAACCAAGACAGTCAGTGTCACACCAATTGTTTTTTTATAAAAAAAAGAGAAAGAAAGCTCGCTAAGTCGAAAAACTTGAAAGCAAGTGACTTAGACAAAAATTGGAGCATCCCGCTGAACTTCAAAATCAAAAAGATATATCCAAAAGAGTCAGTCCAGGAAAAAATTAGGGAACAAAAGAATAAAAGGAAAGGATCACAAAAGAGAAATCCTCGAACAAGAACAAAGTCGTGTGATTACAGACACAAAAGACAAAATGGGTAACTATCACTCCAAAAGCCTTGTGGGTTCCTTAACCATCACTCCTACCATTCAACAAAACTTTTGAAGGTGAGCGCTTGTGTCAAGTTAACCAAACGTAGGATTAGAGATCATCACAGAGAAGGGGTGGGTACTGTCATACCCTAAATTTGTCTTACTTGTAAATTACTCTTCACCTGTATGCCCATCCACTGAAAATTAACCATAAAAATCAAAAAATATGTTGATCCTATTCGTGCAAGTTTGAACTCAAGAAGTCAGGTCAGGTGGGTGTAGAGGATTAAGGCTCATTGGTGTTGGCATAATTTATTAGTCAGAATGTGCAAAGTTCGTAGAGCTTTGTGTTTGTAAATCATTATGGTCCTGTCCATTTTCAATCCATTTTCTCTATAGTCCATCAAAGCTCAAATATCACAAGTCATGTTCCTTTTATCCCATATTATTTTTTAGCCAGAG
Organism: Lathyrus sativus; assembly: GCA_963859935.3. Lineage (NCBI taxonomy): Eukaryota > Viridiplantae > Streptophyta > Magnoliopsida > Fabales > Fabaceae > Lathyrus > Lathyrus sativus. The sequence goes on along the minus strand of OZ012737.1, from coordinate 62,376,386 downwards.
AAATTCATGTTTGAATGTTTTGGGATTATCGCAATTTAAGTGACAAAATCAAGCTTCATTTGTCATTTCAAGAGTTCTATTTTAAGTTTGAAATGATTCATGATAATTTCTTCTCAGAGACCGATTCATTGTGATATTTCATTTTACGAAAAAATAAAAGCAATTGATTCATGTTTGACTCGAGTTGATTCAAGGAGAGAATTTGATATTAATGTAGAATTCAAGTTCATATGGTGAAATTTGCAAGAAAAAGCAAGATCAAAATCATAGTGTTCGTCTACAAAGTTCTAATAAAAGTCCATTGCCCAAAGTTACAAGCCCATATATTCATATTACAACAACAAAAATGAAAAATATATAATAGAAAAAAATACAATAAACAATTCATTCACAAGCCTTCATTGACCATGTTACATTAAGCTAAGTTTCAATATCAGGCCCATAAAAAATAAGGTGTATCGAAACTGTTACAACATTGCAATGAAAAAGGGGGTTATGCATCAATGTAGAAATTTCACCTCACAGTTGGAAAATTAGTAGGCAGCAGATCATAGGCCACGTGGTTGCATCCTGCGTTGTCCTGTGTCAGTAAATAAACAAGGAGCATTCTCAAGTGGCCAAGAATCGTTGTTCTGCGAATGAGAAAGAAACAAGTCACCACAGCAAGTACATCACAAGAATTATAAGTTGCGGGGGAATTACAAACTATAGGTCTTGAGTTACAAAATTGTTGAAATACAAGGATTACAATGACACTTTATTCTAAGGTGCTTACCAGAGTGCCAAATAGCGAATGTATTCTCGACATTGTGGCGAAGTTCTGACTTAGTGTTGTTACTCGACTGTTGTATATTTCAACAAGTTCATCGATTATCTGAGAAGAAAAGTTAAAGAAAGTGTGAGCTCATACCAAGGACGAGTCATGTAATATGTACCGTATCGCAAATCATGTCGCAGGTCATTATGTGGTCCAGCCACGGTTTCACTCGCTGCAAGTCATTATGTGGTCTAGCCACGGGTCGAATATCACTTTGTGACCAATTTCGGTAGACGTTATTAAAGTCGCAAACTTGTGACAGACCAAGTTTTATTTAAAATGGCAGCCATATGAAAAATGTTGATGGTGTTTTCATCTGAGGAAGATAGTGTCTGATAAATCAAAGTCCTCAAACATCACGACGTTGTGTTTTAATTATCCGCCGGATTTCGAATCATGATTCAGCTGCCCTAGTTTCAAATTTAAACCTGTTAGGAAAACGGAAGGAGAACTGTGTCAGTTTTGGGGATTTAAAAGAAGTCAGAATTGTAAAAAACACTTTCATTCACCCAACTTGATTCCAAAACAGCCAGCAATTTGTAATGCACCAATCTACCGTTTCATGATCCTACATACAATACAACCCAACCTGCATAAAAGTTTTGTCACAACAGATGAGGGAAATTTGCAGAACACAAAGATGGTATTCCATACAAGCCTCCATTTGACACACCTTTGACTACAATACAATGAATCCATGCTATAACCTTGTTAAAACGGTGCAGCAATCGACACTTGTCAAAATATTGTGTGCAACAGCAACACAATTCATCGAATAATGCACCATCACCTGCACAAAATTATTGAAAAGACAAACCATGACTTGCATCCAAGTGAATGGATATTACCTCGGTAAATTTCTAAACGCAACAGGATATAATTCACCATGTACAAACCTTTTCACAGTGCAATATAGCATAACCTCTACAAACCGTCGATGATCCCCATAATTCTCACAAGTCTCACTGCTTAACGACGTACGCTGTGGCCATGATTCGCAGGGAACGAAAAATGTATGTATAAGTATTTAAAGGGCCTTCAATTCCAATTTGGCAGACCTGCAGCAAAAACGGGGACCCCACAAATTATCACAGAAAAAACAAGACACACAACTCTTCAATCCACGATTCAATCCCCATATACCTCAGTAATTCACCTCTCAAAACTATACAACATTAACCGACACGTTGCTACTGGCGGTAGTACGTTCCTTTCCAAAATCAAAACGCGGGCTACACTACATAACAATATGAAACGCACAATTGCAGTAAAAGGAAGAAAAGAGCCGTACAACACCCCAAAACGACTTGTGAATATGAGCGAAAAATGATAAAACCCGTACGGTTATTTTCACGATGCATCACAACGTGACACAGCAAAACGAGACCAAGCGGCAACAAAATTCTGCACGCGAGTCTTTTCCACCCTCATATAAAGCCCTCTGAGCTTCATTCTTCAAGAGAGGCGGAAAATCTAAACCTAGCCGCCACCTTCTTCAATAACTCTCCTCTTTCTCATAACTTCAAAATCCGAAAAATCAACAACAGCCAAAACCCCTACCCTATTATTCAACAGCGCCTCACTCACCTCCTTCACCTCATAATATTTTCCTTCAACCCTCAACACACCCTAAAAATAAATCCTTTCCCTTTTCTTCAACCTGAGACCCTCCTTCTTAACTTTCATCCTTCTTACAACCTCCAAGTCCTATTCCTCTTTCTCATTCCATCTCGTTTCAACTTCATCCAACCTTCAAAACTCCAAACCCATTAAAATCTCAAAAACTCACAAAATCAACCAAAACAGAATAAAATGGGAGGAAAGAGATGAAAAGGAGACGAAATTATTGTTGAATCAACGAAACCACAAACAAAACTTCGAATCTGGAACGGATTTCAGACCCATACACACTTTAAAATCGCATATGAAATCAAGTCGGGACAGAAATGGAGACACAATCGTTGTTCATCGAAAGGTTGAGTGCGATGAGTTCTTTTTTCCTCCAAATTTATTATCGCACGGTGATGAAGTAGTAGCCTCTGAGCTTTTTGACTGAACCATCGTTGATATTGCTTAACCGTGGTAGCCAATGAAGTTCTTCTTTTTTTCATTTTTTTATGAAAGTGTTGAAAGTTATTGATAAGAATGCCATTGATGTTACTTCGTTGACCGTACCCTGTTTTTGGCTTCTTTTTTCCTCTGATGATATCAGGTTGTGGACTAGGATGGGCTAAGAGGACCCATCGCATCATCCTAGCCTGATTTCCTTTCTTTTTTTTTTTGTTGTCAATAGTTTTAGTAGATGAATGGGCTTCAAGCCCATAGGGATTCTACGCCTCCCCTCACACCTTTGTTTTTAATTCATACCCCCCTCTGTTTTTAATTTGTTTAGAGTTTTTAACACAACATTTAGTTTATAAATTATTTTTATTAATGACGTTGCCAAAACTTTATTAAACACTTTGCTAATTTTGGATACATGTTTTTTTAGTCTTTGGTTCACTTTCTGGTCGATGACGAGACCTCCATAAACCATTATTGGTCAAACTATTGATAAATAACATTGGATCTGAGACCACCTTCTTTCTCTCTTCATAACTTTTCACTTTCGATTTTTATCGTTTTTTATTATTTTTTATTCGATTCTTACTCATTTTGGTCAATGACAATTTTTAAGGATTATTATCGGTCAAACTATTGATAGATGATAATTTATTCGAGACTATTTCATTTTTCTATTTCATTTCTACTTCATTTCCATTTTATTCATTTATCCGATCGATGATGTCTTTAGATTCGTAAGCGTCGTGTATCAAAGTCGATAACCTTCTTGATTTCAAATCTATAGAGAATGACCATTTGGGTCATTTTCCCTACTTTGGGATCATGATAGGCTACCTTCGATTAATCGATATTTTGTTTGTGATTCAGACGAGATCCCACCTTTCGCACGTGCGACACGATTAAATTGGTGAATGATTCTCAATATCATTTCTCCATCTTGTTTCATAGCACGAAAATCATTTGTCACGATATCAGGTCAAGATCAGTTGAATCTCTTAAAAGAGAAGTTCAGTCTGGGGCAACTCTGTTGCAGTTAACAACTAGCAGGGGCAAGTTTGTTCCTTAGTTGTTACTTCCACAGTCCGAGACTCTGTTATGCAAGCACCGTTAAACTGGGGCAATCACGTCGAGATTTGTAAATCTCTCTTTATAAGAGTTTGAAGACATTCAAGCATCTTTATGCCAATTCTTTTATAAAATTCTCTTGATGGTTTCTTCTTACAGACCATGTAATCTGGGGCAGAAAGAATTGAAGACTGTTTTTCGCAAGAGTTGTTGCTCACTTAAAGAGGATTAGTACGCCATCATGGGGCATAAATGTTTTGTTCTCATGATACCTTTTTGTCAGCTCTTTGATTAAGTTGTTACTTTGGTTGATCTTGGAACTTCCCTTGGTGATTTTTCCTTCAACAAAGAATTCAAGCTCATGATGGCAATCCGAGTGAAGTCATGATTTTGTGTCCTAAGTAGATTACTCTCTCCCAGAGAAAGTTGTAACTTTGAAGTGGAACTGTTGATCTTTATGATCATCCCCGTTGATGTCCAATTTTGGTGAAGTTGGATGGGTATCCGTGTCGAGATGTTTATTTCATCTCTTGTTTTGTTTTGTCTGTTTTGTCAGCATAAACATAAGCATGACATAAAGCATATGCATAGCATCCGTGCATTTTTTCTATCGCTGGTTATAACCTGTTTTGTTTCACTTTGGTGTTTTTCATCAAATGACCGGGTGTTGTCTCTCTCAATAGAGTTGTCAGCCTTTAAGCATAAAACATCCATCTTTTCTCAATTCCCCACAGAGTTTAATCCTCGTGGGTGATGGTTGCTTCAGTTATCTTTTTAAATGATTGGATAAGATGTGTCCCCATTCGAGTTCATTTCTCAATGGTTGGAGTCTTGTTTGACAGTTTCTTTCTAACTTGGTTCTAGATTGAACTTCGGTCCCTGTCGGTTGCTGAACCTACCTGGACGTGCATTTATTTTGCACTATCTATCAAGAAGAACATTTTGTGTTGCCTTACAACGATAAGTGGTAGTCTCTGTAGAGAAGCTTATCCATAAGTGGAAATCTTCGTAGAGAAGCTTATTCATCTTCTACGATAAGTGGCAATCTCTGTAGAGAAGCTTATTCATCTGCAAATAAGTGGCAGTCTCTGTAGAGAAGCTCATTCATATTCAATAATAAGTGGAAATCTCTGTAGAGAATCTTATTCATCTGCAAATAAGTGGCAGTCTCTGTAGAGAAGCTCATTCATCTTTAATAATAAGTGGCAATCTCCATAGAGAAGCTCATTCATCTTCAACAATAAGTGGCAATCTCCGTAGAGAAGCTTATTCATCTTCAATAATAAGTGGCAGTCTCGCCTGAGAAGCTTATCATGTTTCATTATATCCAGCAACAAGTGGCCATCTCCCTCGAGAAGCTTGTTTCCAGTATGTTTTCCAGATAAGTGGCAGTCTCTCTAAAGAAGCTTATCAGTTTATCCGTATCCCCAGATAAGTGGCAGTCTCCCATGAGAAGCTTATCATCGTTATCTTTTCAGATAAGTGGCAGTCTCATTCGAGAAGCTTATCTTAGGGACGTTGAGGCACGGTTGTAACTAGCAGTGTTTGAAAAATCCAGTGGATACTGGTATAGTTAATTTGGTGGTGACCAATCATATTTCGAGAAAGGCCAGTTGGTAATTGAAATTGGGAAAATCTATAGATAACAGGTACTGATGATTTGGTTATGTATCATTCCAAGTGATGTCACACTATGTTTGTCTCCAAGTTCAGGTTTAGTACCTTTGGATATGTTTGCTTCCAAGCTCAGGTTTAGTGCCTTTGGATATGTTTGTTTCCAAGCTCAGGTTTAGTGCCTTTGGATATGTTTGTTTCCAAGCTTAGGTTTAGTACCTCTAGATATGTTTGCTTCCAAGCTCAGGTTTAGTGCCTTTGGATATGTTTGCTTCCAAGCTCAGGTTTAGTGCCTTTGGATATGTTTGCTTCCAAGCTCAGGTTTAGTGCCTTTGGATATGTTTTCTTCCAAGCTCAGGTTTAGTGCCTTTGGATATGTTTGCTTCCAAGCTCAGGTTTAGTACCTTTGGATATGTTTGCCTCCAAGATCACGTTGTGTACCTTTGGAAGTATTTGTTTCCATCCCAAGCTCAGATTTTGTACCTTTGGAGATGTATACTTTGGATTTCGAGTTCAGGAATTTCCAGAGACTCGAATGTTGCATTTGCATGAAATCTTTGATGTATCCTAATGCTTTGAGGATATTTGACTTTTGTTCCTAAGGTTTTGAGGGATATATCTGTACTTCCTGTTTAAAGAGCTGGTCGTCACCAAATCATTTAAAGAGCCCAGTGGTTACTGGTATTGCCTAAATCCATTTATTATTAATACCGTAAGTTGGTCGTCACCCATGTTCCCAGATCTGGTCTTGTTTCTAGTCTTTTCCTGAAGATCTCGTTCGAACTCTTCGTTATAGGAAATTCCTCATTTGGTTATCACCAGTGAGGTTTGCGTCTCTGATCTTTTGTTTTCCCGGTGGAGAATTGTCTTCTTCCCTAGTGGAGTGTGTGTCCCCTTTTCCCCAGTGAAGATTTGTCTTCTTCGGTGGAATTTGCGTCCCCTGTGTGAAAGATTCCCCTGAGCAGCATCTTTAGTCATGATTGAACTATTTTGCTTGTTTTGCCTTGGATCTTTCCCTAGTGTGTTGGGTCCCCCGTGAGTAGTTACTCATTGTCTTGTCATTCTTTTATTTCTTGCTCGTGTGTCTGCATCTGTCTTGCATTCATGAAGCATCATAAAGCATCATTTAGATTCATGTCATATTCGCATTTGTCCTTTTGCATATGATCGTATCTAAGGGACAAAATTTTTGGTTTGCTATATTTAAATACCTTTCACTATGATTCTATGAGGATTGTCATCTCTCATTGCCATCTAGTGAAAATATTTAAATAGGGGCAACTGTTGCACCCCAAATTTTGACCCCTTAGATCTTCATCATCATTTTAGGATCATATTCATTTGATTATCTAACCTTAACCTATTTCAAGTTTGTCTTTGTTAAGATACAGGCAAATCAGGGTTCCGTACAGCCGAGAATCGAGGTTTCGATAGTTTAATCAGTCAATGTATTAGGTTGATTCTCCATGAAATAAGTCTCCAGATCATCAAATATACTCCATTGGATCAAGTACGAATCCAATTTGAGGTTGTCACCCAAAGACTAAAGACAATGCAGTCCAGGAACCCCGATTAGGGTTTTCGATTAGGAAAAGTCAACCGTAGTTTGACTTTTCATTTAAATGGTGTTCCAATGGTGGGATCATGGTCCATGAAGTTCATATGGCTTAGTGAAGTCCACTCAAGAAGTTTCAAGGCCTCAAAAGACCCGAAACATAACAGTCAACTCGGTAGTCATCGATCGATCGTTCGGTTTACCGAAAAGTCAACTCTTCAATCACAAGGAATTTGACCTCAAAGTATGAATAAAAAAATGTTCCTAGTAACATACTACACCTATCCATGGAGTTTCATGACCATTGGATCAAGGAATGGGGAGTAATCAAGAAATCGGGAAATTAGGGTTTTGAAAGGGGCAAGGCCATAACTCCCTAACAACACATCCAATTGAGTTGGTTCAAGGCTTGTTGGAAAGGTCTTGACAAGTCCTACAAAAGTCTCACAGTGGTCCATGGGAAGAAAATGAGTAGATTTGGAGTTATGGCCAAAATCGTCACAAGAGGGAGAAAACACTTAGAAAAATTCTAAGTTGCTGGCCTTTTTAGGCATGTTTTCAGCCAACTTTGAGGGGATTTTTGACGTAGTTCCACTTGAAATCTGAAGGTCATGATAGCATGAAATTTGTAGAGCTCCATGAGGGCTTTCCAAAATGTACTAGAATGCATCCATAGCCCTTATGACTTTAGAGTTATGAATATAGCAAGTTGGGGTCTCAACGCTTGAGTGCACCATTTCCACTTTTTCACAAATTCACTTTTTAACCACTTGAAGTATTCTCAGCCATTTGATCATGTTTTTATCTGATAATTAGAGAGTTTGATGAGTAAAAGTGTAGAAAATAAAGGGATTTGGTAGACTTTGCAAGTTGTAGGCAAGTTGCCATTATTTTAATAAAAAAATCAAGGGGAAAGAGAAACTTTATGATGAAAATCTGTAGCAGCAGCCTCTCCTACTCTCTAGCTTCACTTAAGTCACTTCCATGTCCTCCATACCACTTGATTTATGCCTTTCATTGAGCCAAGGACTTGAGTGTGTAGCTATACATGATCTTGAACAAGATTTCACTACAAAACTCCCTCCAAAAGCCAAAATACAAATCTGCCCCAAACCCTTCCCTTGCCTATAAATAGAGGTTTCTTCTATGTTAATCTACACACCAGAGCACTCTAAAACCCAAGAGAAAATCATAGATCTCATCTTGCCTTGCTTTTCTTGTAAGTGAAGAAAAGGTTCCAAAAGCTCCTCAAATATCTGCCTTGAGCAGTTAGCCTTCCAAAACCATTTCCATACACTCAAACTCCTTGAAAACCATCTGCACAATCCACAAATTATGTGTGGCAGGCGTTCAAGCTCTTAAAGCATTCCAAAACTCCATATTCTCAAAAGTCAACTTTCAACCAAACAAAGTTTGACTTTCCACACAAAATCAGATAAATCTTTGCTAACGCCTGTTTTGATCACCTCAACCCTCCAAACACCTTTGGTTTAAGATGTACCAACTTTCCATAACCTAAAATACCTTCATCATGACTTGTTTTGAGATCTGTCACAAAGTTCACTTATTTACTTCAAGTGCAAGAAAAGCTGTGTTTTCATCAAGGCATTGGTTGGATCTCAGTTGGAAATCTTCAAGGTTTTCCCTACTGTATAAGCTTGCTTGGAGGTCTACAAGAGGTTAGTAGTCACTATCTCATTCATAAACTGTCATGAACATGCCTAGCTTGCTTTAGTTGTAATGTGATTTTAAGAATGATACAACTCATGTTTGAACTCTTGGAGGATTTACTACACAACTGTTATGGTTGGAGTTGGATTTGAGTGTTAAGTTTTTCCATGAACATATTATTGTTGTTGCTGTTAGTTCAAGTTAGGATGTTTGAGTTTAGTGTTAGTTAAGTTGCTTTTGAGCATCTTATTAGACTATGCTTGACACTTGCTCTCAAATATGCTTGATTTCAGTCTAGATCAGCACCTGTTTTGGCTTAAAACCATATGCATATATCCATGTCCTATGTGTATCTACTGTTTTGAATGTGCCTAACACTGCTCTTGATATGCTTGTTTTTTCTTTTACTATTTGAATCTAGCATAGAACAGTTTCTGTTGTATCTTGTGTGTGCAAGCTGTATGCATAGGTCATTTGTTTTGTGTGTGCAAATTTGCTTTGATCATATCTTGTATGTGTTGAATGCCTTGGATATGTTCATTTTTCATCATGCCATGTCTTGTTGTATCTTGATGTGATTGTAAGTGCTTTTTTGTCATGAATGTTGTTGATGGTTATCAAAAGTCCTATGTCTTAATGCCTTAAGCTGAAACAACTTTGTATTGATTAAGATAAGATGATGTTGGTGATTTTGTTGCAGCCTGTCATTACATCCCTAGTGTTTTCTCAAGTTTTATGGCTGTCATTTCAGATTAATTTCTATATGTTCAATCCATGATATGTTGTTTGAATATGTATTGAAACTTTTTGATTGTTTGATTCCACCATTCTGTTTCAACCAATTTAGCACTTTCCATCCAAACATGTGAGTTTGCAACTGATATGTCATTCTCAAATCTAGGGCCTTGTTGATGAATCTTTCTGTGAAAACTTTGCATATACCATGATTATAATGTGTACATATCTGTTTTTGAACTGGATTGCCAATGTTTCATTCTCTAATTTCCATATTGCATCTCAACTGTTTTTGAAAAAACTGCTTGTTGTTTAGCATAGTCATGGCCAATATTGAAGTGATTCACCTAGATGTTGTTGAAACACATCTTAATCTATGATGATCAATATTGCCATTTTGTTTTGAATTTGCTTTTAAGTTGTGTAATTCTGTTGGACTTGGTAAAAACATTGGGATGATTCCTGTGACTGTTGAGGCCTGGGATGATTCATGATGACCAATACTTTTTTGCTGTCAAATGTTATAACCATCATGAGATATATGTACATTGAAGTTTGATGCTTGCCATTGTCATGCTAAGTGTACATCTGTGATAACTTGAACTACTGCTTTGTGTTAGTTTATGCTTGTTGACATGAGAATCTAGTATCATTTAAATCATGTTTTATTGGATAATTGACATTGTCATGTTCATTTTGCATCAATGACTGTCATTTTAAGGCATTGTAGTCGGGCTGCTTTTAATCATGGCCTGTCCATATTTGCTTTGTGTTGTCAACTGTGATAAGCATGTATGTACCTTTCCCATGTATGTTATGATGTCTTGTGAATCATGTTTGAATCTGTCATGAAATTGCTTGTTAGCATCATAGATTAATGAGTTGAATAATTGTGTTAACATGTCATGCTTATTCTGTTACAAGTTCAACTGCCATGTAATGCTGCTACCACCCTTTACTTCCAACCATTGTCAAATCTTGCTCTTTTTGCTGTTTGTAAACAAATATCCTTGTTGTTTAATGCTAATTAAGTCATGGTTGCATTTATTACTGCTAAAACTAGGTTCTCCTGCTAGATTTTGTTTGTGTTTACTACCATAGGGTTGTAACTCTCATTTAAATCAATGTGTTGAATTGATGTATTGACTTGGCATAGTAATGACCAAAGACTGGTTGTTGCTTCTGTATAGTTGTTATGACTGTTTGATCTGTTGCAAAACCATTAATCATGTTTAGATGTACAAGCTTGTTAGGCTGTTTGGTTAGACCAAGTTGTCATGGTGTGAGAACTATATGTGTGTATGTAGGATTCATTATGCATTCTTGTTTGACATTTTGATTTGACAAAAACAAGCTTACTGTCAGTTTCTGTTTTGAGGTTAGTCAACCTCGTGTGCTATCAATTTTGTTGAGTTTTCTTGCAAGCTATGTATGAGTTCATGTCTTAATGTATGTGAATCATTTAATGTGTGTTGGTGTATTGAAGCATGGAAAGCTGCATTATGATGTTCTTCTTTTCTAAAACAACATTTCAAACTTTTGATCCATAATTGCAACACACATGCCAGTTTCTGTTTTGATTTGTTTTTTAGTGTTCTTTGAATCTGAATTCCATGAACTATATGTTTAGAGTTTGTGTGTGGTGATCTCATGGTATTAACACCTCTGTTTTGAATCATGACTTCCAAAATGCATTTCATAAGCTTCCATCTGCATCTACATTCGTGTTTCAATTTGTGTGCATTGTTTTGAAAAACAGATGATACCAGCATTTTCCTCTTCAAATTTCAAGTGGTTTAGACTCAAATTTTGTGAAATTTGCTTGTGTTTTGGTCGAGTTTGAATGAAACTGTTTTCATGTTGCTTTCCTTGCTTTTGTTCTTGTCATATGGCCCAGAATGATTGTTTAGTTTAAGTAATTAATGGGGTGGCATAATACACGGATGTATCGCCACCCCAGTGGTTAGGCCTTGCGTTTCAAATGCCTTGCCTTGCCTTGCCTCATGACCTGAGTTCGATCCGTGTGGAGATCAACTCTTTTGTTATTTTCAAACATTTTTCATGTTTTCACATATTTCTCTCTTTTTCCTTTGACTGTCACACACGCGCCCTTGGCTGAAATGGTGGGGTTTTGGACTTGTAATCACAAGGTGGTGAGTTCAACACCCACTAAGTGCATCTCTTCTTTTTAATTACTAAAATCTTTGTTTTTTCTTTAAAATTTCAAAGTAGCACAACTTTATCAATTTTTATCATTTTTGAATGGTTCTTTTTGCTAATGTCTTGTATATTTGCATATTTTCATATGGTATGTAAAGAATTCTAGAATTTTAATTTTAGAAACACTTTACACTAAAATAAAGTCATGCCTCTTTTTTAGGGCTTTTACCCTCCTCTCTTTCAATCTTCCTTTCAAAACTTTTGATTCCTTTTCTTGAGTTTGATTTTGCACTTGATGTGAGTATTGTTTGTCAAATCTTTTGTGTATGTGACTTTGATTTCAAATTTTTCTTGTAAGCATTGTAATTGATTCATTTCTACAAACATTTAAAATCCCCATGAAATTTTGAACTATTTATCAAGTTATAACTTGTTCGCATTGGTTGTTACCTTTATCTTTGTCAAGATATGTCTTTAGTTTTCACCTCTTGTGATTATGTCTTGTAAGAACCCCTCCATGATATTGTGATATCCTTATACCTTATTTTGGTTGTAACCATTCATCTTGATTGAAATCCTTGCTTATTGTAATATGCTTGCTTATTCTTGGTTGTAACCATATCTCTTTATATTCATCATGTTTGAATGATTATTGCTTTGTTAAGTTCATTTCCCCAAGTGATGAAACTCTTTAGTTCTCATCCAAGTTGCCTCATTTCTCAACCCTTCCAAAGGAAATTCTCTCTATTGACCTTTGGGTCATAGATAGCTCATTACCCTCCCTTGACTTGGTAAAGTCATCTATACACTTAGTTAAGTTAAAAGCTATCCATTAGACTTTGTTTAAGTCTAAAAAACTTACCCGTTGTTAGGAGTGCTCCTTCAATCAGAACTTAAGATAGAGTTTGTTAACTCTATATAAGAATCATGGAGATGATTACTTACTCCCCTTTCTTGAGTGTTCAATGTAAATCTAGAGAGTTTTCTTAAACTCTACACAAGCATTGTAATGTTTGTTCCCCTTTGAACCTTGATCATAATCAAGTTTTCTTTATCCCTAGTAAGGTGAACTACGATTGCTCTGATTCTATCCTAGTCAGGATACGTAGGCAGAGGACATGATGTCTTTGCGAGCAAACATAGAAACTATCCTTAGGTCTTCACCTACACCTTTTACCCAACCCCAATCCATAGAAAACATTTAGCAAACTTAGCATACAAACAAAAGGTTCCTGTAGAGTACTACAGATGTTTAGGATGTGAAATACCTACCCTAGGCATAACCAACCCCCGATCCCCAAATCTCTTAGTGTTGTTGTTACATCGCGCAAAAGGTTCTTTCTTTCTTTAGACCTTTCCTTTGGATAAATTAAAGTCCGGTTGTGAATTTAAGAATTAAGATTCAAGTTAATCAATAGCTTGGTATCACGATTCTCACTGCAACACTTGGGCTACCTGACAATGAGACCCCTTTATTTCGTGCAATCCCGTGTAACTTACATGTACCCCTCTCCCATTCCGATGTATGTTTCGTATTTCTTGGATTATTAGTTTATCTCCTAGGGGAACCCATAGGGACTAGAGCAGATCAAACTATTTTCAAACTAATTCTCGATTCGTCATCGAGCCATTTTCAAACACCCTGTAAGTCGAGTGCTCATACACATTGGCCATCAACCTATTGCACAATTCAACCCTTGATGCGTAAGTCAAGTCGGCCCCATTTCTCAAACCATGTCCATTACACACTTTGCACGCGATAATAAGTCAAACCCTTGATCCAACGTCAAGCGGATTTTCGTAACAAACCATCAATCAATTAACAACTATTTAATTCTTTTTTTAGGTGTAAAGAGTAGGTTCAAGCCTTTGATCTTGCTTTCAGTTGTTTGGATGCGAGTTATCTTATTTGTGTGTGAGCAATTGACGCGTTTAAATAACATTAACAACTCGACATCATTCAACCATCATCCAACTACTCATCCTTTCACTCACCTTTCAAATAACTTTCTTTTCACGATGAAAAAGAGAGGGTTCCAAGTCTTTGGTTCGCTCTCCCGACTACATGGGTCCGAGAAGCCTTTCTTAAGCTTCAAGTAGTCTTCATCCAACCAACCACACCATTTAAACACAACTTATTTTGCGATTAAAAAGAGAGTGTTCCAAGTCTTTGGTTCGCTCTCCCGATTACTTGGGTCCGAGAAGTCTTTCTTAAGCTTCGAGTAATCGTCATCCATACCCACTTCAAACTTATTCAAATCCCGTTCCCTTTTCGTGGTTGTTACCACGAACTACGACTGCTCTGATTCTTCATTCTCGTCCGAATTTAAGATACGTAGGCACAAGATTGCGATGATCTTGGCGAGCACAATCCCCTCCATCTTCCGTTTCCCCCATCCTTTCCCGTAGTCGAACTACGACTGCTCTGATTCTTCATTCATTCTTGAATGCAAGATACGTAGGCACAAGATTGCGATGATCTTGGCGAGCAAAATTCCCTCCATATTTCGTTTCCTCCATCCTTTCCCGTAGTCAAACTACGTGAGCTCTGATTTCTCATTCTCGTCCGAATGAGTATACGTAGGCACAAGGGCCCCAATCCTTGGCGAGCACCCTATCCTCTAACAATCCCCTTAGCATCTTTATCCCTTTATAGTATCATTTAGTATTTAGTATTGAGAAGAGAAGAACTAAGCTTAGCTAACATCCATCACAACTCGAATTAAGAGGTTCCCGTTGAGTACAACGGACGTGAGGGGTGCTAATACCTTCCCCTTGCATAACCGACTCCCGAACCCAGGAATATGGTTGCGACGGCCGTGTTCCTTCCGCGTTTTAAGAGGTTTTCTCGATATTTTCCTCTCCCGTTTATTCGAGAAGAATAAAGTTCGGTGGCGACTTTGTCGAACCGCATTTACGCACCTTTTGCGCGAGGGTCGCGTTTTCGAAATGATTTTTTGAGGTGCGACAGCTGGCGACTC